>JAQOOD010000009.1:24530201-25130201 GCA_029633175.1 Citrus glauca
AGTACAGTCAACCGCCACTATTTGCACAGTAACGCTAATAGTACCCGTATATGTAAATAGTACCGTACATGTAAACAGTACCGTACGTGTGAACAGTACCTTACGTGTGAACAGTGTCATTTTCCTTTTATACTCCTCCTAAGGTTTTCGACCGTCCTGAGCTCAAAAATGATGTCCGTTTTGCCATTTGATCTCTCGTTTATTGTGAAATGACTATGATGTCCCTAAAATACATTAAATACTTAATTAAAATAAAACACATATAATTAAAGTACAAGAAATTTAAACACATAAAAGTAACGGTTGTTAGCAATACTTGATATATAAAATAACGATTTCTCCTTTATAAATATGCACTTTCTAACACTCAACACACCCCCCAACCAGCTTATTGCTAGTCCCTAGCAAATAAAGCGAAAACAAAAATTCAAAAAAATGATTTTTTTTAAACCTCTTTTTATTCAATCAGATTAATGATAACAATCAAATAAAAGTATAAGCATTATCTCAAGTTTAAAGAAACATCACACCCACATCAACCATCCACATGAATCAGCCCAGTAGACTTTGTTGTAGCTACCTTTAAGAATGACATGTTAAACCCCAAAATCTCACTGGAAGTAGTGACACTCTCACAAAGAAATTAAACCCAAATAAAAATAGTCACTCCAATGAATGGTAATTGAGAGAAAATAATAAGAAGTGGTCTCACATGCTCTCACCAAAAAGAAATATGCCCTTAACTTAGAAATAATATGATCTCGAGTCAAATAAAAATGCTAGTCAACCCATTTTATTTATTATTATTATTTTTTTTATGCATCACTACATCTTTTTAGCCCATATAACTAGCTTCTACTTCAGATTATAGTTCCCTAAAATCAAGAAGGACTTTTATTAGGACGTAACGTAGGCTAGGGACATAGCTAACAAAGAAGGGAAATAAGGAAGACAAAATGTATGTTTGAGAAAAATGCATAGAAGTTTTTTTTTTTTTGAAAGTTGCAAGGTGGATTTCACCTATTATTATTGTTTTTTTTGAAGCAACAATTTTTGTTTCTTTTTTTTTTTTGAACTAGGCATAACTTTAATATACAAAATATTTATTTACAGTTTTCTCAAACATAAAAAGGTGATGGATCTTGTAAGATATTGGGTAATACTCCAAATCAGAGTGGGTCAAGATAATAAGTTGAGAAAGAAAAGTTTTTTTTTTTAAAGGCTCAAAAGGGCTAACTATGGATATTCATAAAAAGGATGGCTACAAAGGCTCAAACGGATCAAAGAGGGCCTTTCCATCATCTTTTAGGACTCTAAATAATCTTCCATATATACTAATTAAATGGGCTTCCAAATGTAACAACACACTCTTTTTTTTATTTTTTATTTTTTTAGGGTTAACTCAAAAGTAATCTAGAGATCGTGTACAATAATAAACTGCTAAGCTATATAAAGAATGGGCAAAAGGGTTACTCTCCAAGAAAAATAATAGGCTCAAAAACTCACTTGGTATTTATTATGACATGTTCATTTCTTCAAGCAACTCATTTTTGTCTCCGACATCAACATGTAGAGTAGCAAACATAGTGTAACATCACTTCAGACTAAAGATAATACAAATACTAAAATTTGAAATCATCATGTTATCCAATGTTAAAACAAATCAAAAATTTTTTTTTTTAACAACACCCTACCCCCCAACCTATTCTAAACGTAAAAAGAAAATATGCATGCAGAAATGTGAAAATGATGAAGAAAAATTAATTAGAAAATGATAGAAAACGAATTTTTTTTTTAAGAAGATGCGTTTCTAGAGGCACTACACTCTATATTCAGCCATCTTTGACTCAAAAAATTTTTGTTTGAAAATGTATATTTATAAAGGAGAAATTAAAAAAGAAAAAGAAAAATAAACATCAAAACAAAGAAAAAGAAAATATCTGAATTTTTTTTTTAAATTTTTATTATTATTATTTTTTTTTTCAAACGATGAAGATGCGTTTCTAGAGTCACTACACTCCATATTCAGCCATCTTCAACACAAAAAGTTAGCAACAGTTAGTTTCTACAACAAAAAATTAGTAAAAACTTAACCAAGATTCCACAATTGTCCATTATTCCCTCCCCCCAACCAGAACGAAACATTGTCCTCAATGTTTTAAAGAAAAGAAGTAGAGTTTAGAAGACATCACCTGGTTGGTGCAACACAGAAGAAAATATTTACAGGCGAAGAGTTAAATCTAATTTGTACTTCTTACTGCGGCTATTGTTACCATCATCATTTGAACGCTCCAACACAAAGCTCCAGGGGTCTGGCTCTGGTTTATAAGCTTGTAACATGTCAAGTAGCTCATTAGCAGTGTGAGCACAAATAAAAAGTTTTTTCGCACTGGAAGGAATAAAGTAGTTTTTTATTGCATGGTTAAGAAATGCGATAAAGCCATCATAAAAATTATTGACATTTAACAAACCGATGGGTTTCTGGTGAATGTGCAGTTGGGCCCAAGATGCTAGTGTGATAAGTGCCTCTAGTGTTGCAAGATCTCCTGGCAGGAAAATAAAAGCATCAGCATGATCGAGCATTTCAGTTATCCGTTCTTGCATACCTGAGACGACTAATTCTTCTCCAGTCGTGGAGTCAGACACACTGCCCAAAGGTTTTAGGACTCTAGGGATGATGCCTAACACTTGGCTTCCTCTGACAAGAGCAGCTTCTGAGACCAATTTTGATAACCCTCGGTTACCTCCTCCATATACTAAGTGTAATTTTCTCTCTGCTATGTTTCGACCAAGATCTATGGCTACATCAACGAACTCTTTATGTTTGCCATAGGTAAATCCAGAAAGCACACAAATGTTCTTGAATTGTCTATTGGGAGTAGCTGCCATTGGGATATTTCTCAAAAACAATTTGTGAGTGCTTAACAAAAAGTCATATTTAAGATTCTTTGTGACAATGGATCACAACTGTGTATGAGGTGGCGGGTCAATGTCAAAAATGCGTAAAGCACATGGCTCGATAGTCAAAAAGCAAACAGTAAAAACAAACAGTAAGAAAATTATTAAAGACAATAATGTACTGATAAAGCAACAGTGAAATAAAATAAAATAACAGTAAAGTAAAAGGATATTTACAGGTAGTTGCGACTGTGGCTCACATCTTCCTCTGGTTTTACGTCCAGAAACGGCTTGAACGCCCTCTATGGGTCGAGGATAGGCTTCCCATCCAATTTTCTTATAAACTGGCAAACAGGGTCTTTTATAGTCAGATTCCCGAGACTATATCGTGCATGTTCTTTCTGGAATAATGGCAATAACTGGAGAATCGCTCCTTGCACATATCCACTGGGATGCGTTTCAAGAGACAAAAGGATATCATCCAATGACTCCTTATTCAAGCCATCCCTAATGAATTGAATTTTATCTTCCCTGTTATCAGATACCATTCCTAAAGAACATCGGTTTTTATTGCAATTCATTCTGGCACACTTATGACAAGCAACAGAAATTCTTCGAGCTCGTCGTTTTCTTGCATAGTTTCTTTTCCCACAACCAGGCATGTATGCAATAAATTTTGGAGGTAACTCACCTGCCAATCGTACTTTTGCTTCAATTAACCAACGGATGTCAGCAGGTATGTTATTCCTCATGAGCAGTCGCATGCGTTCGGACCGAGTTTTGTAGATCGTAAGGAGGGCATTCTGAGGGAGTGAAGGGAATCGCTTGTGAAGCTTCGCTAGAATCTCGGTTCTGTCCATTCTTTCACCTCAGAATATCAGTTATTATAGGAAACTGAAGTAACCGACTTGATTGTCACGGAGTACCGTTATCCGCCATTTCACCGGGGTAACAAACTAAAGCACACAAACACAAAAACAAATTAAAACACACAAGGAAAATCAAAATCGTCCTCTTATTGAATTTACCTCAAGCTCCAACTGGATGTCGAAAACACTTTTCTCAATATCTCTGAGTTGGCGTTCTAAACCCTCAACATAGGCTACCAACTCTGGTGGTTGTAGAGCCCAAATGCGATGTGTTTTACAAGAGTGAATCTGTCTTTTGAGATGAGTTTTGACACGTTGAAGTGGTTTAAGAATGTTCAGGAGGAACGGTCTAAGTAAGAGACTCATGATTAACAATGATAAGAGAAAACTTAATGATAAACACACTTTTGCAAAAATAAATTCAAGTAGCAAAAGAATAAAAAGAAATAAAGAAAGAAAAATCAAACCATCGAATAGAAAAAAATCAATCAATTCAAATCTGGTGGGTCACCCAAATTTATTTCGGTGTCTTCTCCATGTGGTTGGTATTCTAGATATGACTTTAATCTTTGACCATTAACTTTAAACGTGACACCGTTCTTTGGGTCCTTAATTTCAATTGCCCCATGTGGAAAAACAGTATGAACAATAAATGGACCAGACCAACGAGAGCGTAACTTACCTGGGAATAGGTGCAAGCGAGAGTTGAATAAAAGCACTTTCTGACCTGGAGTGAAAGATTTTCTCATAATATGCTTGTCATGGAAGACTTTCATTCGTTGCTTGTAAATTTTGGCATTTTCGTACGCGTCATTGCGAATTTCTTCAAGTTCTGCCAGTTGTAATCTTCTTTTTGAGCTGGCTTGATGCATGTCGAAATTGAATTTCTTGATAGCCCAATATGCACGATGCTCGAGTTTTGGTGGTGATTCTGATGATGGGATGAGTTTCTTCTCTAATTGCGCTAGTTGTTCAACTCTTGGCTTCCATTTATTAATGTCCATAGATGGTGCTGAGTCAAGGAGGGCGTTGACCTCATCGACCGATCTGTCAATATCAAAATCCAAACCAAAGTGTGTTAAACATGTTTGTAAAGGATCATCACTAAGGTTTGAAACAAAAGAGTTATCAACTAATGCTTCAATTAAGTCCACATCAACAATTCCATCATCTGTGTTGTGAGGTTGTTTAGCAATATTGAAGATGTTCAGCTCCATAGTCATGTTGCCGAAAGACAACTGCATATTTCCAGTTCTGCATTGAATATGAGCATCCGCAGTTGCCAAGAAAGGTCGGCCTAGAATAATGGGAATGTGCTTCCGTGAATCCTGTATTGGTTGAATGTCAATTACAATGAAGTCAACAGGAAAATAAAACTTGTCTACCTGGATAAGCACGTCCTCCACAATACCACGAGGTATTTTCGTGGACCGATCTGCAAGTTGTAACACCACTGGAGTTGGGTGTAATTCTCCCAGTCCAAGTTTCACAAAAACTGAATAAGGCAACAAATTTACACTAGCTCCTAAATCCAACAAAGCATTCTCAATTGTGTGGTTTCCTATACTACATGAGATAGTGGGGGAACCTGGATCTTTGCATTTTAAAGGAATTTTATGTTGGAGTATAGAACTAACGTTTTATGTTAAAAATGCCTTCTTTTGAACATGTATATTTCTCTTTTTAGTACACAGATCTTTAAGAAACTTGGCATAAGATGGAACTTGCTTAATAGCATCAAGTAGTGGGATGTTAACACTTACCTGTTTGAAAATTTCGAGAATCTCACTTGTAGATTTTCCTTTCTTTCCTTTTGCTAACCTCTGAGGAAATGGAGCTTTTGGAACATATTCTCGTGGGTTGGTGTCTTCGTTTTCCTCTGGTGATGAGTCCTCAACGTTCACAGGTACAATTTGATTGTCTTTTATCACTGGCATTTCCACTTTATTGTCGACTTCTTTTCCTTTTCGCAAGGTCATGACAGCTTTGACCTCTCCATACTGCTGTGGTGAACTAGTACTTGCTTCATGCACTCCTTTAGGGTTAGGCACTGGTTGACTTGAAAACTTACCTTTCTCAACGGTCATTGCCAAAGTCTGAACTGAAGAAGCAAGTTGTCCCACCATCTTCTCAAGGCTTGAAATTGATTGAGCTTGTGAGTTGAAACCCGCTCTCAATTCATTGCGTAGTCCATCAATGGTGCGGTTCTGTTGCTCAATCATGGAGTGAGTAACATTCTTGAAATTCTGAAATGCATCCTCCCATGGTCTGGGTTGAGAGTAGTTTTGGTTCTGATTGAATGGTCTGAATGGGGGATGAGAGGCTTGAGGATTTTGAATGATTGCATTGGTGGAGCTGGAGCTGTTGGTTCATTTTGTTGGAATCCTTGAGACCATGAAAAATTGGGGTGGTCTCTCCATCCAGGGTTATATGTGTTGGAGTATGGGTTGTAATTTGATGGTTTTTTCATTACTCCTATGGTATTGGCTTGATCTGGATATGAGTCAAGGTCATGTGGCTCTATTGATTTAGCAGTCGATAACGATGCTATTTGTCGAGAGAGACCTTCAACTATTGCTTTGAATTCTGTGATTTCTGAACTAGATTCGCCAATTTGAACCTCATTTACTCCCTTAACTCTTCTGGTATTCCTGAGTGATCGACTCTGTTGTTGGGAATTATCTGCTTGTCGCTGGAAGAATTCCCAAATCTCTGATGCACTTTTTGACATTAGCTCTCCTCCACTTGTCGCCATTAGCCATTCTTGCACATTTGGTAATAAGCCCTCTAAAAAGTATTGGCATTGGTGCCATTTCTCGTACCCATGATGTGGACACTTCAAGAGTAGCCCATTGAATCGCTCCCATGTTTCGAAAAACTGCTCGTCATCTCTCTGGGTAAACTCCGAGATTTCCCTGCGAATAGCATTTGTTTTATGAACTGGAAAATATTTATTTAAAAATTTTGTAACCATTTGTTCCCATGATGCAATACTATTAGCAGGTAATGTATTAAGCCATGAACGAGCTCTATCCTTTAAAGAAAATGGGAATAATCTAAGTTTTACATCATCATCTGAAAAATTCTCATATTTAAATGTTTGACAAATTGCATGAAAATCATTCAAATGATTGTATGGGTCCTCATTTTCTAGGCCATAGAACGTGGGGAGACAATTTAGCACACTAGGTTTTAATTCAAAACTCCTAGCAGCTACATTTGGGTACCGTATGCATGATGTGCTCAAATTAGCTAAGGGACTAAAGTAGTCCTTAAATGGCCTCTCCTGTGGTGCTTGTAAATCCATTTTGTTTTTAATGTTTTTGTGTGTGCGAAGTGTTTTCTCTAATTCAAGGTCTATAGGTTCAAGATTGGGTAATAATGACCTACGACCATGCATACAAGAAATACAAGAATAAATGGAAAACAAAACAAATAAAATAAAAATAAAAATAAGAGCAAAACAAATAAAGAAGAAGGAGAAATTACGATACTAACCTTGTTGCGCTATTACAAACTTACTATAAAAACACAAGAACAAATACGTGAAATAAACTAACTAAAAATAAATTAATAAGATAAATAAAAATGACAATGAAGAAATAAAAATTAACTTGAAAATTAAATTACATAATTTAAAGTAAAGAAAAAGAAAAGAAATACTAACCTCTAAGTGTAGATTCACTTTTTTAAAAAAAAAATACAAAAGAAAATTAAATGGAAATATTCACAAAAATTAATTCTATGAATTAAAATTACTTACCTCCCCGGCAACGGCGCCAAAAACTTGTTGTGCAAATTTTATTGAACTCGCAAGCGCACGAATCTGTTGTAGTATAACTTAATGGTGCGAGTGTCGATCCCACGAGGAGGTGGATTTTAATTATTTATAGAATTAATTCTGTAAATGGATGGTTGGATTTATGGTGGAAATGATTTGAAATATGCTAAAACTTAAATTAAAATGGCAAGATTAAATTCTGAAATTGGAAATAAAATGGCAGAAATAAATTGAAGTGTAAATCTATTGAGATGACGTACTTGGGTATCTGGATCCGTATCAACATGCATCATGGGCTAAATATTCCATATTAATGCCAATTAGATCATGAGAGGGGAATCCACACCTCATGAACCACGCTCTAATAAATATGGTGCTAAGGGCTTATCGTGCCAAATAATAATAATCTTATACTAGGGTGCCGGTGAAACCAGGGCAGTACTAGACAAGATTAGTATTATTGGTCGACGAGAAGTCAAAACATCCACAAAAAATAGAGGGGAAGAGAAAATAAATTTACCAAATCAAGCCCATGACACATGTTGAGACTTCACCTTCAACCCAAGCTTGAAAGAAAATTAGCCACTCATAGTTGAACTAGGGGCAAAATGGGAATTTATTAAAATACGAAGAAAATACAAGATAGAGAGAGAATTACAGAAAATGAATCCCAAAAATGGATTCAGAGGTGTCAAATTAGGGAGGGGAGGCCCCCTTTTTATAGTTACATCGAGTAAATCATGGCCATCGGATTAAAAACAGTTTGGACGCTCAGGATTTCGCCACGTCATCAGCCACTATTTGCACAGTACAGTCAACCGCCACTATTTGCACAGTACAGTCAACCGCCACTATTTGCACAGTAACGCCAATAGTACCCGTATATGTAAATAGTACCGTACATGTGAACAGTACCGTACGTGTGAACAGTACCTTACGTGTGAACAGTGTCATTTTCCTTTTATACTCCTCCTAAGGTTTTCGACCGTCCTGAGCTCAAAAATGATGTCCGTTTTGCCATTTGATCTCTCGTTTATTGTGAAATGACTATGATGCCCCTAAAATACATTAAATACTTAATTAAAATAAAACACATATAATTAAAGTACAAGAAATTTAAACACATAAAAGTAACGGTTGTTAGCAATACTTGATATATAAAATAACGATTTCTCCTTTATAAATATACACTTTCTAACACTCAACAATAGGGAAGGTATAGTAATGCTATGAATGACCTAGTATCGAATACTGGTAATAATATCAGCAAAAGAACGTTCTCCTGTGCTTCCAGACATGCCGAGCTCCACATATTCTTGTACAGTCAAAGGGCGATCGATTCCGTTAAAGATATCAGTAAATGAAATGGAAATTCACTGAATTTGAATCTTTGTGAGATCGTCAATTTAGCACCGAGGGTATTTTTAGAATATACCGAATCAGTATAGCTATCCTTCTTCGGACACAGCAACGCAATTTCAATTGGTATCGAAAGGCATTGCTAGAAAATTTATTTCTTCTTTTCTTCTTGCTAGTCGATGTATAACTATGTACTATTCGTACTATTCAATAGAAAATTTCAATAGAAATTCCTAAAATTTCTATAGTCTGCGAGTTCTTTTGTCTCCATTTCCATGCTTGTCTTCGGACTCGAAATTCAAAATAAAGTAAAATGCGAATCCTATGGATTGTTTTCTAATAATTCATGATGAAGATTATCATATTTCCCCATTTCAATTCGATATGAGATCTACAAATCTCCTTTTCGTAGATGTAGAATTTTTTGTTGTAATTCTCCACTTTGTTTTTTTTCAAGGAATTGGTTAGTTGTCCAAAAACAAGTAACGGCGGGAGATAGGATTCGATAAAAATAACAAAACGCAGAAAATGCCTAAAATAATTATACTAATCTAGATTTGTCATGCTCGCGTTGTTGTATTAGACCCAAGGGTTCTTTCTTGACCTACCTACAACGCGTGGGCTTTATCCTTTCGAGATAATATGGAAAGACAAAATAGGAAATCTATAAAGAAAAGATAATAGGAGTTCCTACTTAGTTTTAGAATCGAATTGAACCGAAATAAAAATTTTCTTTTTTGAGTGATCTGATTGTGCGATACCTTTTTTCTTCTCATTTGAGATATTATGATAATGAACCCACCGCTGAACCTAATGAGTTAAAAATAGAAAGTAAATAAAATAAAGTCAAAAAGAAATAAAAAGAAAAAAGTAAAGCAAAGGTTATTTAAAGTATTAAAGTAAAGCAAAAAGTATTATAAGGCGGTCACTCTTTAGTCAAAAATGTATTTGATACAATAAAAAAGAAAAAATTAAAATACAAAATAGAAGCGATTCCTCAAAGTTAAATGGCATAGTTTTTAGTATTTTTTTAATATTAGTTGATTCAAGTTGCCCACTCAATCTGTTGATTCGGAATCGTGGGATGGGTCGCTGTAAAAGATGATGAATTGGTTTCTTTTTCTATCCCTGCCACTCATTTTTGTTAGTACCTTCTAGAATACTTGAAGAATCAAAACTTTCAATTGAAGGTATTCTTTCAATGGTAGGGCATTTTTGCTTATCTTCGTATCGTCCAAAAGTGGAAACTTAGGGAAGTGCTTTATAAACATATGTATAAAAAGAACATATTTCCTTTAGCTCTGTCATGCCTACTATAACTAGTTATTTTGGTTTTCTACTAGCGGCTTTAACTATAACCTCGGATCTATTTATTGGTCTGAGTAAGATAGGACTTATTTGAAATTAATTGAATGAATAATTCATAAAAAGAAACCCTTCTGTGGTATTCCACATATTGTCTAGTTCCTTACCGTACCACGTTAATTACCAATTATTGGTTATTGAGATTCCTAGGCAAGGCGGATTAATATTTAGGAATAGATATTACCTTTCTTTTTAACCTTTCAAATTAAAAAAAAAATCAAATTCAAATGATTGAAGTCTTTCTATTTGGAATTGTCTTAGGTCTAATTCCTATTACTTTGGCTGGATTATTCGTAACCGCCTATTTACAATACAGACGTGGTGATCAGTTGGACCTTTGATTAATTAACATCTCTTTTTTTAACTGACCCCTTGTTGAGTGTTAGAAAGTGCATATTTATAAAGGAGAAATCGTTATTTTATATATCAAGTATTGCTAACAACCGTTACTTTTATGTGTTTAAATTTCTTGTACTTTAATTATGTGTGTTTTATTTTAATTAAGTATTTGATGTATTTTAGGGGCATCATAGTCATTTCACAATAAACGAGAGATCAAATGGCAAAACGGACATCATTTTTGAACTCAGGACGGTCGAAAACCTTAAGAGGAGTATAAAAGGAAAAATGACACTGTTCACACGTACGGTACTATTCACATATACGGGTACTGTTGACTGTACTGTGCAAATAGTGGCTGTTGACTGTACTGTGCAAATAGTGGCTGATGACGTGGCGAAATCCTGTGCGTCCAAACTGTTTTTAATCCGATGGCCATGATTTACTCGATGTAACTATAAAAAGGGGGCCTCCCCCCCCTAATTAGACACCTCTGAATCCATTTTTGGGATTCATTTTCTGTAATTCTCTCTCTATCTTGTATTATTCTTCGTATTTTAATAAATTCCTATTTTGCCCCTAGTTCAACTATGAGTGGCTAATTTTCTTTCAAGCTTGGGTTGAAGGTGAAGTCTCAACATGTGTCATGGGCTTGATTTGGTAAATTTATTTTCTCTTCCCCTCTAGTTTTTGTGGATGTTTTGACTTCTCGTCGACAAATAATACTAATCTTGTCTAGTACTGCCCTGGTTTCACCGGCTCCCTAGTATAAGATTATTATTATTTGGCACGATAAGCCCTTAGCACCATATTTATTAGAGCGTGGTTCATGAGGTGTGGATTTCCCTCTCATGATTTAATTGATATTAATAAGGAATATTTAGCCCATGATGCATGTTGATACGGATCCAGACACCCAAGTACGTCATTTCAATATATTTATCTTCATTTTATTCTTGCCATTTCAATTACAATTTCAGAATTTATTATCGCCATTTTAATTTAATTTTTAGCATATTCTAAATTATTTCCACCACAAATCCAACCAATTTACAGAATTAATTCTATAAATAATTAAAATCCACCTCCTCGTGGGATCGACACTCGCACCATTAAGCTATACTACGATAGATTCGTGCGCTTGCGAGTTCAATAAAATTTGCACAACAAGTTTTTGGCGCCGTTGCCAGGGAGGTAAGTAATTTTAATTCTTAGAATTAATTTTTGTGAATATTTCCATTTAATTTTCTTTTGTATTTTTTTTTTAAAAAAAGTGAATCTACACTTAGAGGTTAGTATTTCTTTTCTTTTTCTCTACTTTAAATTATGTAATTTAATTTTCAAGTTAATTTCTATTTGTTCTTTGTCATTTTTATTTATCTTATTAATTTATTTTTAGTTAGTTTATTTCACGTATTTGTTCTTGTGTTTTTATAGTAAGTTTGTAATAGCGCAACAAGGTTAGTATCATAATTTCTCCTTCTTCTTTATTTTTATTTGTTTTGCTCTTATTTTTATTTTTATTTTATTTGTTTTGTTTTTCATTTATTTCTTGTATTTCTTGTATGCATGGTCGTAGGTCATTATTACCCAATCTTGAACGTATAGACCTTGAATTAGAGAAAACACTTCGCACACACAAAAACATTAAAAACAAAATGGATTTACAAGCACCACAGGAGAGGCCATTTAAGGACTACTTTAGTCCCTTAGCTAATTTGAGCACATCATGCATACGGTACCCAAATGTAGCTGCTAGGAGTTTTGAATTAAAACCTAGTGTGCTAAATTGTCTCCCCACGTTCTATGGCCTAGAAAATGAGGACCCATACAATCATTTGAATGATTTTCATGCAATTTGTCAAACATTTAAATATGAGAATTTTTCAGATGATGATGTAAAACTTAGATTATTCCCATTTTCTTTAAAGGATAGAGCTCGTTCATGGCTTAATACATTACCTGCTAATAGTATTGCATCATGGGAACAAATGGTTACAAAATTTTTAAATAAATATTTCCCAGTTCATAAAACAAATACTATTCGCAGGGAGATCTCGGAGTTTACCCAGAGAGATGACGAGCAATTTTTCGAAACATGGGAGCGATTCAATGGGCTACTCTTGAAGTGTCCACATCATGGGTACGAGAAATGGCACCAATGTCAATATTTTTTGGAGGGCTTATTACCGAATGTGCAAGAATGGCTAATGGCAACAAGTGGAGGAGAGCTAATGTCAAAAAGTGCATCAGAGATTTGGGAATTCTTCCAGCGACAAGCAGATAATTCCCAACAACGGAGTCGATCACTCAGGATTACTCGAAGGGTTAAAGGAGTAAATGAGGTTCAAATTGGCGAGTCAACGTCAGGAATCAAAGAAGTCAAGGAGATGGTTGAAGGTCTTGCTCGACAAATAGCATCATTATCGACTGCTAAATCAACAGAGCCACATGACCTTGACTCATATCCAGATCAAGCCAATGCCATAGGAGTAATGAGAAAACCATCAAATTACAACCCATACTCCAACACTTATAACCCTGGATGGAGAGACCACCCCAATTTTTCATGGTCTCAAGGATTCCAACAAAATGGACCAGTAGCTCCAGCTCCACCAATGCAACCAATTGCTCAAAATCCTCAAGCCTCTCAGCCACCATTCAGACCATACAATCAGAATCAGAACCAGAACTACTCTCAACCTAGACCGTGGGAGGATTCATTCCAAAATCTTAGGAATGTTACTCACTCCACGATTGAGCAACAGAACCGCACCATTGATGGACTACGCAACGAATTGAGAGCGGGCTTCAACTCACAAGCTCAATCAGTTTCAAGCTTGGAGAAGATGGTGGGACAACTTGCTTCTTCAGTTCAGACCTTGGCAATGACTGTTGAGAAAGGTAAATTTCCAAGTCAACCAGTGCCTAACCCTAAAGGAGTGCATGAAGCAAGTAGCAGTTCACCACAGCAGCATGGAGAGGTCAAAGCTGTCATGACCTTGCGAAAAGGAAAAGAAGTCGACAATAAAGTGGAAATGCCAGTGACAAAAGACAATCAAATTGTACCTGTGAACGTTGAGGACTCATCACCGGAGGAAAAAGAAGACACCAACCCACGAGAATATGTTCCAAAAGCTCCATTTCCTCAAAGGTTAGCGAAAGGAAAGAAAGGAAAATCTACAGGTGAGATTCTCGAAATTTTCAAACAGGTAAGTGTTAACATCCCATTACGTGATGCTATAAAGCAAGTTCCATCTTATGCCAAGTTTCTTAAAGATCTGTGTACTAAAAAGAGAAATATGCATGTTCAAAAGAAGGCATTTTTAACAGAAAACGTTAGTTCTATACTCCAACATAAAATTCCTTTAAAATGCAAAGATCCAGGTTCCCCCACTATCTCATGTAGTATAGGGAACCACACAATTGAGAATGCTTTGTTGGATTTAGGAGCTAGTGTAAATTTGTTGCCTTATTCAGTTTTTGTGAAACTTGGACTGGGAGAATTACACCCAACTCCAGTGGTGTTACAACTTGCAGATCGGTCCACGAAAATACCTCGTGGTATTGTGGAGGACGTGCTTATCCAGGTAGACAAGTTTTATTTTCCTGTTGACTTCATTGTAATTGACACTCAACCAATACAGGATTCAAGAAAGCACATCCCCATTATCCTAGGCCGACCTTTCTTGGCAACTGCGGATGCTCATATTCAATACAGAACTGGAAATATGCAGTTGTCCTTCGGCAACATGACTATGGAGCTGAACATCTTCAATATTGCCAAACAACCTCACAACACAGATGATGGAATTATTGATGTGGACTTAATTGAAGCATTAGTTGATAACTCTTTTGTTTTAAACCTTAGTGATGATCCTTTACAAACATGTTTAACACACTTTGGTTTGGATTTTGATATTGACAGATCGGTCGATGAGGTCAACGCCCTACTTGACTCAGCACCATCTATGGACACTAATAAATGGAAGCCCAGAGTTGAACAACTAGCGCCATCAGAGAAGAAACTCATTCCATCATCAGAATCACCACCGAAACTCGAGCTCAAACCATTGCCCAACACTTTGGAATATGCATTTTTGGGGGACGAAAGTACTTTACCGGTAATCATCTCATCATCCCTCAATGACGAACAAAAAGGTAAGTTGTTAGATGTTTTAAAAGAACACAAAGGAGCATTAGGATGGACCATAGCGGATATAAAAGGTATAAATCCAGTAGACTGCATGCATTACATTCACCTTGATGAAAATGCTAAATCTACTAGGGAAATGCAACGTCGGTTGAATCCTAATATGAAAGAAGTTGTTAGAACAGAAGTCCTTAAACTATTAGACGCAGGTATCATTTACCCAATTTCTGATAGTTCATGGGTCAGTCCTGTACAAGTTGTCCCCAAAACGTCAGGAGTCACTGTAGTTACTAATGCCGATAATGAATTGATACCAACTAGAGTAACTACAGGATGGCGTGTATGCATTGATTATAGGAAGTTGAATTCTGTCACACGTAAAGACCATTTTCCTTTACCATTCATCGATCAAATGCTTGATAGGTTAGCAGGTCACGAATTTTATTGCTTTCTAGATGGCTACTCAGGATATAATCAGATTCCCATAGCACCAAAAGATCAAGAGAAGACCACTTTCACTTGCCCTTTTGGCACTTTTGCATATAGGAGAATGCCATTTGGATTATGTAATGCACCTGCTACATTTCAACGATGCATGTTAAGCATTTTTTCTGATATGGTTGAACGATTCCTTGAGGTCTTTATGGATGACTTTTCTGTCTTTGGTGATTCATTTGATCAATGTTTACATCATCTAACACTAGTTCTGCAGAGATGTATCGAAAAGAACTTGGTCTTAAATTGGGAAAAGTGCCATTTTATGGTAACACAAGGTATTGTTCTTGGTCACATCATTTCAAGCAAAGGTATTGAGGTTGACAAAGCCAAGGTGGATCTCATTTCTAATCTTCCTCCACCCAAAACAGTCAGAGAAGTAAGATCTTTCCTTGGGCATGCTGGTTTTTACAGACGTTTCATTAAAGATTTTAGCAAAGTTTCTAGACCCTTATGCAATTTACTTGCTAAGGATGCATCTTTTATCTTTAATGATTCATGTCTTGTGGCTTTTGAAAAATTAAAGCAATTGTTGACAACATCACCCATCATTCAGCCCCCAAACTGGAGCTTACCATTTGAGCTCATGTGTGATGCATCTGATTATGCAGTAGGAGCAGTATTAGGACAAAGAGTTGATCGAATTCCCCATGTTATTTATTATGCTAGTATGACATTGAATGATGCACAGTTGAACTATTCAACTACTGAAAAAGAAATGCTAGCAGTAGTGTTTGCATTGGAAAAGTTTCGATCTTATCTCATTGGTTGTAAAATAATTGTGTTCACAGATCATGCTGCTCTGAAATATCTTCTCACGAAGAAAGATGCAAAAGCTAGACTAATTCGTTGGGTGTTACTTTTGCAGGAATTTGACTTGGAATTCAAAGATAAGAAAGGCACAGAAAATGTTGTAGCGGACCATCTCTCTCGTCTTCATTTTGACACAATTACAGAGTCACTAACATTGAATGAGTCCTTTCCAGATGAGCAATTAATGAGTGTGGAAGTTTTACCTTGGTATGCTGATATAGTTAATTATCTTGTTACAGGCAAACTTCCAGAGCATTGGACTAAGCAAGACAAGGCCAAATTCTTTGCAGAAATAAAGAATTTCTTTTGGGATGACCCATATTTGTTCAAATATTGTGCAGACCAAATTGTCAGACGATGTGTCCCAGAAAATGAAATTCAGAATATCCTTTCATTCTGCCATGAACAAGCTTGTGGAGGCCATTTCAGTGCTAAGAAAACAGCGACTAAAGTTTTACAATGTGGTTTCTATTGGCCAACTATATTTCGAGACGCTTATACTTTTTGTTCTTCATGTGATAGGTGTCAACGAATGGGGAGCATTACACGAAGGAACATGATGCCACTAAATCCAATTTTAGTGGTTGAGATTTTTGACGTATGGGGTATCGACTTCATGGGACCCTTTCCCCCTTCTTTTGGCCATCAATACATCTTGGTAGCTGTTGATTACGTATCGAAATGGGTAGAAGCGATTCCATGCAGAACTAATGATCACAAAGTGGTGATAGGGTTTTTGAAAAGTAACATTGTTTCACGCTTTGGATTCCCTCGAGCGATAATCAGTGATGGTGGTGCCCACTTTTGCAATAAAACATTCAAAGCTCTTTTGACAAAGTATTCAATCACTCATAAAGTGGCGACCCCGTATCATCCGCAAACCAGTGGCCAAGTGGAGATCTCCAATCGAGAACTAAAGCACATATTAGAAAAGACGGTGAGGCCGGACAGAAAAGATTGGTCATTAAGACTTGATGACGCATTATGGGCATTTAGAACGGCTTTCAAGACCCCGATTGGGATGTCACCCTATAGGCTAGTGTATGGAAAAGCTTGCCACCTACCTGTGGAACTCGAGCATCGTGCATATTGGGCTATCAAGAAATTCAATTTTGACATGCATCAAGCCAGCTCAGAAAGAAGATTACAATTGGCAGAACTTGAAGAAATTCGTAATGACGCGTATGAAAATGCCAAAATTTACAAGCAACGAATGAAAGTCTTCCATGATAAGCATATTATGAGAAAATCTTTCACTCCAGGTCAGAAAGTACTTTTATTCAACTCTCGCTTGCACCTATTCCCAGGTAAGTTACGCTCTCGATGGTCTGGTCCATTTATTGTTCATACTGTTTTTCCACATGGGGCAATTGAAATTAAAGACCCAAAGAACGGTGTCACATTTAAAGTTAATGGTCAAAGATTAAAGCCATATCTAGAGTACCAACCACATGGAGAAGACACCGAAATAAATTTGAGTGACCCACCAGATTTGAATTGATTTTTTATTTTCGGTGGTTTGATTTTTCTTTCTTTATTTATTTTTATTCTTTTGCTAATTGAATTTATTTTTGCATAAGTGTGTTTCTTTTGTCATTAACTTTTCTTTTATCATTGTTAATAATGAGTGCCACACGAAGATCGTTCCTCCTGAACATGCTTAAACCGCTTCAACGTATCAAAACTCATCTCAAAAGGCAGATTCATTATTGTAAAACACATCGCATTTGGGCTCTACAACCACCAGAGTTAGTAGCCTACGTTGAGGATTTAGAAGGCCAACTCAGAAATATTGAGAGAGGTGTTTTCGACATCCAGTTGGAGCTTGAGGTAAATTCAATAAGAGGACGATTTTAATTTTCTTTGTGTGTTTCAATTTGTTTTTCTGTTTGTGTGCTTTAGTTTGTTACCCCGGTGAAGTGGCGGATAACGGTACTCCGTGACAATCAAGTCGGTTACTTCAGTTTCCCATAATAACTGATATTCTGAGGTGAAAGAATGGACAGAACCGAGATTCTAGCGAAGCTTCACAAGCGATTCCCTTCACTCCCTCAGAATGCCCTCCTTACGATCTACAAAACTTGTTCCGAACACATGCGACTGCTCATGAGGAATAACATACCTGCTGACATCCGTTGGTTAATTGAAGCAAAAGTACGATTGACAGGTGAATTACCTCCAAAATTTATTGCATATATGCCTGGTTGTGGGAAAGGAAACTATGCAAGAAAACGACGAGCTCGAAGAATTTCTGTTGCTTGTCATAAGTGTGCCAGAATGAATTGTAATAAAAACCGATGTTCTTTAGGAATGGTATCTGATAACAGGGAAGATAAAATTCAATTCATTAGGGATGGCTTGAATAAGGAGTCATTGGATGATATCCTTTTGTCTCTTGAAACGCATCCCAGTGGATATGTGCAAGGAGCGATTCTCCAGTTATGGCCATTATTCCAGAAAGAACATGCACGATATAGTCTCGGGAATCTGACTATAAAAGACCCTGTTTGCCAGTTTATAAGAAAATTGGATGGGAAGCCTATCCTCGACCCATAGAGGGCGTTCAAGCCGTTTCTGGACGTAAAACCAGAGGAAGATGTGAGCCACAGTCGCAACTACCTGTAAATATCCTTTTACTTTATTTTATTTTATTTCACTATTGCTTTATCAGTGCATTATTGTCTTTAATAATTTTCTTACTGTTTGTTTTTACTGTTTGCTTTTTGACTATCGAGCCATGTGCTTTACGTGTTTTTGACATTGACCCGCCACCTCATACACAGTTGTGATCCATTGTCACCAAGAATCTTAAATATGAGTTTTTGTTAAGTACTCACAAATTGTTTTTGAGACATATCCCAATGGCAGCTACTCCCAATAGACAATTCAAGAACATTTGTGTGCTTTCTGGATTTACCTATGGCAAACATAAAGAGTTCGTTGATGTCGCCATAGATCTTGGTCAAAACATAGCAGAGAGAAAATTACACTTAGTGTATGGACGAGGTAACCGAGGGTTATCAAAATTGGTCTCAGAAGCTGCTCTTGTCAGAGGAAGCCAAGTGTTAGGCATCATCCCTAGAGTCCTAAAACCTTTGGGCAGTGTGTCTGACTCCACGACTGGAGAAGAATTAGTCGTCTCAGGTATGCAAGAACGGATAACTGAAATGCTCGATCATGCTGATGCTTTTATTTTCCTGCCAGGAGATCTTGCAACACTAGAGGCACTTATCACACTAGCATCTTGGGCCCAACTGCACATTCACCAGAAACCCATCGGTTTGTTAAATGTCAATAATTTTTATGATGGCTTTATCGCATTTCTTAACCATGCAATAAAAAACTACTTTATTCCTTCCAGTGCGAAAAAACTTTTTATTTGTGCTCACACTGCTAATGAGCTACTTGACATGTTACAAGCTTATAAACCAGAGCCAGACCCCTGGAGTTTTGTGTTGGAGCGTTCAAATGATGATGGTAACAATAGCCGCAGTAAGAAGTACAAATTAGATTTAACTCTTCGCCTGTAAATATTTTCTTCTGTGTTGCACCAACCAGGTGATGTCTTCTAAACTCTACTTCTTTTCTTTAAAACATTGAGGACAATGTTTCGTTCTGGTTGGGGGGAGGGAATAATGGACAATTATGGAATCTTGGTTAAGTTTTTACTAATTTTTTGTTGTAGAAACTAACTGTTGCTAACTTTTTATGTTGAAGATGGCTGAATATGGAGTGTGGTGACTCTAGAAACGCATCTTCATCGTTTGAAAAAAATAATAATAATAATAAAAAATTTTAAAAAAAAATTCAGATATTTTCTTTTTCTTTGTTTTGATGTTTATTTTTCTTTTTCTTTTTTAATTTCTCCTTTATAAATATACATTTTCAAACAAAAATTTTTTGAGTCAAAGATGGCTGAATATAGAGTGTAGTGCCTCTAGAAACGCATCTTCTTAAAAAAAAAAATTCATTTTCTATCATTTTCTAATTAATTTTTCTGCATCATTTTCACATTTCTGCATGCATATTTTCTTTTTACGTTTAGAATAGGTTGGGGGGTAGGGTGTTGTTTAAAAAAAAAAATTTTTTTTTTGATTTGTTTTAACATTGGATAACATGATGATTTCAAATTTTAGTATTTGTATTATCTTTAGTCTGAAGTGATGTTACACTATGTTTGCTACTCTACATGTTGATGTCGGAGACAAAAATGAGTTGCTTGAAGAAATGAACATGTCATAATAAATACCAAGTGAGTTTTTGAGCCTATTATTTTTCTTGGAGAGTAACCCTTTTGCCCATTCTTTATATAGCTTAGCAGTTTATTATTGTACACGATCTCTAGATTGCTTTTGAGTTAACCGTAAAAAAAAAAAAAAGAGTGTGTTGTTACATTTGGAAGCCCATTTAATTAGTAGATATAGAAGATTATTTAGAGTCTTAAAAGATGATGGAAAGACCCTCTTTGATCCGTTTGAGCCTTTGTAGCCATCCCTTTTATGAATATCCATAGTTAGCCCTTTTGAGCCTTTAAAAAAAAAAACTTTTCTTTCTCAACTTATTATCTTGACCCACTCCGATTTGGAGTATTACCCAATATCTTACAAGATCCATCACCTTTTTATGTTTGAGAAAACTGTAAATAAATATTTTGTATATTAAAGTTATGCCTAGTTCAAAAAAAAAAAGAGAAACAAAAATTGTTGCTTCAAAAAAAAAAACAACAATAATAGGTGAAATCCACCTTGCAACTTTCAAAAAAAAAAATTCTATGCATTTTTCTCAAACATACATTTTGTCTTCCTTATTTCCCTTCTTTGTTAGCTATGTCCCTAGCCTACGTTACGTCCTAATAAAAGTCCTTCTTGATTTTAGGGAACTATAATATGAAGTAGAAGCTAGTTATATGGGCTAAAAAGATGTAGTGATGCATAAAAAAAATAATAATAAATAAAATGGGTTGACTAGCATTTTTATTTGACTGGAGATCGTATTATTTGTAAGTTAAGGGCATATTTCTTTTTGGTGAGAGCATGTGAGACCACTTCTTATTATTTTCTCTCAATTACCATTCATTGGAGTGACTATTTTTATTTGGGTTTAATTTCTTTGTGAGAGTGTCACTACTTCCAGTGAGATTTTGGGGTTTAACATGTCATTCTTAAAGGTAGCTACAACAAAGTCTACTGGGCTGATTCATGTGGATGGTTGATGTGGGTGTGATGTTTCTTTAAACTTGAGATAATGCTTATACTTTTATTTGATTGTTATCATTAATCTGATTGAATAAAAAGAGGTTTAAAAAAAAATCATTTTTTTGAATTTTTGTTTTCGCTTTATTTGCTAGGGACTAGCAATAAGCTGGTTGGGGGGTGTGTTGAGTGTTAGAAAGTGCATATTTATAAAGGAGAAATCGTTATTTTATATATCAAGTATTGCTAACAACCGTTACTTTTGTGTGTTTAAATTTCTTGTACTTTAATTATGTGTGTTTTATTTTAATTAAGTATTTGATGTATTTTAGGAGCATCATAGTCATTTCACAATAAACGAGAGATCAAATGGCAAAACGGACATCATTTTTGAACTCAGGACGGTCTAAAACCTTAGGAGGAGTATAAAAGGAAAAATGACACTGTTCACACGTACGATACTGTTCACACGTACGGTACTATTCACATATACGGGTACTGTTGACTGTACTGTGCAAATAGTGGCGGTTGACTGTATTGTGCAAATGGTGGCGGTTGACTGTACTGTGCAAATAGTGGCTGATGACGTGGCGAAATCCTGAGCGTCCAAACTGTTTTTAATCCGATGGCCATGATTTACTCGATGTAACTATAAAAAGGGGGCCTCCCCCCCTAATTAGACACCTCTGAATCCATTTTTGGGATTCATTTTCTGTAATTCTCTCTCTATCTTATATTATTCTTCGTATTTTAATAAATTCCCATTTTGCCCCTAGTTCAACTATGAGTGGCTAATTTTCTTTCAAGCTTGGGTTGAAGGTGAAGTCTCAACATGTGTCATGGGCTTGATTTGGTAAATTTATTTTCTCTTCCCCTCTAGTTTTTGTGGATGTTTTGACTTCTCATCGACAAATAATACTAATCTTGTCTAGTACTGCCCTGGTTTCACCGGCTCCCTAGTATAAGATTATTATTATTTGGCACGATAAGCCCTTAGCACCATATTTATTAGAGCGTGGTTCATGAGGTGTGGATTTCCCTCTCATGATTTAATTGATATTAATAAGGAATATTTAGCCCATGATGCATGTTGATACGGATCCAAACACCCAAGTACGTCATTTCAATATATTTATCTTCATTTTATTCTTGTCATTTCAATTACAATTTCAGAATTTATTATCGCCATTTTAATTTAATTTTTAGCATATTCTAAATTATTTCCACCACAAATCCAACCAATTTACAGAATTAATTCTATAAATAATTAAAATCCACCTCCTCGTGGGATCGACACTCGCACCATTAAGCTATACTACGATAGATTCGTGCGCTTGCGAGTTTAATAAAATTTGCACAACACCCCTCCCTTCTTTAATTTAATCCGAGGGGGAGGTCAGGGTCAAATTCAGATTGCTGTTCAATTATTTCAGTTCAGTGTGTATGGTTTTAGATCTAAGACGACAAGAGCGGAATCACGCTCTGTAGGATTTGAACCTATGACATTGGGTTTTGGAGACCCACGTTCTACCGAACTGAACTAAGAACGCTTTCTTATCACAACGAAAAAGGCTGGAAATAAGGAGATTCTCTTTTTTTACCCCAACAAATCTTGTATGTGTATACTATCATATATCAGAAAATAGAAATTTATGTATGTCAAAGTGAAATCGATCTAAAAAAAAAAAGGATCTCGCGTTACTGCTGCTCTGAGCGGTAATTGGCAGGGATGACAGGATTTGAACCCGTGACATTTTGTACCCAAAACAAACGCACTACCAAGCTGTGCTACATCCCTTTCAATTGGACTACAATATCATTATAAAGAATCCCTGTCTTGTTTTCCACATCCTTATTTTTTATTCCCTCTAGTGATATGCAAAATGGATCTTGCCTTTTCTTGTTTTTGGTCTCATATCATATACCATATAATAATATTAAATTCTTATTTTTCTTGGGAATTCGCAGGTGTAAAGTTACCCATTTTCTGTTTTAAGAAAAAAAAAGAAAATCAAATCTTATATACCGAATCATTGCACATTTCAATTTGAATTAGGGATTCCGCGCACAAATACAAGTGGGCCTTTAACTACATATACATCTCTTACCATAATATATTCCAATAGGGAATACAAAAACAAAAAAGAACGAGGATTTTCAATGTGAGATCTAAAAACATATCTTTCCGTGGCACCGGTACTAAGTGCTCTATGGTTCGGGTCTTTAGCAGGGTTATTGATTGAAATCAACCGTTTATTCCCCGATGCATTGACATTTCCTTTTTTTTTCATTCTAGTTATTGAACTGGAACGGGGTGAAGAAGATTAGAGCTAGAATCAAATATTTGTGACTAATCTCTCTTTCCCTTATTTTCGTTTTTTTTTTACAATTAGAAAGAAGGAAAGCGAAAGAAAAAAGGTGGCTTCAACCTCAGCGAAACCCGGGTTCAGGCTCCGATTAAATTAATTATTAATTATCTGGTTAAAAGCAAATAGACAGGTAAAAGAAAATGGAAATCGAAATATGGCTAGGGTAAGAGTATCCTCCACTACAAGATCCTTAAACTTAAATGAAATACTGGACTGCGATTTAGCAATATAGTTAGAAATTCTTGTATTGCTTATTATTTTTTATTTTTATTTCCTATTTATTTACTACATAGATTGCAATAAAATCTTTATTTCATAAGTTTTTTTTGAGTGGTTAGCAACTTCTATTTTTTTTTTCCCGTGCTTCTTATTCGTTGCGGGTCGTAAAATAGAAAAGTTGGGTGAATCAAAAACCCCAAGGAGGTTCATGGCCAAGGATAAAGAGGTCCGAGTAAGGGCTATTTTGGAATGTACTAGTTGTGTTCGAAATGGTGTTAATAAGGAATCAAGGGGTATTTCTAGATATATTACTCAAAAGAATCGACACAATACACCCAGTCGATTGGAATTGAGAAAATTCTATCCTTATTGTTACAAACATACACTTCATGGGGAGATAAAAAAATAGATAGAGTCAAGCCACGTGCTTTTGTGTCACCCTTCTAAGGGACATGAAAAACTAATCTAGATATATATCTAGATTATTTCATATATTTTAATAAAAACAAATAAATAAATCTAGACAAACCAAATCCTATAATTGATTCTATAAATCATTTTTTGATTTCATCGAAATGGGATTTTAGGGATAAGGAATAAACAAATTATGGATAAAACCAAGCGACTCTTTCTTAAATCCAAGCGATCTTTTCGTAGGTGTTTGCCCCCGATCCAATCGGGGGATCAAATTGATTATAGAAACATGACTTTAATTAGTCGATTTCTTAGTGAAAAAGGAAAAATATTATCTAGACGGGTGAATAGATTGACCTTAAAAGAACAACGATTAATTACTATTGCTATAAAACAAGCTCGTATTTTATCTTCGTTACCTTTTCTTAATAATGAGAAACAATTTGAAAGAAGTGGGTTGACCGCTAGACCTCCCGGTCTTAGAACCAGAAAAAAATAGGCTTACTCTTCAATTAAATAAAAATTCCAATCCGAACTCAAACACAGATGGATGTTTAGTTCAAAAAATCTGTGAAGCAGCCGTGCCGTAAGAAAAAAAAATTGGGAAAGAAGAATAAAATCAATCTTTTTTTTTATTGAGCGTGTTCGCTCATTTTGACGACTTTATCATATTATTTCTACTCTACCTTCCTCTTACTGGAGTTCATTCTCCAGAGAACTCCGTTTAAAAATTATAATGGATTCCTTGCAATTTCCTTATTTTATAATCTCATTGGAAATCATATAAAGACAATTCCTATTTGATATAGCTATTTGTGCAAGTATCTTACGATTAAGAACCAACTGCGCCTTATACAGATTGTATATTAATCTACTATAACTATAGGATACCTGATTTCCGCGAATTACTGCATTTATTCGGGTGATCCACAAACGACAAAAATCCCTTTTTTTCCTATCTCTATCGCGATGAGCCGAAACCAAAGCTCTTATTTTCTGTTGAGTAATTGTTCGGCTAAGTCGTGGATGAGCCCCGCGAAAACTTGATACAAATAAACGCATTTTTGTTCTACGTCTCTGAGCTATATATCCTCGTCTAATTCTAGTCATTGAATAAATGAAACTCTGATGAATAACTAATTGATTTCCTTTCTTTTAGTTATTCTTTTCCCCTTTCCTAGTCTATTAATAACAAAACGGACTCTTCCAATTTATAAAATAAAAATTCCAATGGCTTTTGCTACTCTAACCTTCCCGACCACGCTTTTACCTTTTGTCGAGGCATTGGAAAGAAAATAGTAAAAAAAAATGAAAGTAGTAAATAGATAAAGAAATTGTGGGTTCCGTCGTCTCTATGATTACTTCTTAAACGATGAGGCCCTCTCTATACACCGGAGCCACTTCCTTCATTTAATCAATTCTATTGGTAACTTGTACAGTTACCACTCTTCGGCTCTACCCATGAAGTTTCTAGTAATAGGTCTTTCATAACGAGATAGACCTTATACAGTAACGGTATTTAATTATGAAGATTGGTGGGGTAGCTGACCTTGTTAGTCCGTTCTTGCAAGAGTAGAAAGATAATCTTTCTACTTTTTTATAGTATTTCCCCCGCTTAATGGATAACTATTTGTTAACAATGGGGAATTCTTTCTCACCTTAAATTAATTGCAAATGAGGTGGTGGAATTTGTGCCAGTGGAAACCATAAATTTCATACACAATAGAAAGATATGATAGATCGATCTTTTTTTAGATAGTGAATGGAGTTCTTCTTCTTCTATTCTACGCGATTCATAGGTACTGATCATTGATCCTTAAAAAAAGGTTTCTTTCTTTTGGTTTGTCTCAGCCCATGATTGAAACGAGTCGCACATACACCCTTGTACATGTTCCTCGGCGCTGAGGACATCCCCACAGAGTGGGGGATTTGGTAACTTCTGATTGGCTGTCTTGGGTTTCTAATAAGTTGTTTAATAGTTGGCATGTTGAATTATCCATTATGGGCTAGTTCAGATCGATCCTAACCGGATGATTATGAATTTCTTCTGTTTAATAGAATATTAAACACTTAAGAAGTGACTGCTATGTTTTATCCAACCGCTACAAGATCAACAAGTCCATGAGGGCTTGTCCGATCTTTGTACATAAACCATTGTAAGGATTTCGCGCAGTCTCAGTAGTTCTTCCGTATCCAGGATAAATTCTCCCGTTTGTGCCCCATAAAAAGTGCCAATAGGTTGATGGATCATGACCCTGATGATATATTATAACACACTACAAGAAAAAGTATGTATAGTAGCATATGAAAAATGCTACTGAAAGCAAATGGTAGCATTTTAGGCAATGCTAAGTTAGCCCATGTAACTAAAAGTCTTGTCATTTGATAGCATTCATTCAATGCTACAAACTGCTATACATAACATTTAAAAAGAGCTATGTAATCATTGATTATTACATCGTAGAAATGCTATCATTCTCCTATGTATAGCATTTGGAAAGTGCTACTATATTATATTTACAGCACAAAAAAATACTATTGTTGGCAAATTTATTACATATATGTAACATTCTATGGCTATTAGAAAACACTACTGAATATATGTGGCTACCATAGCATCTTTTTAAGGTTATTGAAGATAGAAAAATTGATACTTGTAATGTATTTTTTATTCTCAATATTTTTTAAGGCTACATATTATACATACAATTCATTGTTCATCTAATTCAATTATGTAAGAATATATGAACATCCAAATACTTAAAAAATTAGACACAATGATAAGTATATTTGTGTCATACTTGTATATTTTCTAATGATAAAAAATTAGGGAAAACTAATCTGCTACTATATCTTCAAGTTGCCTTCAACACTGGGTCAAAAATTCTTGATCTTCATGGCCTACACCAAAATTTTTTTATCTTCACAGCCTGCATATGAATTCAGAACAAAAATATAATTGTGTTTTGCTCTAAGAAAAAATATTAACCACTATTAAATATATCCTAAGTAAGTGGTTAAGTAAGTAATTCAAATCTAACAAATAAATACAATTAAAAGTTTTCTCTTTTGGAGAAAAACTTCTAAATCACTTGAATAATTGTGCCATAACTACACAGTATGAAAAAAAAAACATAAGATGGTCTAACAAACTAGAATATTAAATACAAAAGAGATATGTATACGACTCAGACTATTAATTTAGAGCTTCGCAATAATTGATTGCCTATTTTTCTTTGTTTTCTCCAATTTAATTCCGCCTTAGTACAAGATGACTCTAAAAATTCCATTTACTTAAACATCATTCATTTTAATCTCATGAGACATCAACCTAAAACTCACAAACTAGGTAGGTCTATACAAATATTAATTTCAATAATTGATAGGAAATTATTTATTGCTTCAAAGCGCAAAAGTGGGAACTTTTGTGACCTACAAGCATCTAACCAAAGAGCAAGCAACTTTTCTAAATTTTGTTCAACCAAAACCATTACTGGAGAGACATACTGAAATAGCACGTAATACCCAATGTTATTGCATAACCAAGCTTGATCAACAAGTTTAGCTTATAAGAAAAAAATTGCTGGAAAAAAAATCAATTAAAGTGGCATGAGAAATTAAGTACTGCAACTTTATCCAACAAGACAACCAAATGAATGTTAAATTAAGTATTGCAACTTTATCCAATATAAATTGATATAATGAAAAAAAAGATAAGAATTATATTGATAGTTACCTTATAACAAGAACTAGTTACAACAGATTCTTTATCATGTCCAGTAACTTCAACTTTCTTCAAACAACTGCTCTTCATATCATAATCCAATTCTGTGTTTGATTGCCATTAAAGTTGAGCTTTAACTAAAATTCGAAGTGTGTTAATAAAATATATGAGAAAATACCAGGGACAATGCACAAATCCAAACAATATATAACACAATTTCATAATAATATACCAAAAGCAAAAATTTGGGGCTAGAACTAAATTTTATAAGCGAAAACAGAGAAGGTATTAGGAAAAGGCTTTTATTTGAAAAAGAATTGTAAAACCACAAGGAATTAGAAGTTCAAATACAAAAAAGTTATAGATGATTTGCAGAAATTAAGAGAAAATTAGGATTTCTTATAAGTTTCATATTAATTATGGAAGGAATTTAAAGGAAAATTGGGAAAAACATTAGTTCAAGTATTTTCAATTACCTCTCTAAAATTAGATGGTTCCATATGCTAAATGATAACAGTCGTAAATTGCACAAAACAAGAACAAGAGCAAAGCGGCAGCCAGCAAAGTTCAAATTGATATTTCATAAATTTCCCAAATGGAACATAGCATCAAGTATCAAAATAATTGTTAATATATTCAATCACTTTCTCTCTCTAGGGACGAAATATTGTCAATCTAATGGACTTTCTATTCTCATTCAAAAAAATTGCAGCCTCTTCGTCACTCTTTTCAAACTCACACCATTTTCTCTAAGCAACTTCCTATCATCCTGAGTGTCAATAACAAAAATTAACAAACGTAACAGCAAAACCTAGAAATTACCTCCATTGCATTCAAGCCATCTTTGGGGAAATCCTGACCCATCAATTTATTCTATCAAACACAAGCCATCTAGGTTGCAATTGCTCAGCAAGTTAAGGGGGATGAACGGGTAAAATGATTTCTAAAGAAATTATAAGGTATAAGGATATTAGGTTTCAAAAATCTGATAGAGAGGAGACTCAAAGGAGAGAAGAAGACTGAGAGTTTTGGGTGACTTTAAGTTTCCAAGACAAATTAGGGATTGTAGACAAAAGATGATTATAATTATTTTTTAAGGTCATTTTATTTTTTTATTCCGCGATCGACAATTTTTCCCCCGTATTTCTTTTCCCTTCCTTTTGGTAGCTTTTTTTTTCCTGTCTTTCTTTCCCTCTCTTTCGGTAGCTTTTTTATATTGTCACTAAATTAAAATTATTTTTATAGCATTTCTAAAATGCTATGATATTAAATAATATATATAGCACTTATAGATATGCTACTATAAAAATATTACTAAATATAACATTCATTTGTAGCATTTTTAAAGTGCTATAATATTACAAATAAAACGTAGCTCTAACAATATGCTACAAACTGAATGTAAAATATATTAAAAAATAAAGTAGCACTAATGAATAGTCAATTGTAACATTTTTTGATAAAGTGTTACTGTAGAATGACAGTTGGTAACATTAAAAGAAAAATTGCTACTGTGAAATGTTACTACAAATGGTATTTGTTGTAGTGACATAATAAAAGGTTCCTCTATCTCGCACGATTCGGCGAGGGGAAGAGATAAAGAAAAAGATGGAATTGAACAACCGTACGAGCACTTTTTCGCATTGCATATGGCTTGCCAATGGAATTTGCTTTTTACCCTTCATCAAACAAGGATAAAAAGGGGGTTCTATTATACCTAGATGGGTAAATGATCCAATTACCACCCTTCTTTTTTTTTGAGGAGTTCAAAAATACTATGATGGCTCCGTTGCTTTATATATTTATTTCTTTTGTATTTCAGCAATCCCAAAGTTTCTTTTTTTTCTCAAATCAAAATAAAAAAAGAAATAAATAAAAAATAATCTTCTTTTTTTAATTTCGTACTCTTTCATACCACAAATCTTGTTAATTGTTAAGAACCTTCCGGTGTGAAAAAGGTGTGTGGCGCTGCAATAGGCCTCCGACAGGTAAGATAAACTCAGAATACCCCTTCTTTATCTCATACTACTGCTTCGATACATAATCAAATATTTTGTATTTTGAAAAAAAAACACTAACAATTTTCATATCGAATTCGAAGTGCCATGCTATTATTACTTAATATTAAGAATTCATATGGCGAAGGCATAGTCTTCTTTTTTCTCTCAAATAAAAAACTCATTGGCGCCAAGCGTGAGGGAATGCTAGACGTTTGGTACTTACTCCGGCGGCCAGGAGAAAAGACCCCATGGAGGCGGTCAATCCCATGCATATTGTCTGTACATCGGGTCGCACAAATTGCATAGTATCATAAATTGCTATCCTGGGTATTACCCATCCGCCAGGAGAGTTGATAAATAAATACAAATCCTTGGTCTCGTTCTCTATACTGAGATATACCATAATACCAATAAGTTGATTCGAGATAAAAAACGCTCTCAACCATTTGGCCTAAAAAAGTAATTTCTCGATAAAGTCGGTTGATTAGGATAAAACAGTATCCCTTCGGAGCCGTACAGGCATCTTTTGATGCATACGGTTCAACAAAACTTGCGAAAAACAAATCAATGTGTAGCTCCTAGCCCCTTTCCTTTCTTTTTTCCTCGCTTCTATCGAGGGGCTTTTCTTCCAGTTTTCAAGAACACTGAGTTTAGTCGGTTTCCTAGACCTATAATATTCTAATATAAAAAAGAAATTCACTAAACTTATCGAACTAACTTAACTTTTCATTGATGTATTTTTTCATTGAGATCCGATCCAAAAATCACGATGCCATTTTCTTGTTCCTGAATTGAATGGGCTTTTTCCATTTTTTTAGGTTTAGGCTCTACTCCGAGTAAGGTTTCACCTAATTTTTATTTGCACATAGAGGACAAATGACCCCAATACCACGTCTCTTTTTTGTTAGCATAAAAGGCTACATTAATGTAATTTTGATGATAACAAACATGTGTCTTTAGTAAAAATAATAAATATTGCATTTCACATCTTCACTAGTTTTTTAAGGATAATATTTATGCAAGTGAATCAAGTGAAATCAAGATTGAAGACACTCAACGGACAACGGCGAAATCAAGAATAAAGTTTGGAGCTCAATGGATAAATTATTGCGAAAAATTATTGTAAAACCGATATGATTTAATTGATGCATGATTTAGCATTTGAGAAGCTCAATAGATTAATTTAATTCAATACTTTTCATAAACTAAAAGTTTTATTTTTATAAAGAAAAGTATTTTTTGGATTTAAGTAATTTGGACTTAAATGCTAAGATTTGAAATCTTTATTTTTAATAAGTATTAAATTTCGGAGTTGGACATTTTTATAAACATTTGAAATGTTTTGGGCCATACTATAATGTATAAATATTTTGGACTAAAATGAAAGATTTTGAGAACATTGAAAAATATGGGTATTATGTTGAAAAAGACCTTTGTGCAAAACAATCAAATCTTTGGGGCCATATCATAATTTCAAAAAGTTTGGAAAGACAACTATCTTTAAGAGGTTCTGAAATTGGATCTATTTGCAAAAGTTTTTTGACGTTTTGTGCCATAGTATAATTACAAAAAATTTTGGGTTAAAGTGTAATTTTACAGAACAGTGTTACTGTAGCAAATTCAAAAATAACGGTAATATCACTGTTCCTGAGCGGCTAGCCGGATAAATCAAGCGGCTAACCGCTTGAGCACTGGATTTTGCCTATAACGGCTAGTTTTGGGCTTTTTCTATAAAAACTCAATTCAAACTTCATTTTAATAACTAATGCACGCAAATATAAGATCATACAACATATATTGAGCTTCCAAAATGCAAATGATCATTGATTAAATCATTCTTGAGCTATTAGTTGCATATCCACTCTTAAAGAGAGTTTTTGTTGTAACTTTTATTTTTTAATCAATTTGTGAGTGTGTAAGTGTGGGAAACACTTGGGTGAAGAGATTGGAGAGATAATCTCTTGGTTGTAAAGGTTCATTGACACCTTGGAAGTCAATTGTAAAAACTTGAAGCCTTGGGAGGTTTGGATAGTGAAATCCTCGAGCTTGGTTGGTTTGGAGGCGTGGACGTAGGCGGGGATTGCCGAACCACGTAAAAATCCGCGTGTTTGTTTTTCTCTTCCCTTACTCTTTTATCTTTACGCTTGTTTGAATTTATTGTTCTATATTTCATTAAGGCGTTAGATTGATTTATTGTACGAATCGTATTGTATATTTTTTAAAATCCCAATTCACCCTCTTCTTGGGTTGCATAACTAGAATTTCATTTTTTGCTATGACTTACCCCCTTTTTAATTCGTTTCTTTCATGTCTTCCGCCAAATATTTGACATATTCATCATATTTAGTATTCCGTTGATTAACGTTTGAGATCGCTTTTCGAATAAAGGAATCGTTTATGATATAAGTAATAATCATAGATATATTACCAATTGGGTTTTTCTAAACGGAGCCTGGATACCTCATTTTATTGGTCCAGCCAAGATGACCATAAAATTGATTTATTGCTAATATTAATCTGGATGCTTCCTCACGAAATAGATCTAATTGCACTTCATTGCATTTCACGCTACAAATTTTTTGATAATTCAATCAATTGTTTGGGCGAAACAGAGGATATCTCGATCGGGGGAGAGAACGGGGAAATCCCATATGACCCAATAGATCTGACAAGTCGCACTATATGTCAACCCAAGATGGATGCTTGTCCCCGGGACTTCGATAAGGTACTTTTGGAACACCAATAGGCATAAAATGAAAGAAAAAAGAATTAAGTACTCTAGTTCACTTTGATGTGGAAGCGTAATAATGGGCTTCTTGTCTTAATACTAGTGGCCGTTATCTTAGTTTATACATAAATTGATGAAGTTCATAAAATAAAGGAAAATTCTTACGAATAAGTCTTTTGAATGATGCCCAAATATGGATACATTCGCTCATAGAAAAGGGAATCAACCCCCATTGCGTATTGGTACTTATCGAGTATAGAATAGATCTGCTTCTCTTTTTTCCTACGAACCGCACTCTTCCATTATTACTAAAAGAATAGAACAAATATTAATATTGATCCCTTTTTCCAGATAATCCCTTGAAAAAGAGGTACATAGCATAGTTTTTTTAATGCAATAAAGTTACATAGTGTCTATTTTTTATTAATAAAGTGGTAGTCCCATGGGTTTGCCTTGGTATCGTGTTCATACTGTCGTATTGAATGATCCTGGTCGTTTGATTGCTGTCCATTTAATGTATACAGCCCTGGTTGCGGGTTGGGCCGGTTCAATGGCTCTATATGAATTAGCTGTTTTTTATTCCTCCGATCCAGTTATTGATCCAATGTGGAGACAAGGCATGTTCGTTATACCCTTCATGACTCGTTTAGGAATAACCGATTCATGGGGTGGTTGGAGTTTTACAGGGGGGACAGTAACGAATCCGGGTATTTGGAGTTACAAAGGTGTGGCGGGGGCACATATTGTGTTTTCCGGATTGTGCTTCTTGGCAGCTATTTGGCATTGGGTGTATTGGGATCTAGCAATATTTGTTGATGACCGTACAGGAAAACGTTCTTTGGATTTGCCTAAAATCTTTGGAATTCATTTATTTCTCTCAGGAGTGGCTTGCTTTGGTTTTGGAACATTTCATGTAACAGGATTGTATGGTCCTGGAATATGGGTGTCTAATCCGTATGGACTAACTGGAAAGGTACAATCTGTAAATCTAGCATGGGGTGTGGATGGTTCTGATCCTTTTATACCAGGAGGAATAGCCTCTCATCATATTGCGGCAGGGACATTGGGCGTATTAGCAGGCTTATTCCATCTCAGTGTTCGCCCGCCACAACGTTTATACAAAGGATTATGTATGGGCAATATTGAAACCGTTCTTTCCAGCAGCATCGCTGCTGTCTTTTTTGCAGCGTTTGTTGTTGCTGGAACTATGTGGTATGGGTCAGCAAGTACCCCTATCGAATTATTTGGTCCCACTCGTTATCAATGGGATCAGGGATACTTTCAGCAAGAAATATATCGAAGAGTCAGTGCTGGACTAGTCGAAAATCAAAGTTTATCAGAAGCTTGGTCTAAAATTCCTGAAAAATTAGCTTTTTATGATTACATCGGAAATAATCTGCGAAAGGGGGATTATTCAGAGCGGGTTCAATGGATAACGGGGATGGAATAGCTATCGGGTGGTTAGGACACCCTATATTTAGAGATAAAGAAGGGCGTGAACTTTTTGTATGTCGTATGCCTACTTTTTTTGAAACATTTCCAATTGTTTTGGTAGACGGAGATGGAATTGTTAGAGCCGACGTTCCTTTTCGAAGGGCATAATCGAAGTATAGTGTCGAACAAGTAGGTGTAACCGTTGAGTTTTATAGTGGCGAGCTGAATGGCGTGAGTTATGGTGATCCTGCTACTGTGAAAAAATATGCTAGATGTGCTCAATTGTGTGAAATTTTTGAATTAGATCGTGCTACTTTGAAATCCGATGGTGTTTTTTTGTAGCAGCCCAAGGGGCTGGTTTACGTTTGGACACGCTTCATTTGCTCTGCTTTTCTTCTTTGGACACATTTGGCATGGTGCTAGAACCTTGTTCAGAGATGTTTTTGCTGGTATTGACCCGGATTTGGACGCTCAAGTGGAATTTGGAGTATTCCAAAAACTTGGAGATCCAACTACAAGAAGACAAGTAGTCTGATGCAACATTGCTTCACTATTTTAGTTTCTCGCTTTTGCTTCTATTTTCGATTTGTGCTTTTTATTTAAAATAAGGTATAAAGTACTGGAGAAATATGGATTTAAATCGCCGCCCTTTTTGATTCTTTTTTTCTTTAATCCGGGGATGATCCCAAATAAACAGGTATGGAAGCTATAATTGGAAACCACGATCGAATTTATGGAAGCATTGGTTTATACATTCCTCTTAGTCTCGACTCTAGGGATCATTTTTTTCGCTATCTTTTTTCGAGAACCGCCGAAAGTTCCAACTAAAACAACAAAATGATTTTTTTTATCTCAATTGAAGTTGGGAGGCCCATTACTTCTACTTCAACTAGTCCCCGTGTTCCTCGAATGGATCTCTTAGTTGTTGAGAGGGTTTCCCAAAAGCAGTATATAAGGCGTACCTAGTAAAACTTGCAAGTAACCCAGATATAGAGATGGCGACTAGGGTTGCTGTTTCCATTATTATAGAATTTCAAGACCACACTGGATCCATGATAAGATCGTTTATTTACAACGGAATGGTGTACAAAGTCAACAAATCTCAATCAATACAAAATAGGATTTATGGCTACATAAACAGTTGAGGGTAGTTCTAGAGCTCGTCCAAAAAGAACTTCTGCAGGGGGGTTGTTGAAACCCTTAAATTAGGAATATGGTAAAGTAGCTCCTGGATGGGGAACTACTCCTTTGATGGGAGTCGCAATGGCTTTATTTGCGGTATTCCTATCTATTATTTTGGAGATTTATAATTCGTCCATTTTACTGGACGGAATTTCACTGAATTAGAATGAAATTTACAAGAATCACAAAATACTACCTTTTAAATAAGCATTTAGGTATCGGATTTTGATTTTAGTTGATTGGTAGTTCGACCGTGAATTTTTTATTTCTGTATTTCCGGAATATGAGTGTTCGACTTGTTTGAATTGATCCTATTAATAGTACAGAGCATAGATCTGTCGTCTTGATCGAGATGGCTTTACTCCGTCGGATATTCATTCGAGTATCTGGAGCACGGAATATATGAAATAAATCACGAAGTATTCGAACTATGGTTCATACTTAATATTTAGACCCCTTGGCTGGATTCAAAAAATTTTTCCAAAGACAAAATTTTCAATTGCAAGATTTTTCTTCTTTCAAATTCCCCATTTCTGCTTTTATTTTACTCAAAGCACAAACTTGAATAAATGATGATCCAAGGATTCTTACTCATGGAATCTTTGGACTTAGTTTGAAGGTTTTATTGAATCATCGTGGTTCTAGTATGAATCTGAGGTTTCAATTGATTCATAGAGTCTTAACAAGAAAATTCCTATTAATAATATAGAAAACAAAAGTCAAGCTGCATTACATACAACTCAAAATAACAAATCAAAGAAAATGAAATAGGTAAATAGAAGATTCAAGAGGCCTGTAACGATCAACATAAAGATAAGCGCGTCGACTTGATTTTTTGGCATTCTAATTATAACCACAAAGAAAAGCTTTCTTATTTTTATTCTTTCGTAATTTTAGATAAGATTGAATCAAAAAATTAAGAAGTTTCCAATTTTCTATTCCATACCCGTATTGGGGTGGTTTTGTTTGAGCCGTACGAGATGGAATTCTCATATACGGTTCTCAGAGGGGAGTTCTCTTGGTTTACCTATCTCCATAAAGTCTCGATTGGTTCAAAGGACGTCTCGAGATTCAGGCGATTGCAGATGCTATAACTAGTAAATACGTTCCTCCTCATGTCAACATATTTTATTGTCTGGGCGGAATTATGCTCAATTGTTTTTTAGTACAAGTAGCTACAGGGTTTGCTATGACTTTTTACTACCGCCCGACCGTTACTGAGGCTTTTGCCTCTGTCTAATACATAATGACGGAAGTTAACTTCGGGTGGTTAATTCGATCGGTTCATCGATGGTCGGCAAGTATGATGGTCCTAATGACAATCCTGCACGTATTTCGCGTGTATCTCAATGGGGGTTTTAAAAAACCTCGCGAATTAACTTGGGTTACAGGTGTGGTTTTGGCTGCATTGACTGCATCTTTTGGTGTAACAGGTTATTCTTTACCTTGGGGCCAAATTGGATATTGGGTAGTCAAAATTGTAACAGACGTGCTCGAAGCAATTCCAGTAATAGGATCGCCTTTGGTAGAGTTATTATGCGGAAGTGCTAGTGTGGGATAGTCCACTTTGACTCATTTTTATAGTTTACACACTTTTGTATTACCTCTTCTTACTGCCGTATTTATGTTAATGCATTTCCTAATGATACGTAAATAAGGTATTTCTGGCCCTTTATAAAATTATACAAAATCTAGATTATAGCGATTTGTAATCAACCCTTTATCTTATTGCTTAGGGGAGGAACAATAATATTTCATTGCTAAAAATATGGATTATTGACAAAGAATAAGACATGGAGTTGGAAATTTGCCCTCAACTCCATAATATTGGACTTTTTATTTGACATGATTGAAATGAATAGTTGACGGGAATTCTCCGAAGAGAAAATGGATTATGGGAGTGTGTGACTTAAACTATTGATTGAGCCATGCAGAAATATGTCTTTAATATGCTACATTGGAATTCGCGACCAAATGTGTCTTTGTTCCAACCCCATAGAGAGGATAGGTTGGTTCGATTGAAAATAATCTTTTCTATGATCAGCCCCAAGCATGCCGCGCATGAGCAGGCTCCGTAAGATCCAGTAGAATAAGCGATGTGGCATAATCTAGATTATGTTTTAGCTAGATTCTAGATTACTTACTTAATAGTATGGAAATGCATTCATTTCTTCTGAACCGATCCTGATTTATGATACTATCGGAGTGAAACAAGGGGTCTAAAGAAGAGCAGCGGCTAGACTATATTAGTAACAAGTAAATCCTTTGTACGCGAAAAAGAAAAATCTCAGCTCGATCTTTTTTTTTTTTGGATAAGGGTGAATCACAAGGTCTGAGACGACCCAGAAAGCTCACGATCATGATCAGTTTTGTAAGCCTACTTGGGTATGGAGCATACACCTGTAAGAACCGAATTCCTTGCAATTGATAGTTGCAACTTCGTAAAACGGAATCCGGTAATTTTACATATAGAATCATCCCGATATGCGTAAAATATAGATTTTCGAAAATCTATATTTCTTTTTTTATCTATTTCTTTTTTTATATGTATCCTTTTAGTTTGGTTGATTCTTGCTTGAGCCGGATGATGAAAAATTATCATGTCCGGTTCTTTGGGGGGTTAGATCTATAAGAATTTGCCTATCCCAATAACAAAAAAACCTGACTTGAATGATCCTGTATTAAGGGCTAAGTTGGCTAAGGGTATGGGTCATAATTATTATAGAGAACCCGCATGGCCCAACGATCTTTTATATATTTTTCCAGTAGTAATTCTAGGTACTATTGCATGTACCGTAGGTTTAGCGGTTCTAGAAACATCAATGATTGGTGAACCCGCGGATCCATTTGCAACTCCTTTGGAAATCTTACCCGAATGGTATTTCTTTCCCGTATTTCAAATACTTCGTACAGTACCCAATAAGCTGTTGGGTGTTCTTTTAATGGTTTCAGTACCTACGGGATTATTAACAGTACCTTTTTGGAAAATTTTAATAAATTCCAAAATCCATTTCGCCGTCCCGTAGCAACAACTGTATTTTTGATTGGTACCGCAGTGGCCTTGTGCTTGGGTATTGGAGCAACATTACCTATTGAAAAATCCTTAACTTTAGGTCTTTTTTAAATTGATTCAATTGTAAAATATCATGACATGTGTATCTAGGGAGTAGTCATTTCAAAGTCAAAGTGAATTCTCCCTAGGGAGTAGTCAATTTAATTCCGGTCTGAATATATAGACGGGTCTAAAGGTGCAAAGCCATTTCAATTTTCTCGTTTTTTTTCGGGAAATCAATTTTGAAATGCTTTTCTATTTCTTTTCTAGAATACTCATTATCTGCTTTACATCCTCTATGCGAAAGTGTTCAATTTTCATAAGGTCTTCTTTGCACGTATTTAAAAGGTCGAATAATGTATGTATATTGGACTTTTTGAGACAATTATAGATCCTGAGAGACATTTCTAATTGGTCAATAAAAATCGATTTCAATGCGATTTCTTTTTTCTTTTTCGTTAGTTTAGCCAATCTATCATGAAAAGTAAAAAAGGGTAAAGTAACCTTGTATTGATTGTTCTCTAAAGGTAAGTTTTCATCTTCTGCCTGGAGAAAGGGAATAAATAAATCAATCAAACTCTGGGAGGCTTCATGAAGTGCTTCTTTAGGAGTTAAACTTCCGTTTGTCCATATTTCTAGAAAAAAAGATCTCTTGTTTTTCATTGCCATTCCCATAAGACTGAATACTATAATTCGCATTTCGAACAGGCATGAATACAGCATCGATAGGATAACAATTTCCGTCTTGAAAGGTATTTGGTGTTTTTATATTATATCCTCGACTCCTCTCGATTTGTAATCCAATAGACAAATCAATTGGTTCTGTTAGGCTAGCTATGTGCTGCGTATTATCAACGATTTCCACAGAAAGCGGCAAGAGGATGTCTTGAGCAGTTACATATCCCGGGCCTTTGACACAAATAAGCCCGTCACAAGTTCCATAAAGATTACTTCTCAATACAATATCTTTCAAATTCATTAAAATTTCATGTACCGATTCTTGAATACCCACTATGGTAGAATATTCGTGTGGGATTTTCTCAGATTTTGCACGTGTAATACATGTTCCTTCTATTTCTCCAAGCAAAACTCTTCGCATCGCAATGCCTATTGTGTTGGCTTGACCTTTCATAAGTGGAGACAAAATAAAGCGCCCATAATAAAGATGCTTACTGGCTGCTCTTGATTCAACACACTTCCACTGCAGTGTCCGAGTAGATACTTTTACTTTCTCTCGAACCATAGTAATATTATTTTTCAGATCATTGAGTCATTTATTTCTCTTGAAATCTCTTCAATGTTTATTTCTACACCCGTCTTTTTTTAGGGGGTCTGCAACCATTGTGTGGCATAGGGGTTACATCCCGTACGAAATTTAAAAGGATACCGCTTCTACGAATAGCTCGTAATGCCGCATCTCTTCCGAGACCAGGGCCCTTTATCATGACCTCTGCTTGTTGTATACCTTGATCCGCTACTGCTCGAATAGCATTTCCTGCTGCGGTTTGAGCAGCAAAAGGCGTACCTCTTCTTGTACCCCTGAATCCACAAGTACCGGCCAAGGACCAAGAAATTACCCGACCCCGGACATCTGTAACAGTCACAATGGTGTTGTTGAAACTTGCTTGAACATGAATAACGCCCTTTGGTATTCAACGTCCACTTTTACGTGAACCGATCCGTCCCGGCCTATGTGAACCACTTCGTGGTGGAGATTTTGCCATATTTGATCATTTCATAAATATAAGACAGAGATATATGGATATATCCATTTCATGTCAAAACCGATCTTTTATTTTGATTTGTTCATCGGTTACTTTCTAAACTTTTTGAAAGATTATCCTTGTCTTTGTTTATGTCTTGGGTTGGAACAAATTACTATAATCCGTCCCCTCCTGCGGATCAGTCAACATTTTTCACAAATTTTACGAACTGAAGCCCTTATTTTCATAATTGTTATTCCTTAAATGCGTTTCGAATCTACTTATTGGAAGTTGGAAGAAAATAAGTTTCTTGAAATTTTTGAACCGCGATTTGTATCCCCCTGAAAGAAATGTTGAAAAATCACCTAATCACTAAAATCCTTTTGTGTAGTCTATATATTATTATTATATCCTCTAGTTGAATCTGAATCATAAGGACTTCCTTCAATTTTACCTCTAGTCACCGGGAGTCTATGTATAATAGTATATGTAGATGTAGAAAAACGAGTCGCATCCCTCCTGAAACATAATCTAGAATCTTAGTTCGCTCTCCAAACTATCTAAAAGAACCCGGAGCATACTTTTGGTAAGTTTTTCAGTAATTAAACCTCGAGGAATCCTCCCCTTTTTTTTCTCACAACATAAAAGTAAGTTCCAAATACAATTCGGATAGCAGAATAATTACCATATATAACACAAAATTTCTCCATCGATTCTTTCCAGTCGAGCCGCTCGGTCTGTCATTATACCACGAGAAGTAGAGAGAATTACAATCCCCATCCTATCTAAAATTCTAGGAATTCGTTGATAGTTAAAATACATTCGTAGATCGGGTCAACTGATTTGTTTTAAATTTAAAATGGGTCAATATGGCCCTTTCCTATTCCTTCGATGTCGTAGGTTAAAACTGAAAACTCTTTTTTTTTTTTTGTTTTCCACGAGTTTCCTTGCGTTTTCGATAAAACCCTCTCGCAAAAGGATTTTAACAACGTTTTCGGTGATGTTAATAGATGCTATTTGAACCGTTCCCTTTCTATTCATGTCAGCATTTCGTATAGAAGTTAGTATGTCAGCAATAGTGTCCTTGCCCATGATAAACTGAAAATTTTGTTGCTTCCAAATTTTGATATAATCAACATGTTCTTTTTTTATGAAAATTATTAAAAGTATATGCGTGAGACATACTCTACTAAATTTTTTATTTATCTATTTCATTTTTATACTATCACTCTACTAAATTATTATAATACTTCAGATGCTAATGAAACTATTTTAGTAAAATTCAACTGTCTCAATTCCCGGGCAATCGCACTAAAAACTCGAGTTCCCTTTGGATTTCCTTCGTGATCAATGACAACTACAGCATTGTCATCGTACCGTATTATCATACCGTTATCACGTCTGAGTTCTTTACAAGTATGTACAATTACAGCTCTGATCACTTTTGATCTTTCTAGAGGCATATTGGGTACTGCTTCCTTGATCATAGCAACAATAACGTCACCAATATGAGCATATCTACGATTACTGGCTCCTATGATTCGAATACACATCAATTCTTGGGCACCGCTATTGTCTGCTACATTCAAATGGGTTTGAGGTTGAATCATATCATTTTTTGAGTCCGTTTTTTTAATGTTTAATTTTAAAGTAAAGCACTGAAAGGACGAAGTAAAGAAAAAAAAAGAAAAAAAAAGGGAAGACCCGCATTTTTTATACCCAAGATTTATTTCCTTTGTTTCGACATTCCTATCCCGAAATAATGAATTGAGTTCTTATAGGCATTTTGGATGCTGCTATTGAAATAGCCTTTCGAGCTATATTTTCAGCTACTCCACTCATTTCATAAAGTATTCTACCCGGTTTAACGAAGGCTACCCAATATTCAGGGGATCCTTTACTGGACCCCATACGGGTTTATGTGGGTCTTAGTGTAACTGGTTTGTCTGGAAATATACGTACCCATATTTTTCCACCGCGTCGTACATTTCGTGTCATTGCGCGGTGCCCTGCTTCGATTTGTCTAGATGTGATCCAAGCGGGTTCAAGTGCTTGAAGAGCATATCTGCCGAAACAAATATGATTACCTCGATAAGATATCCCTTTCATTCTTCCTCTATGTTGTTTACGGAATCTTGTTCTTTTGGGGTTATAATTGATGGTTCTTTCTCAATGCCATCTCTACTACAGAATTGGACATGAGAGTTTCTTCTCATCCAGCTCCTCGCGAACGAAAGGACTAAAAAAGATTATATCAAGATATAGTGGAATTTAATAAATAATATACTGAAGCATAGGATTTTTTGACAGTTCATCTAATTAATCTATTCTAAATTTGTATATCATGTTTAGATATAGAATTCAAACATTTATGTTCTACTTATAGATAATCTCAATGCCTTTTCAATCAAACGCAGTAGGCTTGAATCCCCCAGCTTGCTTAAAAGACTTAATTTATTGCCACAAGTTTTTTTGGCCACCCCATTTGAGAATTTGCTTCTTCTTTTTATGATGCTTCCCATCTAATAAGAGCGTGTGATTAAGAACTTGTATTTGTTTAATTCATAACATCTCAAGAGCATTACAATAGAAAGACCGAAAAAGAAAAGCTGAAACTGACAACACTAATTAAAATTCCTGCTTGTTATTCTTAGTAATAACAGCATCTTGGTCTTAAATTTGTAGGAGCCAACATGACGAAGTCTATATTTTGCATCATTAAATGATTATTCTTATTGTTATCTCTGTTTTCACTATTGTCTTATCAAAAACAATTTCTTACCATACTAGCTGCATAAAAATTAACAGACTAACATATTATCATTTTCAGTCATCAATCAAGTATAAATATTATATTATTTAGCTATATAACAAGAATAAAGAAATATCTAAATTTCAAAGAGAAATCTTAAATTAAAACCAAACTAGCCATCGCAAATAAATAAAATAATACATATTTGTATTTACAAGCAACTGCTTGAAACAATTTTGTAACTGCTAACAAGTTTTTCTTAAATGAAATAAAATAACATAAAATAAAAGAAATTAAAAGCCAATATTTTTATTTTTAGGAGATGAAATTAAAATTCTAGTTACAATTACATGTGACTTCTGTTGTGCGGCTTAGCCAACAAATTGTCCATTTCCTTGCATTAATTTTTTTTCATCTTGAACGCAATTTGCGAATCTGCCATGATAACATTGCATCTAATTAGAGAAAGACTTTTGTATGTTTAGTAGATGAGGTAAATACGTGCCAGAAAAATAGGAAAAATTTTGTTACATTAACTGGGCGAGCTTCAATTCATTCTCCTGCCAATAAAAATCTTCAATTTACCCTTCAAAATCATGAAAACCTCAACTCAAATCAATTTTTGGTCAGAAGATAAGCGTAAATGAATTTTTTAATCTATTTTTTTAGTAACAAAAAAGGGTAAGATGATGTGTTCATGTTTCTTGGGGTAGAATTGATATTTTCATAATTTAAATTGAAGTCTATACATAAATTAGTGCAGGAAATTAAATTCATCTCTTCCCCTAAAATAACTCAAATAGTTTAGTAATATAAGATTTCGGTAAAATACAAGGGTTTTTTTCCCCTTTTTGTGAGGATGCAGCCTCACCCGATGAGGAAGTGGATTGAACGTTCAAATATTACTAGTACTAACATAGTAATAATGACCATTATTAGTATTTCAACATATTACTCTCTCATAGATTGAGTTAACGATTTGTATACAACAGAATAGCGTCAGATGCGCGCACAAAAAGCACATATCATAACATTGCACACTCATAATGGATTAGTTTCTTTTTTTATTAAGTTATAGTTTCCATTTCACTACACTTGATCATTTTTGCAAAAGCACTCATAAAAGATAAGAGAAATAACTGATTATCAAAATCATTTGCATCCCCCCGGTGGACAATGGTAGATATAGTCGTCGACAGCTTTCTTTAGCCTCGCAATCAAACACTCTTCCCTTGTAATCCCTGAGCAATCAACAATGTCTGGGGATGCTGTAGGATTACTGGAAAATGATGCATTGACGATAGATCCTTGGTCAATATGATTGGCTAAAATAAGTCTACTTTCAGTGTTTGCCACTACGAGCAAAGCCAAGATGATGAAACTAAGGCTCTTCGACATATTTCTATTGCTTAGGTGAATTATCAATAACTTAATTAGAAGTATAAGAGATCTACATCAATCAGGGCAGCATAAGTCTCTATTTATATGAATGAATATTGAGAAACGAGTTGCAGTGACTTTAATGGAATTGAAAGATTCCATAAATGAGGATTAAATAAATTATGTTGTGTTTGTTTAGATTAATTGTTGACTTCAATATCATGTTGCATTACGACGACAATTTTAACATACATTAAATTAATTTGATCGTTTTTAGTGTTATTATTATGTTTAGTTTATTGTTAGATTCTTTCTCATTATATCAATTGCCAAACTATTGTTTTAATATGTAAAGACGTTTTTGGAAGCCACGCCCTCCAACAAAATTAACCACATCCTATTTTAAGCGAGCCAGTGACACAATCAATCCTATATATTGGCATGGATATACAATAATACTTCTATAAATTAATAATAAATAAATCATGCAACATCTATTAATTTAAAGAGATATTGATATTAATCAATCAATAAGTTGTGTAAAAGATTATGTTTTATAATTGTATGGTCACATTCTTACTATAAAATAATAATATGCTGGGCCTACAAACATAATTGTTATAATATGTTATTAAATAAAACATGACTCGATTATTATTTATTTTTCTTCAAATCTAAACATAGTGGGATCTCATCTCTGATATTACTTATTCCTGCTGAATTCAAAACAATAGGAATTCACTTTTTTTTTTTGGTTAATTGTAATCTATATTTAGGGGATTAATTAATTTTGAATTGGCTATGTTGGTAAAATACTACGAATTATCTAGTTGTTTAAATATATGTTCACTTAATTGTATATACACTCTATAAATTAAAAGATTATTAACTTATAGAATAATTAATAGCAATATCTCTGTATATTAATAGAATTGTATGATTCTGATATTAATTTAAAGAAGCGGTATTGTATGCTTGTGAGATTCTACAGTAGCGGCAGACCATTTGAAAGAAAAAAAGTATCGGATAATTTTACATTAATTTTCCTCCAAGTATACGCATTTTAACTTCTCACTAACAGCAAATCAATAAAGCACCTCAAATGCAATTACATCAATCTCTACAACAATGTCAAATATCCAATATCATCAAGTTGAAATTATAATATAAGCATTATGTACTGAGTTCGAATATTATAGAACATACATTTCTTTTAAAGTGAAATTTAAAATGATCAAAAGAAAGAAACAACATTAGTGTTAAAGACGCTGAAGTTACAGAAACCGTTTATTAAAAAAAGAAATTAATGTAAATATCTATGATAGAATTAAAGAGAGGATGTGCTGATATTATATTGAAGTTGTTTTTGTTCAGCTTCATGGCCACCACCTTTATCATAAGACAGGCCAAAATCAACAAAGTAAATGTTGGAGCGAGGAAAATGACACTTTTGCTAATTAAGTACATTAATTAAAAGGTGATGGCTGAAATGATATTTTGAGAAGGTTCAATATCACTGCTCAAAAAATGGCACATAATCAGTCCTACACATTTATTCAATATAAAACAACCAAGTCCAAGCCAAGCTTCAACAGTACTCAAACATTTTTGTAAATCATCAAATTTTCTGTTAATATCATTTTACACAAATATTGAAAAGTTTTAGATTAAGATTCGTGTAATAATGCAAGATGCAAACAGTGGAAAGCATTGTTTGACGTAAATGTGGAGGCAAAATTGTTGTAACTCACCGGAGCATTGAACCAAATCTAAAAGCATTAATTAAACTATAATAAAAGCTCAAGATATTATGAGCATCGACATTAATTACTGGATGGTTTGACAATTATGTATGTATGAAAAGTTTAAATAATTAATTGCTCAAGTATGGATAATTTAAGCATTTATATTGGACGTAATTCTTGTTGGTTTTGTTCAATACTTTGGATCAATTGGTTTTCATAGTGTTACACACACCAAGCATATCGGCTACCTTGGCAATTGCTCAAGTGGGGAAGAGGTGGAATTCATTAGCAATCTAGCCACCATTTAGCCTCCAAGTGTCCTTGTACTACCACAAAGTTACAGGAGAATTAGCTGCAGGCTTCATTGGACTCATCATCTCCTTGCTTTTGCTTCCTTATTCATCCATACAGTAGTGTTGAATCCCCTACTTGATCAAAGAGGTTATTTACTATCTCAAGTCTTTTTGGTCACCCACTTTCAGAATTTATTGCTTCTTTTTATGATGCTTCCTATCTAATAAGAGTTTGTGAATTGAAGATTGTATTTGTTTAATTCATAACATCCCAAAAACATTGCAGAAGAGAGACAAAATAAGAAAAGTGGAATACTAAATACACTAATGAAAATTCCTTGAACTAATTAATCTTACATGTTATTCTTCGTGCTAACCACATATGGGTCGTGAATTTGTAGCAGTCAATAGCACTAGGCGCACACAAAAAAAACGCATGACATAATATTCCGTACTCATAATGGATTAATTTCTTATTTTATTAAAACACAGTTTTAATTCCTCTACAATTGATCATTACTGCAAAAGGACTCATAAAAGATAAAAGAAATAACTTATTATCAAGTTCATTTGCATCCCCTTGCGAAACAAGGCTAGATAGAGTCTTTGAGAGCCTATTTTAACTTTTCAATCAAACACTCTTCCCTGGTAAGTCTTGCGCAATCAATGATTTTAGGTAGGTTGGCCACAAGTTTACCTCTAAGCACCTTAATACGGTGACCAAATTAAAGCATCATTACTTATTGGCTTTGTTGGACACATTATCTACTTGTTGCTACTTTTCTATTCAATCCACACAGTAGGCTTGAATCCCCCAGCTTGCTCAAAAGACTTAATTTATTGCCACAAGTTTTTTTGGCCACCCGATTTGAGAATTTGCTTCTTCTTTTCATGATGCTTCCCATCTAATAAGAGCGTGTGATTAAGAACTTGTATTTGTTTAATTCATAACATCTCAAGAGCATTACAATAGAAAGACCGAAAAAGAAAAGCTGAAACTGACGACACTGATTAAAATTCCTGCTTGTTATTCTTAGTAATAAGAACATCTTGGTCTTAAATTTGCAGGAGCCAACATGACGAAGTCTATATTTTGCATCATTAAATGATTATTCTTATTGTTATCTCTGTTTTCACTATTGTCTTATCAAAAACAATTTCTTACCATACTAGCTGCATAAAAATTAACAGACTAACATATTATCATTTTAAGTCATCAATCAAGTATAAATGTTATATTATTTAGTTATATAACGAGAATAAAGAAATATCTAAATTTCAAAGAGAAATCTTAAATTAAAACCAAACTAGCCATCGCAAATAAATAAAATAATACATATTTGTATTTAAAAGCGACTGCTTGAAACAATTTTGTAACTGCTAACAAGTTTTTCTTAAATGAAATAAAATAACATAAAATAAAAGAAATTAAAAGCCAATATTTTTATTTTCAGGAGATGAAATTAAAATTCTGGTTACAATTACATGTGACTTCTGTTGTGTGGCTTAGCCAACAAATTGTCCATTTCCTTGCATTAATTTTTTTTCATCTTGAACGCAATTTGCGATTCCTCCATGACAACATTGCAACTACTTAGAGAAAGACTTTTGTATGTTTAGTAGATGAGGTAAATACGTGCCAGAAAAATAGGAAAAATTTTGTTATATTAACTGGGCGAGCTTCAATTCATTCTCCTGCCAATAAAAATCTTCAATTTACCCTTCAAAATCATGAAAACCTCAACTCACCTCAATTTTTGTTCAGAAGATAAGCGTAAATGAATTTTTTAACCTATTTTCTCAGTAATAAAAAAGGGTAAGATGATGTGTTCACGTTTCTTGGGGTAGAATTGATATTTTCATAATTTAAATTGAAGTCTATACATAAATTAATGCAGGAAATTAAATTCATTTTTTCCCTTAAATTAACTCAAATAGTTTAGTAATATAAGATTTCGATAAAATACACGAGTTTTTTCCCCTTTTTGTGAGGATGCAGCCTCACCCGAAGAGGAAATGGATTGAACGTTCAAATATTACTAGTACTAACACAGTAATAATGACCATTATTAGTATTTCAACATATTACTCTCTCATAGATTGAGTTAACGATTTGTGTACAACAAATAGCGTCAGATGCACGCACAAAAGGCACATATCATAACATTGCACACTCATAAGTTATTAGTTTCTTTTTTTATTAAGTTATAGTTTCCATTTCACTACACTTGATCATTGTTGCAAAAGCACTCATAAAAGATAAGAGAAATAACTGATTATCAAAATCATTTGCATCCCCCCGGTGGACAATGGTAGATATAGTCGTCGACAGCTTTCTTTAGCCTCGCAATCAAACACTCCTCCCTTGTAATCCTTGAGCAATCAACAATGTCTGGTGATGCTGTAGGATTATTGGAAAATGACGCATCGACGGTAGATCCTTGGCCAATATGATTGGCTAAAATAAGTCTACTTTCAGTGTTTGCCACTACGAGCAAAGCCATGATGATGAAACTAAGGCTCTTCGACATATTTCTATTGCTTAGGTGAATTATCAATAACTTAATTAGAAGTATAAGAGATCTAAATCAATCAGGGAAACATAAGTCTCTATTTATATGAATGAATATTGAGAAACGAGTTGCAATGACTTTAATGGAATTGAAAGATTCCATAAATGAGGATTAAATAAATTTTGTTGTGTTTGTTTAGATTAACTATTGACTTTAATATCATGTTGCATTACGATGACAATTTTAACATACATTAAATTAATTTGATTGTTTTTAGTGTTATTATTATGTTTAGTTTATTGTACAAATTTTATTGAACTCGCAAGCGCACGAATCTATTGTAGTATAGATCAATGGTGACGAGTGTCGATCCCACGAGGAGGTGGATTTTAATTATATATAGAATTAATTTTGTATGAGGTGATTGGATTTGTGGTGGAAAATGATTTGGAATATGCTAAAACTTAAATTAAAATGGCAAGAATAAATTCTAAAATTGGAATTGAAATAGCAAGAGTAAATTCAAGAGAATTCTATTGAAATGACGTACTTGAGTATATGGATCCTTATCAACATGCATCATGGGCTAAATATTCCTTAGTAATACCAATTAACTCATGAGGGGGGGGGGGGGAATCCACACCTCATGAACCACACTCTAATAAATATGGTGCTAAGGACTTATCGTGCCAAATAATAATAACCTTATATTAGGGAGCCGGTGAAATCAGGGCAGTACTAGATAAGATTATTATTATTTGTCAACTAGCCATTTGGCACCTCTGAATCCAGTTTTGGACTCCATTTTCTGTAATTCCTTCTTCATCTTGTATTTTCTACGTATTTTAATAAATTCTCATTTTGCCCCTAGTTCAAATATGAGTGGCTAATTTTCTTTCAAGCTTGGGTTGAAAGTGAAGTCTCAACATGTGTCATGGGCTTTATTTGGTAAATTTATTTTCTCTTCCCCTCTAGTTTTTGTGGATGTTTTGACTTTTCGTTGACAAATAATAATAATCTTATCTAGTACCGCCCTGGTTTCACCGGCTCCCTAGTATAAGGTTATTATTATTTGGCACGATAAGTCCTTAGCACCATATTTATTAGAGCGTGGTTCATGAGGTGTGGATTCCCCCCTCATGAGTTAATCGGTATTACTAAGGAATATTTCCATTTAATTGTTTTCTTGTATTTTTAAAAAAAAGAAAAAAAAAGTGAACCTACATTTAGAGGTTGGTATCTCTTTTCTTTTTCTCTTCTTTAAAAATATGTAATTTAATTTTCAAGTTATTTTTTTATTTCTTCTTTGTGATTTGTTATCTTACTAATTTTTTTAGTTAATTTATTTCACGTATTTTTTTGTGTATTTTTATAGTAAGGTTGTAATAGCCCCATAAGGTTAGTATCGTAATTTCTCCCTTTTCTTTATTTTTTATTTGTTTTGTTCCTATCTTTATTTTTATTTTATTTATTTTGCATGCATGGTTGTAGGTCATTATTACGTAATCTTAAACCTATAGATTTCGAACTTGAGAAAACACTTCGCACACACAAAAACATTAAAAACAAAATCGATTTACAAGCACCACAGGAGAGGCCATTTAAGGACTATGTCAGTCCTTTAGCCAATTTGAGCACATCATGCATAAGATACCTAAATGTAGCTGCTAGGAGTTTTGAACTAAAACCTAGTGTGCTAAATTGTCTCCCAACATTCTATGGCTTAGAAAATCAGGACCCATATAATCATCTGAATTATTTTCATGCTATTTGTCAAACCTTTAAATACGAAAATTTTTCAGACGATGATGTTAAACTTAGACTATTCCCATTTTCTTTAAAGGATAGAGCTCGTTCATGGCTTAATACATTACCTGCTAATAGCATTGCATCATGGGAATAAATGGTTACGAAATTTTTAAATAAATATTTCCCAGTGCATAAAACCAATGCTATTCGCAGGGAAATCTCGGAGTTTACCCAAAGAGATGACGAGCAGTTTTTCGAAACATGGGAGTGATTCAATGGGCTACTCTTGAAGTGTCCACATCATGGGTACGAGAAATGACACCAATGCTAATACTTTTTGGAGGGCTTATTGTCGAATATGCAATAATGGCTAATGGCAACAAGTGGAGGAGAGCTAATGTCAAAAAGTGCATCAAAGATTTGGGAATTCTTCCAGCGACAAGTAGATAATTCTCAACAACAGAGTCGATAACTCAGGAGTAGTAGAAGAATTAAAGGAGTAAATGAGTAAATGAGGTTCACATTGGTGAGTCAACTTCAGGAATCAAAGAAGTCAAGGAGATGGTTGAAGGTCTCACTTGACAAATAGCATCGTTATCGACTGCTAAATCAATAGAGCCACATGACCATGACTTGTACTCAGATCAAGCCAATGCCATAGGTGTAATAAGAGAACCATCGAATTACAACCCATACTCCAACACATATAACCCTGGATGGAAAGACCACCCTAATTTTTCATGGTCTCAAGGATTCCAACAGAATGGACCAGCAACTCCAGCTCCACCAATACAACTAATTCCTCAAAATCCTCAAGCTTCTCAGCCCCCATTTAGACCATTCAATCAGAACCAGAACTACTCTCAACCCAAACCATGGGATGATGCATTCCAGAATTTCAGGAATGTTACTCACTCCATGATTGAGCAACAGAAACGCACCATTGATGGACTATGAAATGAATTGAGAACGGGCTTCAATTCACAAGCCCAATCAGTTTCAAGCCTAGAAAAGATGGTGGGACAGCTTGCTTCTTCAGTTCAGCCCTTGGCAATAACTATTAAGAAAGGTAAATTTCCAAGTCAACCGGTGCCTAACCCTAAAGGAGTGCATGAAGCAAGTACCAGCTCACTATAGCAACATGGAGAGATCAAAGCGGTCATGACCTTGCGGAAAGGAAAAGAAGTCGACAACAAAGTGGAGATGCCGGTGATAAAAGAAAATCAAATTGTACCTGTGAATGTTGAGGACTCATCATCGGAGGAGAAAGAAGAAACCAACCACGAGAATATGTTCCCAAAGTTCCATTTCCTCAGAGGATAGCTAAAGGAAAGAAGGGAAAATCCACAGGTGAGATTCTCGAAATCTTCAAGCAGGTAAATGTCAACATCCCTTTACTTGATGCTATAAAGCAAGCTCCATCTTATACCAAGTTTCTTAAAGATTTGTGTACTAAAAAGAAAAACATGCATGTTCAAAAGAAGGCATTTTTAACAGAAAATGTTAGTTCTATACTCCAACATAAAATTCCTTTAAAATACAAAGACTCAGGCTCCCCCACTATCTCATTTAGCATAGGGAACCACAAAATTGAGAATGCTTTGTTGGATTTAGGAGCTAGTGTAAATTTATTGTCTTACTCTGTTTTTGTGAAATTTGGACTGGGAGAATTATACCCAACTCCAGTAGTGTTACAACTTGCAGATCGGTCCACGAAAATACCTCGTGGTATTGTGGAGGACGTGCTTATCCAAGTAGACAAGTTTTATTTTCCTGTTGATTTCATTGTAATTGATACTCAACCAATACAAGATTCAAGAAAGCACATCCTCATTATTCTAGGCCAACCTTTCTTGGCAACTGCGGATGCTCACATTCAATGCAGGATTGGAAATATGCAGTTGTCCTTCGGCAACATGACTATGGAGCTGAACATCTTTAACATTGCCAAATAACCTCACAATACAGATGATGGAATTGTTGATGTGGATTTAATTGAAGCATTAGTTGATGACACTTTTGTTTCAAACCTTAGTGATGATCCTTTACAAACATGTTTAACTCACTTTGGTTTGGATTTTGATATTGACAGATCGGTCGATGAGGTCGACACTCTACTTGACTCAGCACCATCCATGGACACTAACAAATGGAAGTCAAGAGTTGAACAACTAGCACCATCGGAGAAGAAACTCATCCCATCATCAGAATCACCACCGAAACTCGAGCTCAAACCATTGCCCAACACTTTGGAATATGCATTTTTGGGGGAAGAAAGTACTCTACTGGTAATCATCTCAGCATCAGTCAATACGAACAAAAAGGTAAGTTGTTGGATGTTTTAAAAGAGCAAAAAGGAGCATTAGGATGGACCATAGTGGATATAAAAGGTATAAACCCAGTAGACTTTATGCATTACATTCCCCCTTGATGAAAAATACTAAACCTACTAGGGAAATGCAACGTTGGTTAAATCTTAATATGAAAAAAGTGGTTAGAGCTGAAGTCCTTAAGCTATTAGATGCAAGTATCATTTACCCCATTTCTAATAGTTCATGGGTCAGTCATGTGCAAGTTTTCCCTAAAACGTCAGGAGTCACTGTAGTTACCAATGCTGATAATGAATTGATACCAACTAGAGTAACTACAGGATGACGTGTATGCATTAATTATAGAAAGTTGAGTTCTGTCACACGTAAAGACCATTTTCCTTTACCATTTATCTATCAAATGCTTGATAGATTAGCAGACCATGAATTTTATTGCTTTCTAGATGGCTACTCAGGATATAATCAGATTTCTATAGCACCAAAAGATCAAGAGAAAACCACTTTCGCTTGCTCTTTTGGCACTTTTGATTATAAGAGGATGCCATTTGGATTATGTAATTGACCTGCTACATTTCAACGATGCATGTTGAGCATTTTTTCTGATATGATTGAACGATTCCTTGAAGTCTTTATGGATGACTTTTCTATCTTTGGTGACTCGTTTGATCAATATTTACGTCATCTAACACTAGTTTTGCAGAGATGTATCGAAAAGAACTTGGTCTTAAATTGGGAGAAGTGTCATTTTATGGTAAAACAAGGTATTATTCTTTAAAAAAATCATTTCGAGCAAAGGTATTGAGGTTGACAAAGCCAAGGTGGATCTTATTTCTAATCTTCCTCCACCCAAAATAGTCAGAAAAGTAAGATCTTTCCTTGGGCATGCTGATTTTTGTAGACGTTTTATTAAAGATTTTAGCAATGTTTCTAGACCCTTATGCAATTTACTTGCTAAGGATGTACATTTTATCTTTAATGATTCATGTCTTGTGGCTTTTGAAAAATTAAAGCAATTATTGACATCATTACCCATCATTCAGGCCCCAAACTAGAACTTACCATTTGAGCTAATGTGTGATGCATCTGATTATGCAGTAGGAGCGATATTAGGACAAAGAGTTGATCAAATTCCCCATGTTATTTATTATGCTAGTATGACATTGAATAATGCACATTTGAACTATTCAACTACTGAAAAAGAAACGCTATCAGTAGTGTTTGCATTGGAAAAATTTCGATCTTATCTCATTGGTTGTAAAATAATTGTATTCACAGATCATGCTGTTTTTAAATATCTTCTCACAAAGAAAGACGCAAAAGCTAGACTAATTCATTGGGTGTTACTTTTGTAGGAATTTGACTTGAAATTCAAAGATAAGAAAGGCATAAAAAATATTGTGGCAGACCATCACTCTTATCTCCATTTTGACAAAATTACAGAGCCATTAACATTGAATGATTTATTTCCAGATGAAAAATTAATGAGTGTGAAAGTATTACCTTGGTATGCTGATATAGTTAATTATCTTGTTACGGGCAAACTTCCAGAGCATTGGACCAAGCAAGACAAGGTCAAATTTTTTATAGAAATAAAGAATTTCTTTTGGGATGACCCGTATTTGTTCAAGTATTGTGCAGATCAAATTGTCAGACGATGTGTCCCAGAAAGTGAAATTCACAATATCCTTTCATTCTGCCATGAACAAGCTTGTAGAGGCCATTTCATTGCTAAGAAAATAGCTACAAAAGTGATATGTGTCAACGAATGGGGAGCATTACACGAAAGAACATGATGCCACTAAATCCAATTTTAGTGGTTGAGATTTTTGACATATGGGGTATCGACTTCATGGGACTTTTTCCCTCTTCTTTTGACCATCAATTTATATTGGTTGTTGTTGACTATGTATTGAAATAGGTAGAAGCAATTCCATGCAGAACCAATGATCACAAGGTGGTGATAGGGTTTTTAAAAAACAATATTGTTTCGCGTTTTGGATTCCCTCGAGCAATAATCAATGATGGTGGTGCCCACTTTTGTAATAAAGCATTCAAGGCTCTTTTGACAAAGTATTCAATCACTCACAAAGTGACGACCCCATATCATCCGTATACCAGTGGCCATGTGGAGATCTCTAATCGAGAAATAAAGCACATATTAGAAAAGACGGTGAGGCCGGACAGAAAAGATTGGTCATTAAGACTTGATGATGTATTATGGGCATATAGAATGGCTTTCAAGACCCCGATTGGGATGTCACCATACAGGCTGATGTATGGAAAAGCTTACCTCCTACCTGTGGAACTTGAGCATCGTGCATATTGGGCCATCAAGAAATTTAACTTTGACATGCAGCAAGTCAACTCAGAAAGAAGATTACAGCTGGCAGAACTTGAAGAAATTTGCAATGATGCATACGAAAATGCCAAGATTTACAAGCAACGAATGAAAGTCTTCTCGTTAGTCTGGCCCATTTATTGTTCATACTGTTTTTCCACATGGGGCAATTGAAATTAAGGACCCAAAGAATGGTGTCATGTTTAAAGTTAATGGTCAAAGATTAAAGCCATATCTAGAGTACCAACCATATGGAGAAGGCGCCGAAATAAATTTGAGTGACCCACTAAATTTGAATTGATTTTTTTTTCTTTTCGGTGGTTTGATTTTTCTTTTTTTCTTTTTATCATTCTTTTGCTAAGTGAAAATATTTTTGCATAAGTGTGTTTGTTTTATCATTAAGTTTTCTCTTATCATTGTTAATCATGAGTCTCATATTAGACCGTTCCTCCTGAACATTCTTAAACCACTTCAACGTGTCAAAACTCATCTTAAAAGGCAGATTCAATTTTGTAAAACACATCGCATTTGGACTCTACAACCACCAGAGTTAGTAGCTTATTTGAGAGTTTAGAAAGCCAACTCAGAGATATTGAGAAAAATGTTTACGACATCTAGTTGGAACTTGAGGTAAATTTAATAAGAAGACAATTTTAATTTTCTTTGTGTGTTTTAATTTATTTTTCTATTTGTGTGCTTTAGTTTGTCACCACGGTGAAATGGTGGATAACGGTACTCCGTGACAATTAAGTCAGTTACTTCAGTTTCCTATAATAACTGATATTCTTAGGCGAAGGTATGGACAAAACCGAGAAATTCTTTGAGGTGATGAAATTAAAATTCTGGTTACAATTACATGTGACTTCTGTTGTGCGGCTTAGCCAACAAATTGTCCATTTCCTTGCATTAATTTTTTTTTTCATCTTGAACGCAATTTGCGAATCCGCCATGACAACATTGCATTTACTTAGAGAAAGACTTTTGTATGTTTAGTAGATGAGGTAAATACGTGCCAAAAAAATAGGAAAAATTTTGTTATATTAACTAGGCGAGCTTCAATTCATTCTCCTGCCAATAAAAATCTTCAATTTACCCTTCAAAATCATGAAAACCTCAACTCACCTCAATTTTTGTTCAGAAGATAAGCATAAATGATTTTTTTAATCTATTTTTTTAGTAACAAAAAAGGGTAAGATGATGTGTTCACGTTTCTTACGGTAAAATTGATATTTTATTAATTTAAATTGAATTCTATACATAAATTAGTGCAGGCAATTAAATTCATTTTTCCCCTTAAATTAACTCAAATAGTTTAGTAATATAAGATTTCGATAAAATACAAGGGTTTTTTTTCCCTTTTGTGAGGTTGCAGCCTCACCCAAAGAGGAAATGGATTGAATGTTCAAATATTACTAGTACTAACACAGTAATAATGACCTTTATTAGTATTTCAATATATTATTCTCTCATAGATTGAGTTAACGATTTGTATACAATAAAATAGCGTCAGATGCACGCACAAAAGGCAGATATCATAACATTGCACACTCATAATGGATTAGTTTCTTTTTTTATAAAGTTATAGTTTCCATTTCACTACACTTTATCATTGTTGCAAAAGCACTCATAAAAGATAAAAGAAATAACTAATTATCAAAATCATTTGCTTCCCCCCGGTGGACAATGGTAGATATAGTCGTCGACAGCTTTCTCTAGCCTCGCAATCAAACACTCTTCCCTTGTAATCCCTGAGCAATCAACAATGTCTGGTGATGCTGTAGAATTACTGGAAAATGACGCATCGGCAGTAGATCCTTCGCCAATATGATTGGCTAAAATAAGTCTACTTTCAGTGTTTGCCACTACGAGCAAAGCCAAGATGATGAAGCTAAGGGTCTTCGACATATTTCTATTGCTTAGGTGAATTATCAATAACTTAATTAGAAGTATAAGAGATCTACATCAATCAGGGAAGCATAAGTCTCTATTTATATGAATGAATATTGAGAAACGAGTTGCAGTGACTTTAATAGAATTGACAGATTCCATAAATGAGGATTAAGTAAATTATGTTGTGTTTGTTTAGATTAACTATTGACTTTAATATCATGTTGCATTACGACGAAAATTTTAAGTACATTAAATTAATTTGATCATTTTTAGTGTTATTATTATGTTTAGTTTATTGTTAGATTCTTTCTCATTATATCAATCGCCAAACTATTGTTTTAATATGTAAAGACGTTTCTAGAAGCCACACCCTCCAACAAAATTAACCACATCCTATTTTAAGCAAGCTAGTGACACAATCAATCCTATATATTGGCATGGATATACAGTAATACTTTTGTAAATTAATAATAAATAAATCATGCAACATCTATTAATTTAAAGAGATATTGATATTAATCAATCAATAAGTTGTATAAAAGATTATGTTTTATAATTGTATGGTCACATTGTTCCTATAAAATAATAATTTGTTGGGCTTACAAACATAATTGTTATAATATGTTATTAAATAAAACATGACTCGATTATTATTTGTTTTTCTTGAAATCTAAACATAGTGGGATCTCATCTCTGATATTACTTATTCCTGCTGAATTCAAAACAATAGGAATTCTCTTTTTTTTTTGGTTAATTGTAATCTATATTTAGGGGATTAATTAATTTTGAATTGGCTTTGTTGGTAAAATACTATGAATTATCTAGTTGATTAAATATATGTTCACTTAATTGTATATACATTCTATAAATTAAAAGATTATTAACTTATAGATTAATTAATAGCAATATCTCTGTATATTAATAGAATTGTATGATTCTGATATTAATTTAGAGAGGTTGTATTGTATATCCGTGAGATTCTACAGCAGCGGCAGACCATTTGAACAAAAAAAAGTATCGAATAATTTTACATTAATTTTCCTCCAAGTTTACGCATTTTAACTTCTCACTAACAGCAAATCAATAAAGCACCTCAATGCAATTACATAAATCTATATAACAATGTCAAATATCCAATATCATCAAGTTGAAATTATAATATAAGCATTATGTACTGAGTCCGAATATTATAGAACCAATATTTTTTTAAAAGTGAAATTTAAAATGATCAAAAGAAACAAACAACATTAGTGTTAAAGACGTTGAATTTACAGAAACCATTTATTAAAAAAGAAATTTATGTAATTATCCATGATAGAATTAAAGAGAGGATGTGCTGATATTATATTGAAGCTGTTTTTGTTCAGCTTCATGGCCACCACCTTTATCATAAGACAAGCCAAAAACAACAAAGTAAATGCTAGAGCTAGGAAAATGACACTTTTGCTAATTAAGTACATTAATTAAAAGGTGATGGCTGAAAAGATATTTTGAGAAGGTTCAATATCACTACTGGAAAAATGGCTCATAATCAGTCCTACACATTTGTTCAATACTTTGGATCAATTGGTTTTCATAGTGTTATACACACCAAGCATATCAGCTACCTTGGCAATTGCTCTGGTGGGGAAGAGGTGGAATTCATTAGCAAGCTAGCTACCAGTTAGCCTCCAAGTGTCCCTGTATTGCCATAAAGTTACAGGAGAATTAGCTGCATGATTCATTGGACTCATCGTCTCCTTGCTTTTGCTTCCTTATTCATCTATACAGTAGCGTTGAATCCCCTACTTGTTCAAAGAGGTGATTCACTATCTCAAGTCTTTTTGGTCACCCCCTTTCCGAATTTATTTCTTCTTTTTATTAAGTTATGTTTATTAGTGAAAGTGGATCTATAGCCCTAGCTAATTTAATTTCATAGTTTTTCACAATTTCATTTCATATATTTGGATTTTATTTTCATTCTTTAGATAAAATTAAATAAAAAAATTAAATATTTTCTCTATAGCTTGACCTCGGACCCCCCGAGCTATAATTTAAATAGACACTCTTATACATGGGAGTAAGTTAAACACTTTTAAGTTGTGTTAATGGGAAATAATATTATTATTTAATTCAAGTATTGTAAAATGGAATAAAGATTGAAGGGTAAAGATTAGATGACATGGATTATTAATTTATTAATATTTGTTTCTATCTTCTTTTTGATATTTAATTTTCTTAATTTTCACTAAGATTTGGAGACATAATCATGTAGACCTCTATGTTTTCAATAAAGGACACCAAGACCCTCTTTTGATAAAATACCTTTTGGTTGTATTAACTTAAAAATTTAACTCCAATGTTTTATAATAAATACAATTATAATATTAAAATAACTATAACAATATGTATTTAAAAATAATTTCAATATTTAAAATATTTTAATACTTTACAATCCTATATTAAACTAAATTTATGATAAATAGAAAAATAATATTAAAATAACTAAATAAAAATTTAAACTATATTCAATATTATGTAAAATAATTTTAATGTTATTAATACATGAGATATATTTAACTAATTGAAAATCTATTTAACCCAAATATTTATTTAATTTTTTGTAATAAATATATTATTATAGTAAATATAATAATTTACATTTTAAAATATTTTATATATTAAAAGTATTCTAATTTTGTTAGTCTAATCGAAAAATTAAAATGTTTAAATTATATTTATATTTATTAAAAAAATTTAAAGTTAATTTTTTTAGCTACTAGCTACTAAGGATATTATAGTTAAAAGGGGCCTTGGTGTCTCTTATTGAAACCTTGGGATCTGCATGATTATTTCCGTGAACTTTGTGGGTGTAGGTACCTTTTCTCTTTATAATTTTCTTTTTTCTCTCCTCCTGTAAACCTATAAATGGAAACATTATAGATCATGATTTCTTGTGAGATACTGAGAATTATAGGTAACCAAAGGCTTGTAAGTGGGGAGACTAAGAGATCTATCTTATGAACAACTAGATTTATATATTTTAATAAATTTATAATAATCCCCTTGGATGTTCATTACAAAAGAAGATGTTTCATTAAGACATTTACTTAAAAAAAACCATCATAGGAAAAAATATATTAGTAAAGGAAAAAGAGTACATCATTTGTTGATGTCTTGAAATATATGATTCTTGAAGATATGAAGCTATCTCGTCAAAATATTACTAGGAAAAATGCTATTGGATAAAAAGGGTTGAAGCTATTTGAATGGACTAAACTACTTATTAAACTCTCTTTTAAAAATAATTTTAATGATTAAAATAATTCTAAATTAAATTACAATTATGCATATTAAAATATAGTAAAAAAGAAAAAAAATTACTCTTTGAACCCATCTTTACATTCAATATAGTTTTGCTAAACCCTGAATCTATTTTAGTTAAACTTTAATAGACTAGAGGCACGATTCTTCTTTCAAGCCACATATTTTTGTTAAGTGAGCATATGTGATTGGATTCAAGGTAATAAAGTTGGTAGTTATCTATTCATTTGCATTTGGCAATGGGCAACAATCAAGGACAACTGCTGTTGACGACAACAATTCTTATTAATTTGTTGGATATTGACTTTATGGAGGAACAATACAATATTAACAATAATTTGAATCACGAACAATATGAGATTCTTTAATTCATATTTGATTTTTGGGATTTTTTTTCTATTCGAAATTGATAGAGAGATTTTCCAAATGTAGCCTGTAGTTTTAGTAACCATATTTGAAATGTAACTTGTAGTTTCAATAACCATATTCTATTATATGCAAGATATGTTTCCATCAGATCTATCAATTCTGATATAAATTCTGTGATGGATTATAACAGTAAATTTACAACTTATGAGGTAACTTTAGATTATAATTGAGCTTGCATTAATTTTTATGGAATTTTATTTAACATACATGACATTTTTGCCTATCTGGACATTCAAGAGTAGAAAACCAATAATTTAATGAACTTGTGATGTTAGAAAGAAAATTGGTATAATGGTTGTCATCAAGAGATCTAAAATTGGTCATAGTGGTAAAGGATCAAGGACCTTATTTGGTTGTGACAGAGGTGGAAAGTATAAAAAAATAAATAAGAAGAAAGACAACAAAAAAGATTCAAAATAGAGGATAACTAGGACCAAAGAAACGGATGTCCTTTTAAATTTAAAGGGTTAAAAGTTAAACATTTATAACAATTGGATACTAAATATAGTGCGTTGAGTGCGTAATCATCCAATTTTAAACATCTTGAACAACACTCATTTGCAGGGCGATTAATTGTAGAAAAAACACTAATATTAGTTTACGTGTCAAAAAATATGGTATAACCAAAAGATATTTTAGTCATTTAAAAAAAGATGCATTTAATGTTTCTACAATAAAGTCAACATAAAATGTACTATAAAGATATAAAGTGATTAAGATGGCTGGTAGATCACAAATGCAACAACTTTTAAATAAATTATTTGAATTTAATTACATCGAGTGGGATAGGTGTTATGACAACATAGACATTGTAAAAGACCTATTTTTAGCGCACCTAAGAGCATGGAGATGTTACACACATTTCCTAGTGTTCGATTGATGGACTTTACTTACAAAGTCAATAAATATTATCTTCTTTTTTTTTGTTTGAGATTTTATAGGAATGGCATCAACTGACATGACTTTTAATGTTGCTTATATATATCTGAGTTATGAGTGGGAATAAAGCTACACATGGGCTAGATAGGTTTAGGAGTTTAATGGACAATGATTTTTTTTATCTAATGGACAATGATTTTTTATCTAAGGTCATTGTCACTGACAGAAAGTTGGCTTTAATGAATACCATTGAGGAAATATTTCCTAATGCAAAGCATTTTTTTTTTATGTAGATGGCATATTAGTATGAATGTCATAGCAAACTGCAAGAAGTTATTTGCAACAAATGATAAGTGGGAGAAGTTCATAATGAGTTGGAACTTATTAGTATTATCTTTAAATTAAATTGAATTCATTGACCACTATAAAACCATGCACAAATATTTTGCATCTTTTTTGGAAGTTGTGCAATATGTACAGATACATGGCTGAATAACTATAAAGAAAGATTTATTTTAGCATACATTAGGGATGGCAATGAAGTAGGGTGGGGGCGGGGAGGCATATCCATGCCCTCCCTCCCCCGTTTAAAATTTTGCTTCCATTCCTCACCCCACCCTTAATAAATTTAGTAGGGTAGGGATAGGAAATTCACATATGGGGAATGATTTCTCTATCCCTACCACATTTGTCATTTGTTTATTTTATAGAAAGTATATATACATGATTTTAGTAAATTAAAAATTAGATAATTAAATAAAATCATTAATATATTATAATGTATTCAAATTATTTAAAAAATCTCCAAAATGTAGAAACAATATCTTGAAATATATTAAAACTAAAAAAATATTTGAAAAGAGTAGCACCTTGAAAGAGAAAGGAAAATATAACAATATTTTAGGGTTAAAAAAGAATTATAATGTCGGATTTTCTTTTAGGCATAACATATTTATATTAGGTAGAAATAAAAAAAATTTATTAACTAATATTATAATTGATGAAACAAAAATTATTGAATAAAAATTAAAATGCATACATAATGGGGATTGGGATAGGGGTGATGTGGGAATTACAAAACAAATCCCACCCTATTAATAATTTGGGAATTACTTTTCCCCAATTGCTTATCCCATTCTTTAAAAATTATTTAAAATTTACCCCATTTAGGGTGGGGCCTCATGGGCTCTAAACCCATAGATGATTTTGACGTCCCTAGTGTGGACAACTAAAATTATGATATTTGGAAACTTGACAAATATATATATATAATATAACATTTTAATTTTACCATTAACTCACTCATCTAATTTATTCATATATCATCATGATCATCTTTTTAGTAAGGTTAAAAGTGCACAATCAGTTGAAGAAGTGTCTTTCCATCATTCAAGGAAGTTTTGAGACATTATGGGCAAAGATACACAATTTACTTGAGCTACAATACACATATATTAAAGCATCATTTGAGAAAACTTTGACAATTGTGCAACATCTATTCATGCCTACGAAATTCAAACAGATCGAGGCTTCATATATGTAAATGCATTAAGTATAATCCTAAGTGACTTGAAACGTGTTATTTCTATTAGGGTTGACCACTTTGTATGAACGTTTGTTGTTTGCCAAATGTATGGTTTAGCATGTGCTCATGAGGTTGTAGAATACAAAAGAACATGACAGTTTATTCTGTTCGAGGGAATTTATCGTCATTGGAAAAAAAATTGATTTAGTAGTTGTTACTCAGAAGCAAAAGATGGAGCTACGTTGCTAGCCAGATTTTGAGTTAATTTCTAAGCAGTTTAATTAGAGTTCTATTTAAATCCAGTTAGAATCCAAGGTGTATCTTTCTTTTAGATCCAAAAGTGAAGACAAGAATACGAGGTCGACCATCTATCAAAGTTGATACTTCTACCTATAGTGACCCATTTGCTTTTACGTTAGTGTCATCTGGGCAAGAAATTTGTTCATTTAATGTGAAGAATAATTCAATTGCATTTAAATCAAAAGATGAGGTTGAACATAGAAAGAGATTGAAAACAAATGCAATACAAATTTGCACTTAAGTTATTTAGTAAGTCATTTAATTTAATTTTTTTATTATGTATAATACTTTTATTTGGACTTAACAAAAGTATGCCAGTCAAATCAATTACGTTTATTGATGAATTTCTAGTTGGATCATGATTATATATTTATCATATTAAAGATGTTGTAGCTAATGGTAACTGTGGTTTTAGAGCAACGCCTGACCTAACAGACCTAAGTAAGGATGGATGGGTACAAGTGATAAAAGATTTACTAAATGAGTTGTACTCTGACTTAGATGATTATGGAAAATTATATGGACCTAAAAGGATGAACGATTTTATCCACATCCTTTCATATTATAAGAATTGGCCACCATCGTCTGATCGATGCATGATTATGTCTGACATGGGTCATCTTATAGCATTGAGCTATAATGTTGTCTTGTTCCATTTGTCCTCTGTATAATGCCTTACATTTTTATCTTTGAGAACTTAGCTAGTGCATACATTATCTCATAGAAATATTGGTCTTGGTTATGTATTTGGCAATCATTTTGTTGAAGTATAACTTATTATTTTATTAATTTAATTTATGTTCTATTTATAATTTTTGCTTATTAATTATAAGCTTTTACGTGTACTTTTAATGCCAGGTCATCTCGTTCCACTGTAATAACTTATTGGGGTGGATATCATTATCCTATTGGAAATGAATGACAAGCTTTATATGCTTCTCAAATACAATATTTAAGAGAAATTATAAGTCTTAAGGTGGCTACTACGGATAGAACAGTTTTAGAGAATTAACTATAATATTGTTGAGATGTTTACTTGTTATTTTTTTAACTTAATTTGGCATGCTAGTTGGAGGAATACTAAAATGAACTTGGAATCTGATTGTAAACAACTTCTAGAAAAATTTTAAATATTTTTATATTTATTTATTTGCATTTTTGCTTACTCTTTAAATGTTCCTTTCTCATAGTATTGCTTCATTAGCCTAAAAAATTCAGATACATATTTTTGATTTTTAATAACTGCATAAGAAATTCAATGAAACATTTAAAAAAAGCACATGGCTGTTGTGGAAATGGCATCAATAACCATGAAAGCCTTCTTCCTCTGCAAAGCTAAGCACGCTTTGGCAAATTATATGGACTTGTTGTTGTTGCAAGTGCAGCAAAGGAGCAAATGGTAAAGGTAAAGGAGAAAAAGTTAGATTGAATGTTAAGGCCAGCAATGGGAATGGGAAAAGAAGATTGATGTTTGCTATAGTAGCTGCATCTATTTGCTTTGTTGCATATTTTCCTTGCGTTCAATCTATAAAAGTTACTTCTAGAGATTGTACCTTATTTTATGTTGGTAATTACTATAGAAGCAATGATAAGAATAAATATTGTTTGTTGTTGCCTCCATGAAGAATTTGAATAAGCTACATCTTAAATCAAAGGTTGACACATTGTTGAATGATGTAAAATATGATGAGAAAGGTTTGGTAGTTTCAAATTACACTGCAATAAATTTCTTTTTAGAAAAATAGTAAGAAGAATGAATGTGTGCTGTAATTATATTTTTATGAATCATGTTAATAAAGAAAATCTTCAATTCAATTGGAAAAATATATATTAAGGGTTTATAAATGAATTTGATAGGTTTAATGCGTAAAAACATTATTATTATTAAAATTAGGTTTAGTAAGGTTATATTGGGTATTTAAATGGGTTTATGGAGTAAAATTTAAAATTTCATAACTTCAGGTTGGGTTTATTTAGTAAACGATTTAATGGGCTCAAATAGCTGCACATGGTAAAAGCCAGGTGAAGATAAAGAGCATAGTATATAAAATTTCCTCCAAAATAAATTATTTTTTCCAACAAGTATAGTCCCCCCATGTAAATGCTTCAAGATTCGGACAAAAATCTTTGAGATGACGTATCCCAATTTTGTGTAACAATTTTTTGACTATTGCAGTTAGTATGGATTTTATAAAGAAATTTGTAAGATTGTCACTTGAGCATATTTGTTGAGGTTCTATATCACTATTATTTTGAAGCTCATGTGTATAAAAGCATTTTGGTGAAATATGCTTGCTTTTATCATCTTTTACATAATCATCTTAAATTTGGGCAATGCAAGCTGCATTATTATATAATATTTTGGGATTATTTTTAATAATGATAATCCACTTGTTTCTTGAATATGCTATATCATTGACCTTAGTCACATGCACTCATGACTTCCTTCATGAATAGCAAGTATTTTTGAATGATTTGAAGATGTTGCAACCATTGTTTATTTTGTCAATTACTTTGATACAACACTATTACAAGGGGTAAATAAAACCTATTTGAGATCATACTTTATGTGGATTAGAGAAATCCAACATCTGCATATCCAATTATTAGTGATTTCCATCCATTTGAATAAACCTATGTTGATTGTGCCACAAAGATAACAAAATACATGCTTTACATTATTCCAATGCCTATGAGTTGGTGCAAGACTATAATGTGATAATAAAATAACTGAAAATGCAATATTAGGTTGAGTACAATTTTTAAGATATATGAGTGCATCAATTGCACTTAAATAATGTGATTTAAGATCGAGAAATGCTTTACCATCTTCTATACGATGAAATAGATCTTTTTCCCATTAAGTGATTGTACTTAATGGATGAACTTTATCCATGTCAAAATTCTTCAAAACATTTTAAGTGTATGTTGATTGATGTAAGAGTATTTAACTTGGCAGATATTCAATTTGTAAGCCAAGAATTTTTTTTTCAAGATCTTTTATATCATACTCACTTTTCAAACAAGGGTCTATTTTTTAAAGTTCTTCATGATTTCAAATGAGATTTAAATCATCAACATACATTGCAACTATTCCAAATCTAATTTTGAATTTTTGAATAAAAACACAAGGAAAAATTAGATTATTTATATATGTCACTTTTAGTAAATAGTTACTTAAATGATTGTACTATATATACCTGGAGTTTTTTAATTTGTACAGGGATCACTTCAAAGAATATAATTACAAGGTTTAAATTTATTTGCTTATGGCATTTTAAATCTCTCATGGATTTTCATATAAATATTTGTATTGATAAAACTATACAAATGGGCAGTCAAACATTCATGAGGTGCATGTCAAGACCTTTAGAGGTTGTATCAAAATATATATAATTGCATCCATAACGGGAGAATATTCTCCTCATAATCAATGCTAGGTCTTTGAGAAAAGCCTTGTGCTCCTAAGTTTGCTTTATATCTCTCAATCTCATTTTTCTCATTTCCGTTTCTAATCAATGCCTACTTATATCCAACAAGTTTGACATCTTCAATTATCAGGAATATTGGTCTAAATACTTTAAGTTTTGTGAGCGAATTTAGTGTTACTTGAATAACATCTTTACACTTTAACCAATAATTTCTATGCAAATAGTCTTCCATAATTTTTGGATCAAGATCTATCCTCATCATCATTTGTGATATTAAGAGCAATAGTAAATGTAGAAATATTATCGACAATTATTTCATTCAAATCCCAAGATTTTTGTCTACCAACAAAACCAATTGAAATTTCATTATTTTATGTTTCTTGAGAAATGATAATTCTTCTGTTGTTGGCAAATTTTCTTCTTCTAGTTCAATGGGATCAATAATATTTAACTAAACAAATTCTGTTATTTACTTAATAGGCAATGACTCTTTTGGAGTGTTGATTTCATTGTGTAACTTTTCTTGTGGTTTTTTTTTCCTGAGAATTTTTTCTTTTAAGCCAATTGGTCATCCACATTTCAGCCATGCCTTATTTTCATTAGTTTGTCATGTTAACCTTTAAGGATCTCAACACTTGCTAGTGCATTTTCAATTAGAATAAATGCTTTTATTATCTTTCTTGAATCAGTAAATGCATCAGAAATTTGATTTACAATATTTTTTAAATGAATGATGCTTTGAACTTCAAATTCACATTGATTCATAAGAGGATCAAAATGAGATAATGTTGATGCATGCCATGTAATTTCATGTCGTTAATTTAATTTAGTATTTTCTGCCCATAATGACAGGAAAAGTTGTTCATTAAAATGGCATCTGTGAATTGTGCGGTAAAAAGATCTCCAGTTGAAGGTTCAACATATCTAGTTACTGATGCATAATTGAAGCCAACATAAATTCCTAATCTTCATTGCTAACCCATGTTACTTCTTTGTGAGGAAGTAACTAGGGCATATACAATGCTTAAAAAAATTTTCAAATGATAAATATTTAGCTATTGGCCAAAAACAAGGTTTAAAGGTGAATACTAGGATAAGAACTTGGTCGAGTGTGAATCAACAATGCAACATGTAGTTGTGCATGCCTCAACATGAAAAAGGTAGAGTTGATCTAAGAATTACTGGTCTTGTAATTAATTATGTATGCTTAATCAAAGATTTAGCTAAACCATTTTGTGTATGAGTGTGTGCAATAAGATGCTCAACATTAACTATAATAAACATGTAATAATGATAGAAATCGGCATTTTTAAGTCTAATTTTTTTAATAGGAAAATCAGAAAATAATGCTCTTAGTCTAATGATTTGACTAAGAAGTCTAGCAAATTCACCGCCAGAATTAGAAAGTAAACAGATATGTGACTATTTAGTTGATACATTCATTAAGATCATGAAATAACGAAATGGTCTACAACTTGGGTATATAAGGCCACATATATTCCCTTGTTTCAATCTAAAAATTTAGGGTTTAAGATTTAATTTCATTAGAGATGGCCAAATGATTAATTTCCCTTGAGAACAAGCAATATATGGACTAACTTTTAGTCAGCAAAAAGATCTTCAAGTTCTTTAATTGATGTCTATGTGAATTTTCTATAATACGATGCATTATTAGATGCTCAAGTTGATCATGTCAAACTTTAAAAATCTTTAGATCAAAGAACTTTTGATTCATTATGAAATTTATTTATGTTATTTTTATAGTTGTATGAGATTGTCCAGAAAAAAATGAAGGTAGTTTTTCTAGTACATCATTCTGGCATGAAATAATTTGAAGTAATGCAAAGAAACTCAGAATTATCTTCAATAGGTGTTTCAATAAAGTATCCATTTTGACAAATATATAAAAAATAAATAGATTTATGTTGTACGTGCTAGAATACAAAGCATCATTTATTTGTAATTTTGTAACATTTAACAACATAATATTAGCTCTTTCAAAGCCTTCATTATATTAGCAAACCCAGATACTATATTAACAGTAGCCTTATCCAATATTAAATTAAGAAAATATTTTTTATTTTGTAGAATTGTGTGAGTTCTCACTTTTTTCATTATTCACGTAGAATTGTGTGTATTGTCTCACTATCTTCATTTTTCACCAAGTGATTGTCCAAATTCATTTCTTATCTTGAGACATAGGTATAAAATAAGTCAATTGAATATAAATAATATTCAAGTACTATAAAGAAAAATTATAGAAATTGTTTTATTAGGGAACCTGAAAATTACACACTAAACTTTCACATGACACTCAAAATGATAAAAACTCTTCAACATAAATTTAAACACACAACAACTGTAAATAAACACACAAAAATTTAAGAAAACACACTTCAAAGTAAAGCACTCTTATCATTCATCACATGTCTATCACCAATCGAATGGTCAATTTTATCATTTAGATCTTCAAAAATATCTGAAACATCCAAATGAGTCATATCATTTGCATTTTCATGATCAATGAAATTTATCCCAATTTATTTTCCTTTTCTTTTTCTATTTAGATGCTTGATAAAGATCAACTAAATATTTTTGTGTATGACAAACATAAGACCAGTGTCCTTTAATAGAGCATCTGATGCAAACATTTTTATGATCTTTTGAAGATTTCTTTTGTAGATTTTTCCTTTGTCTTGTTTCTCATTATTGTTGTTCCACTTGTGTATCCACCACTTCACGATAATTGTACTTGATTTTGTTAGGGACAAACTTAGTGTGATAAAAACTCAAGCAAAAGAAATACAATTTAACGAACCATAGAATGGTGTTAGAAGTGCTTTAAAACTGTCTCGTTAAAATTTGGTTAAAGAAAAAAAGAATATGATGCACATGTGTCCAGTTTGGCTGTTGAGGTTCTCATTTTATAAAATTGTGCTTCCTTTAGCGATAAACTTGATAGTTTTTTTAAATGCCATATTCTAATGCTATATACAATTTTTTCACATGTTGATGTGGGTAGAGCTTTAGTAAACATATTTGCAAAATTATTTATGGAGTGTATCTGCTTGATATTGATCATTTTGGAGCTTTAGTAAACATATTTCACATGTTGATGTGGGTAGAGCTTTAGTAAACATATTTGTTAGATATATAGTTTGTTCTATCAACTTTAATATATCCTCCCTTGATTTGAGCAATAAAAGCAACATTATTTTCATGCATCGCCGTTAGGTTGTCCATATTTAAGGATAATTTATAAGCACCCTAAATGTGATGAATGATGAACTACTACTGTACACATTCTCTACTTGCTTCACATAGCACAAGGATCTCAGAAGGTTTGCAAGATGTAGCTATAAGAGTTTGCTTCATAGCTTTTCAATAAATCACTATTCTATTATAAGTAAAAACATATTGCGTCTATGAACGAGCTTTGTAAGGACCAAATAAATAACATGCATATGTAAAATCAACAAGACCTGTATTTTTTGTTAGTTCATTATAATAAAATAAATCTAAATCAATAGTTCCACGAAATAACGGAAAAGATGTTTAACACCATTTCAATGTCATCCAATTGCTTTAGAACTAAACCTTACGAACAAGTTTACTGAAAAAGCAAAAAACAATATCCTTTTCTAGTACATTATGCTAAATACATTAGAGCATAAACGATATTCAACTATGGTACTTTAAGTAGGACCAAGTACTTATTCATCATCCTTTTTTGGATGAAATGGATCTTTATTTGGAACAAGAGACCAATCTACCATTAGGGTACTTAATGGGTAAGCTTGATCCACATGAAAATATTTTAATATGTTTTTAATATGGTTTGATTGGTAGATAAAAATATTATTAGATTTGTATTATGTCTGTAGCTCTGGGCAATAAATAGTTTTCTCCAAATCTTTCAGTTTAAACTCCCTTTTTAAAAATAATCATTAGTCTTTTGGAGATATCTGGGAATTCCATTTAAAATGTATAAGAACAAATAGAATCCACTATTGTCCATTGATCAAGTATTCATTGAAGTGACTATACCATATGTGTCCAAATTGTTTCAATTTGTATAAAGACTCTGTAGCTTTTAGAATACAAGCAATAATGTGGTGACTAAGATACTTTAAGCATTTTGAATCCTTTAGGTATTGATTCATACAAATAAGCTATCATCATATCCATACGATGCATATCAACCCTCTCTAATATAACTAAAATAATCAAGAAATATAATGTAACTACACAGGTTATTTGTAAATACATCTCCTTATAATTAATGGTTGGTCTTTGCGATAAATCTTGTGCAATGAGTTGCGCTTTATATTTGAGATCTCATTCTTTTCATTACTTTAACACTCCAATTACACTAACAAGGCACTACGGTGAAATTGAAGTGAAACTGCATTTCATTAATCTCATTTTTAAAACCAACAAAATAATATCCAATGACAAATGTTCCCAAACTTCTAAAAGAAAGTAAATTCAGAAATTACATATCCTCAAATAAATATCATCCCAAAGGAAGCTAAATTTTTTTTAGATTATCAACTTAACATTAATCCTCAAAAAAACAAAACTCTTATTCTTTCTCTTAAGACCATGAGCTCACCTTATCTAACTAATGAGGGGTGAGCCATCAATGTTGAGTGTTAGAAAGTGCATATTTATAAAGGAGAAATCGTTATTTTATATATCAAGTATTGCTAACAACCGTTACTTTTATGTATTTAAATTTCTTGTACTTTAATTATGTGTGTTTTATTTTAATTAAGTATTTGATGTATTTTAGGGGCATCATAGTCATTTCACAATAAACGAGAGATCAAATGGCAAAACGGACATCATTTTTGAACTCAGGACGGTCGAAAACCTTAGGAGGAGTATAAAAGGAAAAATGACACTGTTCACACGTACGGTACTGTTCACATGTACGGTACTATTCACATGTACGGGTACTGTTGTCGTTACTGTGCCAATAGTGGCGGTTGACTGTACTGTGCAAATAGTCGCTGTTGACTGTACTGTGTAAATAGTGGCGGTTGACTGTACTGTACAAATAGTGGCTGATGACGTGGCGAAATCCTGAGCGTCCAAACTGTTTTTAATCCGATGGCCATAATTTACTCGATGTAACTATAAAAAGGGGGCCTCCCCCCCTAATTTGGCACCTCTGAATCCATTTTTGGGATTCATTTTCTGTAATTCTCTCTCTATCTTGTATTCTCTTCGTATTTTAATAAATTCCCATTTTGCCCCTAGTTCAACTATGAGTGGCTAATTTTCTTTCAAGCTTGGGTTGAAGGTGAAGTCTCAACATGTGTCATGGGCTTGATTTGGTAAATTTATTTTCTCTTCCCCTCTAGTTTTTGTGGATGTTTTGACTTCTCGTCGACAAATAATACTAATCTTGTCTAGTACTGCCCTGGTTTCACCGGCTTCCTAGTATAAGGTTATTATTATTTGGCACGATAAGCCCTTAGCACCATATTTATTAGAGCGTGGTTCATGAGGTGTGGATTTCCCTCTCATGATTTAATTGGTATTAATATGGAATATTTAGCCCATGATGCATGTTGATACGGATCCAGATACCCAAGTACGTCATTTAATAGATTTACACTTCAATTTATTTTTGCCATTTTATTTCCAATTTCAGAATTTAATCTTGCCATTTTAATTTAAGTTTTAGCATATTTCAAATCATTTCCACCATAAATCCAACCATCCATTTACAGAATTAATTCTATAAATAATTAAAATCCACCTCCTCGTGGGATCGACACTCGCACCATTAAGCTATACTACAACAGATTCGTGCGCTTGCGAGTTCAATAAAATTTGCACAACAAGTTTTTGGCGCCGTTGCCGGGGAGGTAAGTAATTTTAATTCTTAGAATTAATTTTTGTGAATATTTCCATTTAATTTTCTTTTGTATTTTAAAAAAAAAGAAGAGAAAAAAAAAGTGAATCTACACTTAGAGGTTAATATTTCTTTTCTTTTTCTCTACTTTAAATTCTGCAATTTAATTTTCAAGTTAATTTTTATTTCTTCTTTTTCATTTTTATTTATCTTATTAATTTATTTTTAGTTAGTTTATTTCACGTATTTGTTCTTGTGTTTTTATAGTAAGTTTGTAATAGCGCAACAAGGTTAGTATCGTAATTTCTCCTTCTTCTTTATTTGTTTTGCTCTTATTTTTATTTTTATTTTATTTGTTTTGTTTTTCATTTATTCTTGTATTTCTTGTATGCATGGTCGTAGGTTATTATTACCCAATCTTGAACCTATAGACCTTGAACTTGAGAAAACACTTCGCACACATAAAAACATTAAAAACAAAATGGATTTACAAGCACCACAGGAGAGGCCATTTAAGGACTACTTTAGTCCCTTAGCTAATTTGAGCACATCATGCATACGGTACCCAAATGTAGCTGCTAGGAGTTTTGAATTAAAACCTAGTATGCTAAATTGTCTCCCCACGTTCTATGGCCTAGAAAATGAGGACCCATACAATCATTTGAATGATTTTCATGCAATTTGTCAAACATTTAAATATGAGAATTTTTCAGATGATGATGTAAAACTTAGATTATTCCCATTTTCTTTAAAGGATAGAGCTCGTTCATGGCTTAATACATTACCTGCTAATAGTATTGCATCATGGGAACAAATGGTTACAAAATTTTTAAATAAATATTTCCCAGTTCATAAAACAAATGCTATTCGCAGGGAAATCTCGGAGTTTACCCAGAGAGATGACGAGCAGTTTTTCGAAACATGAGAGCGATTCAATGGGCTACTCTTGAAGTGTCCACATCATGGGTACGAGAAATGGCACCAATGCCAATATTTTTTGGAGGGCTTATTACCGAATGTGCAAGAATGGCTAATGGCAACAAGTGGAGGAGAGCTAATGTCAAAAAGTGCATCAGAGATTTGGGAATTCTTCCAGCGACAAGCAGATAATTCTCAACAACGGAGTCGATCACTCAGGAATACTCGAAGGGTTAAAGGAGTAAATGAGGTTCAAATTGGCGAGCCAACGTCAGGAATCAAAGAAGTCAAGGAGATGGTTGAAGGTCTTGCTCGACAAATAGCATCATTATCGACTGCTAAATCAACAGAGCCACATGACCTTGACTCATATCCAGATCAAGCCAATGCCATAGGAGTAATGAGAAAACCATCAAATTACAACCCATACTCCAACACTTATAACCCTGGATGGAGAGACCACCCCAATTTTTCATGGTCTCAAGGATTCCAACAAAATGGACCAGCAGCTCCAGCTCCACCAATGCAACCAATTGCTCAAAATCCTCAAGCCTCTCAGCCACCATTCAGACCATACAATCAGAATCAGAACCAGAACTACTCTCAACCTAGACCATGGGAGGATGCATTCCAGAATCTTAGGAATGTTACTCACTCCACGATTGAGCAACAGAACCGCACCATTGATGGACTACGCAACGAATTGAGAGCGGGCTTCAACTCACAAGCTCAATCAGTTTCAAGCTTGGAGAAGATGGTGGGACAACTTGCTTCTTCAGTTCAGACCTTGGCAATGACTATTGAGAAAGGTAAATTTCCAAGTCAACCAGTGCCTAACCCTAAAGGAGTGCATGAAGCAAGTAGCAGTTCACCACAGCAGCATGGAGAGGTAAAAGCTGTCATGACCTTACGGAAAAGAAAAGAAGTCGACAATAAAGTGGAAATGCCAGTGACAAAAGACAATCAAATTGTACCTGTGAACGTTGAGGACTCATCACCGGAGGAAAAAGAAGACACCAACCCACGAGAATATGTTCCAAAAGCTCCATTTCCTCAGAGGTTAGCGAAAGGAAAGAAAGGAAAATCTACAGGTGAGATTCTCGAAATTTTCAAACAGGTAAGTGTTAACATCCCATTACTTGATGCTATAAAGCAAGTTCCATCTTATGCCAAGTTTCTTAAAGATCTGTGTACTAAAAAGAGAAATATGCATGTTCAAAAGAAGGCATTTTTAACAGAAAACGTTAGTTCTATACTCCAACATAAAATTCCTTTAAAATGCAAAGATCCAGGTTCCCCCACTATCTCATGTAGTATAGGGAACCACACAATTGAGAATGCTTTGTTGGATTTAGGAGCTAGTGTAAATTTGTTGCCTTATTCAGTTTTTGTGAAACTTGGACTGGGAGAGTTACACCCAACTTCAGTGGTGTTACAACTTGCAGATCGGTCCACGAAAATATCTCGTGGTATTGTGGAGGACGTGCTTATCCAGGTAGACAAGTTTTATTTTCCTATTGATTTCATTGTAATTGACACTCAACTAATACAGGATTCAAGAAAGCACATCCCCATTATCCTAGGCCGACCTTTCTTGGCAACTGCGGATGCTCATATTCAATGCAGAACTGGAAATATGTAGTTGTCCTTCGGCAACATGACTATGGAGCTGAACATCTTCAATATTGCCAAACAACCTCACAACACAGATGATGGAATTGTTGATGTGGACTTAATTGAAGCATTAGTTGATAACTCTTTTGTTTCAAACCTTAGTGATGATCCTTTACAAACATGTTTAACACACTTTGGTTTGGATTTTGATATTGACAGATCGGTCGATGAGGTCAACGCCCTACTTGACTCAGCACCATCTATGGACACTAATAAATGGAAGCCACGAGTTGAACAACTAGCGCCATCAGAGAAGAAACTTATTCCATCATCAGAATCACCACCGAAACTCGAGCTCAAACCATTGCCCAACACTTTGGAATATGCATTCTTGGGGGACGAAAGTACTTTACCGGTAATCATCTCATCATCCCTCAATGACGAACAAAAAGGTAAGTTGTTGGATGTTTTAAAAGAACACAAAGGAGCATTAGGATGGACCATAGCGGATATAAAAGGTATAAATCCAGTAGACTGCATGCATTACATTCACCTTGATGAAAATGCTAAATCTACTAGGGAAATGCAACGTCGGTTGAATCCTAATATGAAAGAAGTTGTTAGAACAGAAGTCCTTAAGCTATTAGACGCAGGTATCATTTACCCAATTTCTGATAGTTCATGGGTCAGTCCTGTACAAGTTGTCCCCAAAAAGTCAGGAGTCACTGTAGTTACTAATGCCGATAATGAATTGATACCAACTAGAGTAACTACAGGATGGCGCGTATGCATTGATTATAGAAAGTTGAATTCTGTCACACGTAAAGACCATTTTCCTTTACCATTCATCGATCAAATGCTTGATAGGTTAGCAGGTCACGAATTTTATTGCTTTCTAGATGGCTACTCAGGATATAATCAGATTCCCATAGCACCAAAAGATCAAGAGAAGACCACTTTCACTTGCCCTTTTGGCACTTTTGCATATAGGAGAATGCCATTTGGATTATGTAATGCACCTGCTACATTTCAACGATGCATGTTAAGCATTTTTTCTGATATGGTTGAACGATTCCTTGAGGTCTTTATGGATGACTTTTCTGTCTTTGGTGATTCATTTAATCAATGTTTACGTCATCTAACACTAGTTCTGCAGAGATGTATCGAAAAGAACTTGGTCTTAAATTGGGAGAAGTGCCATTTTATGGTAACACAAGGTATTGTTCTCGGTCACATCATTTCGAGCAAAGGTATTGAGGTTGACAAAGCCAAGGTGGATCTCATTTCCAATCTTCCTCCACCCAAAACAGTCAGAGAAGTAAGATCTTTCCTTGGGCATGCTGGTTTTTATAGACGTTTCATTAAAGATTTTAGCAAAGTTTCTAGACCCTTATGCAATTTACTTGCTAAGGATGCACCTTTTATCTTTAATGACTCATGTCTTGTGGCTTTTGAAAAATTAAAGCAATTGTTGACAACATCACCCATCATTCAGCCCCCAAACTGGAGCTTACCATTTGAGCTCATGTGTGATGCATCTGATTATGCAGTAGGAGCAGTATTAGAACAAATAGTTGATCGAATTCCCCATGTTATTTATTATGCTAGTATGACATTGAATGATGCACAGTTGAACTATTCAACTACTGAAAAAGAAATGCTAGCAGTAGTGTTTGCATTGGAAAAATTTTGATCTTATCTCATTGGTTGTAAAATAATTGTGTTCACAGATCATGCTGCTCTGAAATATCTTCTCACGAAGAAAGATGCAAAAGCTAAACTAATTCGTTGGGTGTTACTTTTGCAGGAATTTGACTTGGAATTCAAAGATAAGAAAGGCACAGAAAATGTTGTAGCGGACCATCTCTCTCGTCTTCATTTTGACACAATTACAGAGCCACTAACATTGAATGAGTCCTTTCCAGATGAGCAATTAATGAGTGTGGAAGTTTTACCTTGGTATGCTGATATAGTTAATTATCTTGTTACAGGCAAACTTCCAGAGCATTGGACTAAGCAAGACAAGGCCAAATTCTTTGCAGAAATAAAGAATTTCTTTTGGGATGACCCATATTTGTTCAAATATTGTGCAGACCAAATTGTCAGACGATGTGTCCCAGAAAATGAAATTCAGAATATCCTTTCATTCTGCCATGAACAAGCTTGTGGAGGCCATTTCAGTGCTAAGAAAACAGCGACTAAAGTTTTACAATGTGGTTTCTATTAGCCAACTATATTTCGAGACGCTTATACTTTTTGTTCTTCATGTGATAGGTGTCAACGAATGGGGAGCATTACACGAAGGAACATGATGCCACTAAATCCAATTTTAGTGGTTGAGATTTTTGACGTATGGGGTATCGACTTCATGGGACCCTTTCCCCCTTCTTTTGGCCATCAATACATCTTGGTAGCTGTTGATTACGTATCGAAATAGGTAGAAGCAATTCCATGCAGAACTAATGATCACAAAGTGGTGATAGGGTTTTTGAAAAGTAACATTGTTTCACGCTTTGGATTCCCTCGAGCGATAATCAGTGATGGTGGTGCCCACTTTTGCAATAAAGCATTCAAAGCTCTTTTGACAAAGTATTCAATCACTCATAAAGTGGCGACCCCGTATCATCCGCAAACCAGTGGCCAAGTGGAGATCTCCAATCGAGAACTAAAGCACATATTAGAAAAGACGGTGAGGCCGGACAGAAAAGATTGGTCATTAAGACTTGATGACGCATTATGGGCATATAGAACGGCTTTCAAGACCCCGATTGGGATGTCACCCTATAGGCTAGTGTATGGAAAAGCTTGCCACCTACTTGTGGAACTCGAGCATCGTGCATATTGGGCTATCAAGAAATTCAATTTTGACATGTATCAAGCCAGCTCAGAAAGAAGATTACAATTGGCAGAACTTGAAGAAATTCGTAATGACGCGTATGAAAATGCCAAAATTTACAAGCAACGAATGAAAGTCTTCCATGATAAGCATATTATGAGAAAATCTTTCACTCCAGGTCAGAAAGTACTTTTATTCAACTCTCGCTTGCACCTATTCCCAGGTAAGTTACGCTCTCGATGGTCTGGTCCATTTATTGTTCATACTGTTTTTCCACATGGGGCAATTGAAATTAAAGACCCAAAGAACGGTGTCACATTTAAAGTTAATGGTCAAAGATTAAAGCCATATCTAGAGTACCAACCACATGGAGAAGACACCGAAATAAATTTGAGTGACCCACCAGATTTGAATTGATTTTTTCTTTTCGGTGGTTTGATTTTTCTTTCTTTATTTATTTTTATTCTTTTGCTAATTGAATTTATTTTTGCATAAGTGTGTTTCTTTTGTCATTAACTTTTCTTTTATCATTGTTAATAATGAGTGCCACACGAAGATCGTTCCTCCTGAACATTCTTAAACCACTTCAACGTATCAAAACTCATCTCAAAAGGCAGATTCATTCTTGTAAAACACATCGCATTTGGGCTCTACAACCACCAGAGTTAGTAGCCTACGTTGAGGATTTAGAAGGCCAACTCAGAAATATTGAGAGAGTTCGACATCCAGTTGGAGCTTGAGGTAAATTCAATAAGAGGACGATTTTAATTTTCTTTGTGTGTTTCAATTTGTTTTTCTGTTTGTGTGCTTTAGTTTGTTACCCCGGTGAAGTGGCGGATAACGGTACTCCGTGACAATCAAGTCGGTTACTTCAGTTTCCCATAATAACTGATATTCTGAGGTGAAAGAATGGACAGAACCGAGATTCTAGCGAAGCTTCACAAGCGATTCCCTTCACTCCCTCAGAATGCCCTCCTTACAATCTACAAAACTCGGTCCGAACGCATGCGACTGCTTATGAGGAATAACATACCTGCTGACATCCGTTGGTTAATTGAAGCAAAAGTACGATTGACAGGTGAGTTACCTCCAAAATTTATTGCATACATGCCTGGTTGTGGGAAAGGAAACTATGGAAGAAAACGACGAGCTCGAAGAATTTCTGTTGCTTGTCATAAGTGTGCCAGAATGAATTGCAATAAAAACCGATGTTCTTTAGGAATGGTATCTGATAACAGGGAAGATAAAATTCAATTCATTAGGGATGGCTTGAATAAGGAGTCATTGGATGATATCCTTTTGTCTCTTGAAACGCATCCCAGTGGATATGTGCAAGGAGCGATTCTCCAGTTATGGCCATTATTCCAGAAAGAACATGCACGATATAGTCTCGGGAATCTGACTATAAAACACCTTGTTTGCCAGTTTATAAGAAAATTGGATGGGAAGCCTATCCTCGACCCATAGAGGGCGTTCAAGCCGTTTCTGGACGTAAAACCAGAGGAAGATGTGAGCTACAGTCGCAACTACCTGTCAATATCCTTTTACTTTACTGTTATTTTATTTTATTTTATTTCACTGTTGCTTTATCAGTGCATTATTGTCTTTAATAATTTTCTTACTGTTTGTTTTTACTGTTTGCTTTTTGACTATCGAGCCATGTGCTTTACGCGTTTTTGACATTGACCCGCCACCTCATACACAGTTGTGATCCATTGTCACCAAGAATCTTAAATATGACTTTTTGTTAAGCACTCACAAATTGTTTTTGAGAACTATCCCAATGGCAGCTACTCCCAATAGACAATTCAAGAACATTTGTGTGCTTTCTGGATTTACCTATGGCAAACATAAAGAGTTCGTTGATGTAGACATAGATCTTGGTCGAAACATAGCAGAGAGAAAATTACACTTAGTGTATGGAGGAGGTAACCGAGGGTTATCAAAATTGGTCTCAGAAGCTGCTCTTGTCAGAGGAAGCCAAGTGTTAGGCATCATCCCTAAAGTCCTAAAACCTTTGGGCAGTGTGTCTGACTCCACGACTGGAGAAGAATTAGTCGTCTCAGGTATGCAAGAACGGATAACTGAAATGCTCGATCATGTTGATGCTTTTATTTTCCTGCCAGGAGATCTTGCAACACTCGAGGCACTTATCACACTAGCATCTTGGGCCCAACTGCACATTCACCAGAAACCCATCGGTTTGTTAAATGTCAATAATTTTTATGATGGCTTTATCGCATTTCTTAACCATGCAATAAAAAACTACTTTATTCCTTCCAGTGCGAAAAAACTTTTTATTTGTGCTCACACTGCTAATGAGCTACTTGACATGTTACAAGCTTATAAACTAGAGCTAGACCCCTGGAGCTTTGTGTTGGAGCGTTCCAATGATGATGGTAACAATAGCCGCAGTAAGAAGTACAAATTAGATTTAACTCTTCGCCTGTAAATATTTTCTTCTGTGTTGCACCAACCAGGTGATGTCTTCTAAACTCTACTTCTTTTCTTTAAAACATTGAGGACAATGTTTCGTTCTGGTTGGGGGGAGGGAATAATGGACAATTGTGGAATCTTGGTTAAGTTTTTACTAATTTTTTGTTGTAGAAACTAACTGTTGCTAACTTTTTGTGTTGAAGATGGCTGAATATAGAGTGTAGTGACTCTAGAAACGCATCTTCATCGTTTGAAAAAAAAATTTTAAAAAAATTTAGATATTTTCTTTTTCTTTGTTTTGATGTTCATTTTTCTTTTTCTTTTTTAATTTCTCCTTTATAAATATACATTTTCAAACAAAAATTTTTTGAGTCAAAGATGGCTGAATATAGAGTGTAGTGCCTCTAGAAACGCATCTTCTTAAAAAAAAATTCATTTTCTATCATTTTCTAATTAATTTTTCTGCATCATTTTCACATTTCTGCATGCATATTTTCTTTTTACGTTTAGAATAGGTTGGGGGGTAGGGTGTTGTTTAAAAAAAAATATTTTTTATTTGTTTTAACATTGGATAACATGATGATTTCAAATTTTAGTATTTGTATTATCTTTAGTCTGAAGTGATGTTACACTATGTTTGCTACTCTACATGTTGATGTCGGAGACAAAAATGAGTTGCTTGAAGAAATGAACATGTCATAATAAATACCAAGTGAGTTTTTGAGCCTATTATTTTTCTTGGAGAGTAACCCTTTTGCCCATTCTTTATATAGCTTAGCAGTTTATTATTGTACACGATCTCTAGATTGCTTTTGAGTTAACCCTAAAAAAATATTAAAAAAAAATTGAAAAAAAAAGAGTGTGTTGTTACATTTGGAAGCCCATTTAATTAGTAGATATAGAAGATTATTTAGAGTCCTAAAAGATGATGGAAAGGCCCTCTTTGATCCGTTTGAGCCTTTGTAGCCATCCCTTTTATGAATATCCATAGTTAGCCCTTTTGAGCCTTTAAAAAAATAATAATAAAAAAAAATAAAAAACTTTTCTTTCTCAACTTATTATCTTGACCCACTCCGATTTGGAGTATTACCCAATATCTTACAAGATCCATCACCTTTTTATGTTTGAGAAAACTGTAAATAAATATTTTGTATATTAAAGTTATGCCTAGTTCAAAAAAAAAAAAAGAGAAACAAAAATTGTTGCTTCAAAAAAAAACAACAATAATAGGTGAAATCCACCTTGCAACTTTCAAAAAAAAAATTCTATGCATTTTTCTCAAGCATACATTTTGTCTTCCTTATTTCCCTTCTTTGTTAGCTATGTCCCTAGCCTACGTTACGTCCTAATAAAAGTCCTTCTTGATTTTAGGGAACTATAATCTGAAGTAGAAGCTAGTTATATGGGCTAAAAAGATGTAGTGATGCATAAAAAAAAATAATAAATAAAATGGGTTGACTAGCATTTTTATTTGACTGGAGATCGTATTATTTGTAAGTTAAGGGCATATTTCTTTTTGGTGAGAGCACGTGAGACCACTTCTTATTATTTTCTCTCAATTACCATTCATTGGAGTGACTATTTTTATTTGGGTTTAATTTCTTTGTGAGAGTGTCACTACTTCCAGTGAGATTTTGGGGTTTAACATGTCATTCTTAAAGGTAGCTACAACAAAGTCTACTGGGCTGATTCATGTGGATGGTTGATGTGGGTGTGATGTTTCTTTAAACTTGAGATAATGCTTATACTTTTATTTGATTGTTATCATTAATCTGATTGAATAAAAAGAGGTTTAAAAAAAAATCATTTTTTGAATTTTTGTTTTCGCTTTATTTGCTAGGGACTAGCAATAAGCTGGTTGGGGGGTGTGTTGAGTGTTAGAAAGTGCATATTTATAAAGGAGAAATCGTTATTTTATATATCAAGTATTGCTAACAACCGTTACTTTTATGTGTTTAAATTTCTTGTACTTTAATTATGTGTGTTTTATTTTAATTAAGTATTTGATGTATTTTAGGGGCATCATAGTCATTTCACAATAAACGAGAGATCAAATGGCAAAACGGACATCATTTTTGAACTCAGGACGGTCGAAAACCTTAGGAGGAGTATAAAAGGAAAAATGACACTGTTCACACGTACGGTACTGTTCACATGTACGGTACTATTCACATATACGGGTACTGTTGTCGTTACTGTGCCAATAGTGGCGGTTGACTGTACTGTGTAAATAGTGGCTGTTGACTGTACTGTGTAAATATTGGCGGTTGACTGTACTGTGCAAATAGTGGCTGATGACGTGGCGAAATCCTGAGCATCCAAACTGTTTTTAATCCGATGGCCATGATTTACTCGATGTAACTATAAAAAGGGGGCCTCCCCCCTCTAATTTGGCACCTCTGAATCCATTTTTGGGATTCATTTTCTGTAATTCTCTCTCTATCTTGTATTTTCTTCGTATTTTAATAAATTCCCATTTTGCCCCTAGTTCAACTATGAGTGGCTAATTTTCTTTCAAGCTTGGGTTGAAGGTGAAGTCTCAACATGTGTCATGGACTTGATTTGGTAAATTTATTTTCTCTTCCCCTCTAGTTTTTGTGGATGTTTTGACTTCTCGTCGACAAATAATACTAATCTTGTCTAGTACTGCCCTGGTTTCACCGGCTTCCTAGTATAAGGTTATTATTATTTGGCACGATAAGCCCTTAGCACCATATTTATTAGAGCGTGGTTCATGAGGTGTGGATTTCCCTCTCATGATTTAATTGGTATTAATATGGAATATTTAGCCCATGATGCATGTTGATACGGATCCAGATACCCAAGTACGTCATTTAATAGATTTACACTTCAATTTATTTTTGCCATTTTATTTCCAATTTCAGAATTTAATCTTGCCATTTTAATTTAAGTTTTAGCATATTTCAAACCATTTCCACCATAAATCCAACCATCCATTTACAGAATTAATTCAATAAATAATTAAAATCCACCTCCTCGTGGGATCGACACTCGCACCATTAAGCTATACTACAACAGATTCGTGCGCTTGCGAGTTCAATAAAATTTGCACAACAATCAACTCGGTAAGTAAACTCATGCACAATACTAAAAAAAATTGAAAAAACATTGATTGAATTTCTTAGAGATACGTAATAATAATATAATAATAAAGGGAAATTGCCTTTGTAAATAATCTTTTAGCAAAAATAAATCACAACATCATATAGTCATTTAATCATTTAAACATAACAATAACATTTGAAACACTTCAAACATAATTAGCTTTTTAAGCACTTAAAACATAATTAGTTTATGCCACAGAATATCACATTTAGACCTAGTGACCCGGCCATGTAACATCATTCAGGATACTGTATCTTACGAGAATAATTAAGATTAAGATCGTATGGGCACATAATCTGGCTAGCCTTCCATAACACAACATAACATAGCATAACATAACATCACCAAGGACAATGAGTCAAAACATTTAAAACTATTTGTTTGGGGATAAATAAAGTACTGAAAATGAAGCGCCACATGTTGATGCAAAGGTTATATAATTATTAGTTATCCTCCGAGGTACCCAACCTATCCCATAAACTCGGTACTCGAGATACCTGACCTACACTATAAACTCGATACCCGAGATACCCGACTTACACTATAAACTTGGTACCCAAGATACCCGACCTACACTACAGTATAAACTCGGTACCCGAGGTACTCAACCGACACTATTAGCTCGGTACCCAAGATACCTAGCCTACACAATAAACTCGGTACTCGAGATACTTGACCTGCACTATAAACTTGGTACCCGACCTACACCATTAGTTCGGTACCCGGGGTACCCAACCTACCCCACAAAACTTGGTACCTGGAGTACACTGAGCAAGGGCAAGAAGGTTAGGAAAATTTTTCGTCAAATGCCAAGAGATAGGTGGGCCTCGAATCTCAAAAAGATCGGTTGAAAACGTGTCAAAAAATAAGGAATCGTTGGGAAATCTCATGCTACTAAAAAGGAGACAGCTGCCTGTCACGCCAGCGAATCCACCAAAAGTTTGATATTATGACAGTTGGGACCACCGGCTTTTCCTGCTATGCTTGCAAAATTACAACGGAATTGCAAAGATACGCAGGACCACTCCACCACGCCTAGCACGTGAATACACCACAAACTTGCTCTTCACATATATTTTTGAAACATCTGAACAGCCATACGCATGAAAATAAGAATATTCGTGACATGACAGTAAAGAACGCAACTAAAATAGCACCAAGTGGCACAGCGACCGGGGTACACCATATAAATACTCAGGTTTAATTTTTATCAATTAAGAACACACACACCACAAAAAACTAGGGTTTCTTTAACCTGAAAACCTCCATTACCGAGAGCTTGCAAGCTTTCTAACCTGAGATAACCCAACTCTGACTTGAGTGTTGGAGTGTGGTCGCTGGCCACCCCCGGATCAACCTCTGACCTCTATTTTGATTATTTTGAAGGTTTAAGGCGAGTATCACCAGCCTTCTACACATGAAGTCAAACCCCCTCCATATCCACTGCCATCTCAATCCTCATTCACTTTACAAAAAGCCTAAATAGCCCACACTTGCCAAACAACCGAGGCACCCTGCTCCCCAACAAAATATAAATTTATTGTTCTTGGTTTAGTTTTGTGGTTTTTTATTCGTTAACTTAAAACCAACCGCAAAAAATTAGAGCCAACTGTGGGGAGCAAGCAAAAAGCCTCCACACAGTGTTAGTTGAGCTTGTCAGTATGTGTGCTTGCGCAACCACGACACTCGAAGTACCCGCTGATAACCAAATGCTAGGTCATGATGAAACGGAGGACCGTGATAGTGATGAGAGGGGCAACTCGACAAGGAGGATATCCCACCTAGAGAAAGGCAAATCAGTTAAGCAATCAACTAGTATTCAACCCAACGAAGAGCCCGTTACTTATAAACATTTTGAGGATTTAGCTCACGCGAGTCTCAGAGCAGTAGGATCTCGGGTACCCGACGCAACCACTTTCCCAGTAACTCAAGATGTCTCACCTCCACGCGGTGAGAAACAGATCATACTAAGATCTGAAATACCGGGGGGAAGTAAACCAAAGCACAGGCCATTGGGCACTCGTTCAAAGTTTCAAGCCAGCGGCTCTTAGGAAGAATGCTGTACTGCCTCTTGTTATTCCCATAGTAGCCAGGATACCAAATGTAAACAAAAAGCCCATGAAGATCTTCGGTATAAGTTGAATGCCAAAAGAGCTTCCCAAATAACTGTGGCATCCTCAGGTGCACCTAGGGTACCCCGCGAGTTCCTGGAAAAAATGGAGTACCTTGAAGCTCAAGTGAAACTCCTTTTTAAAAAATAAAACCCCACTAATGCTTTAGCGCCAATAGCTTATAACTCGCCATTCACCATGGATATTCAGACAACAATTCTCCCATAACGTTCACCATGCCTCAAATATAGCAATACTCGGGTACCTCGGATGCCGTGGAACATGTTGAGTTGTATTGTGACCATATGTTAATTAAAAGAGTGTATGACAATGCTATGTGTCGGATGTTCCCGTATACCCTTTACTGAACCAACCAAATCATGGTTCCGATCGTTGAAGGCAATTATGGCGGTCATTTCAAAAGCACCACCCTCTTCTATATAAGGAAGCTCGTTCTCGAGCTCTGCAACAAACAAAAATGGACAAAAAGTGTTACCTAAAGCGGGAGGAAAACAAAGCTGAAGTCATGAAAAGTAACGAGAAACCTAAAAGAATTCCGAGATACATTAGGTACCCTATCGAGCACCCCGGGTACACAGCCCACCTCATCCAACCCCACATGGGAGAGGGTGAAATATTCTTGGTGTACCCCAGGTACCCTAGTAATGCAATGATATTTATTCACCTTACTAATTAGGTGCTTGTAAGACAATTAAGAGCCGTGTGCTGGAAAGTGTTATAGACAACTAGTCTTCTAAAAAAAATAGAGTAGGGCCAATGGAGGTGGATGCAGTTATGCATGATGTACCTGAGGTACCCCAAAGTCCTAATTCAGCGTCAATCGAAGAGTTAGAGGTACCCCTGGATCCCCAGGTGCCGAAGGCAGAAAAGCAATGAGTACACATGCTACTCTAACTAAAAAGAACAATTATAAAGCACCTGTGAAATGCTGCCATACTGAGGAATTACTACTAATAAATTGAAGCACTTTACCTCTTTCTATTTACTATATTTATTTTTCTTCAATGCTTATGCGTGTATAATATTTGATCTATTGTGTGGTGTACTTGATTATGCGAGGTACCCAGAGTACCCTAAACTAATTAATTGAACTTTTCAATTCTCTAAGTCTCTAATGACAATGGTGATCTCAGGATCCCTTATTCCTTTAAGATAACAGAACATTCTCATGTAATGCTCTTGCTTCTATCATTTATAAGTATGTTTTTTACTTTATGAGATGATGTGTGATCTCATTTTGTTTTATTACCAAATATGATTGCAGTTAAATTTTAGCCATTAATGTGACTCCATCTTATTACGCCATGTCTTGTTCAACTATAATTGCTCCATTTCATGATAACCAGGGGAACCTGAGGTATCTGACTCGATTTTATCGTGAAGATCTGTTTGAGGTCAAAGCCAAGAAGAAATAATACAACAAATTTAAAGAGGGAGGGTCATAGAAGACCCAAGGGTGAGGTAAACCAGCATACCTTAGCGCCATGAGACTCTGTTAAGGTATGCACACACCCACACCTCCATTCTTTAACTTGAGCCAAGTAAAGAATAGACAAATGGCAATCACAAGAGTTGGATGCCTAAAAGGAATGAGGTAGGCAAGCATGCACCTTTATTCACATTATTTCTGACTAGAAGCAGATGGCAAAACAAGCATGGTTTTTACTATTTCTGCAAGAAAAGGGGCCAAGAAGGTCCCCGAACAAAAAATAAAAATAGGGTACCTGGGGTACCCTAGGAGAGCTCCACAAGTTTGTTTAAAATAAGCCATAATCTTGATTTACATCCTAGTTGTGCCAATTATGAATTTCATTTTATATTATGATGATGCATGAATTACTAAATTATTTGAGATACGCCATAATCTCTATTAAGATTAGCAGCGAGCATATCTACGGGAATCACTATGCAAGCACCAAAAACACATCAAGAGGGTACTTGGGGTACCCGAGGAACCCCGTAAGTCTACACAAATTAATCATAAGCGAGGAATTAATGGCATGCCAAATCAAGTCTATTGTGGAAGTTTAATGTGACCAAGTAGCGAGATTATCGAGGCAACCTTCCAAAAGACAACTATCCCAACACATCAAATGGGAGATACCATACTACAAAAGGAACACTTGTGGTCAAAGAGCTGCTACCCTCATAAATAGTGCTAATAGAGGGGAGATCCACATGAGGTACCCTAGAAGACTGTTGTGGGTTGACAGATGGTGGATCCTAAATTACCCTCTTGTCCTTGATCGCTTTCAGGATGATCAACTTGTCCACACATTTCTCTACCCGGGTACTACCAGCTATGGGTCGACACTTCAGACCTCAGTCATGATAAGAGTAAAAGTGGTATTTGTTATCTCCTGTTAGTGAGATAGTAGCTCGATATACTTAGACATTACCTCTTCTAACTTCTTGGACATTCAGCTGTTCTCCTGGGCCGGGTCGTCAAAACGCCTCTGCAAAGCCATGACCTCCTCTCTAAGCTTCTCCTCCCGAGACTGATCAAGTTTGACCTTCCCTTGCAATCCCTCCACCTCCGCTTGTGAAGCCGAGGTACCATTAAATTCTTGGAGACTGTTGGTAAGGCAGAAGGTTGCCTACAAAAAAAAAAAGAGGAAAGCACTCACGTCATGACAAGCCTTGAGCACTCGGCTATAGTGCTCATTTAAGTCCAATCTATCCGCCTCAATGGCCATGTTTGTAGAAATGCACTCGGAGGAGTGGAGGAAGCAATCAGTCAGATGAGATATCATTTTGTTTGCCACTAGGTCAAGCTCGCCCTCCATGAGATCTCCAAAGACCATGAGAGAGCCAAGTTTTCTCTTGTGGGTAGCCAGGGTACCTCGAGAACTATCAAAAGAGGAATTGAGCAATTTGCCCTTGGCACTTGGAATAATGAGAGGTTAATCACCCTTTGCCGAGGTACCTAGTGTATCGGAGGAGCTGCTGCTCATGTGACTGAAAAAAGCATTAAAGTCTTTAGCAAAAGGATCCATACATATCCAATGCCAAGCAAACAAAAAAAAAAAGATCAAGAAAGATGTTAACAATCGTCATAATCTCTTAAAGATTAACAACAAGCATATCTGGATGAATTGTCATATGTTCCAGGAAATTGGGTTTCTCTGCTATGAAGAAAAAGATAGCTTAATGAATATTTATGTTGATGGATACCTGAGGTACCCAATGCTCATAATCAGATTCCAGAACACATGAAATATACACAAGAGATTCTAAAAAGGCCGCCAAGTCAAGTAGTAGCATCCAAAGCTATGTGAAATAAAAGTTGATGTAGCGGAAGCTCAAAGTTTAAAATATTCTATTGATTATAGAGAATACCGGAATAAAAAAATAACTAAATTCACGTTGATTCAAAAGAATACCACGAATTTAGGGGTTAAGACTCGTTGATTCCGTAGAACATCGAGAATTAAATGTTCAAATACTCACAAAGAGATTTGAAAATTAAAATATTATTAAACTCAAAATTCTACCTTTAACGGCTACAAGAGGGAGCTATTTATAGTAGTACTAATTATCCTAATTCATGAAGTAAAAAAAAATCCTAAATTAAAAGGGAAACAAAATTCTAAATTAGCAAGGAATTTAAAAGTCTTAAACTTTAGTTAATAAGGAAACTAATCCTAGTATAATATGGATTCCTACTCTTCATCAAAAGTACCAGGAGTTTGTGAGTAGAACATTGAATTAGTTCGGGTACCCCAACAAAATAACGTTGGTCATCTTCACATTCATCCCTTAAGATGTGGGGATAAAGGTAAAATTAATCTCCTATATAACCATCATTCATAGGGCTTCAAGGAAAGGAGCCTTGGGATTTTATTTTCGTCCCTGGAACATGTAGAGGAAATGTGCCCTTAAAAGAGATGGATCTTAAGGTAACTGACGAACTGGTTCTCAGACGGCCAAGAAAGGCATTGAAGTACTCACCGGAGCGATCTATACTTGCCAACTACTAAAAAATAAAATATGGGTGATGGTGGGGTACCCCTGCATCACCCTCTACACATACTTAGTGGTTCGTCCCCATAAACAGATGAAAATTTTTTATCAATCAGCTCCAGCTTCTCAAACTTATCCAAATTTGATAGCTATTTACAAGGCATAGAGAAGAAGGAGTCCAACTTTCTTTTTGGGGTTTCCGGTGTACCTTTGGAGCAGTTATTTTTAAGTTTGGTCCATTTGCACAAACACTGTTGCTGAGCAAGAGAGAAAGTAATATTTGAGTTTTTAGGTGAACTTGTTCACACCTCAAAAAATAAAGAGGTCGAGTGCACCTCATTAAAGGAGTGGTACCCGAGCCATTCAAGGAGCCTCAGTTCATTAGGCTAAACGAAAAAATAATAATAATAAAAGACAAAGAAAGAAGATTAAAAAGGTCAAGACATTCTTTGATGTTGGGAATTCACATAGTCAATCAAAGGGCAGTAGACTAGGTACCTCTTTTTATCCAATCATGTGAGAGGAATGGTTGAACATCACCACGTGTCGTTCACAATTCTTCTATGAGTTTCTTTTGCCTCAATTACATTCACCGTAAAGAAGCTAAAGGGATGTTGTGTGGGGATAAATAAAGTATTGAAAATGAAGTGCCATGTGTCGATGCAAAGGTTATATAATTATTAGTTATCCTCCGAGGTACCCAACCTACCCCAAAACTCGGTACCCGAGATACCCGACCTACACTACATTATAAACTTGGTACCCGACCTACACTATAAACGCGATACTCGAGATACCCGACCTGCACTATAAACTTGGTACTCGAGATACCCAACCTACACTATAAACTTGGTACTCGAGATACCCGACCTACATTATAAACTCAGTACTCGAGATGCCTGACCTACACTACATTATAAACTCGGTACCCAAGATACCCAGCCTATACAATAAACTCGGTACCCGAGGTACCCGACCTACACCATTAGTTCGGTACCCTGGGTACCAACCTACCCCATAAAACTCAGTACCTGGAGTACACTAAGCAAGGGCAAGAAGGTTAGGAAAAATGTTCGTCAAATGTCAAGAGATAGGTGGGCCCAGAATCTAAAAAAGATTGGTTGACTACGTGTCAAAAAATAAGGAATCGGTGAGGAAATCTCGTGCTACAAAAAGGAGACAACCACCTGTCACGCTAGTGAATATGCCAAAAGTTTGATATTATGACAGTTGAGACCACCAGCTTTTCCCGCTATGCCTACAAAATTACAACAGAATTGTAGAGGTACACAAGACCACTCCATTACGCCTAGCACGTGAATACGCCACAAACTTGCTCTCCATGTATATTTTTGAAATGCTTAAGCCGCTACACGCATGAAAATAAGAATATTCCTAACATGACAACAGGGAACACCACTAAAATAGCGCCAAGTGGAAAGACAACTGAGGTACACCATATAAATACTCAAGTTTAATTTTTATGAATTAAGAACACACACACCACGATAAACTAAGGTTTCTTCAACCTCAAAACCTTTATTACCGAGAGCTTGCAAGCTCTCTAACTTGAGATAACCCAACTCTGACTTGAGCATCAGAGTGTGGTCGCTATTGTGCAAATTTTATTGAACTCGCAAGTGCATGAATCTATTGTAGTATAGATTAATGGTGACGAGTGTCGATCCCACGAGGAGGTGAATTTTAATTATATATAGAATTAATTTTGTAAATGGGTGATTGGATTTGTGGTGGAAATAATTTGGAATATGCTAAAACTTAACTTAAAATGGCAAGAATAAATTCTAAAATTGGACTTCAAATGGCAAGAATAAATTGAAGAGAATTATATTGAAATGACGTACTTGGGTATCTAGATCCGTATCAACATGCATCATGAGCAAAATATTCCTTATTAATACCAATTAAATCATGAGGGGGGAATCCACACCTCATGAACCATGCTCTAATAAATATGGTGCTAAGGGCTTATCGTGCCAAATAATAATAATCTTATACTAGGGAGCCGGTGAAACCAGGGCGGTACTAGATAAGATTAGTATTATTTGTCAATGAAAAGTCAAAACATCCACAAAACTAGAGGGGAAGAGAAAATAAATTTACCAAATCAAGCCCATGACACATGTTGAGACTTCACCTTCAACCCAAGCTTGAAAGAAAATTAGCCACTCATAGTTGAACTAAGGGCAAAATGAGAATTTATTAAAATACGTAGAAAATACAACATAGAGAGAGAATTACAGAAAATAGATCCCAAAAATAGATTCATGGTCATCGGATTATAAACAGTTTGGACGCTCAGGATTGCGCCACGTCATCAGTCAACAGTACAGTCAACACATGCGTGAACAGTAACACGGTTTGAACAGTGACACGGTTTGCACATGGTTTGAACAGTAACGCGGTTTGCACAATAATAATCCTATGTGTTACATGTACCGTACATGTAGTTTTTGATCTACTAATATACTGCCACGTCACCATCAACAGTACATAAGAATTTTAGTCCAACAGGATCATGAAACCTCATCAGTCAATGTCACATCATCAGTCAATGCCACATCATCGATCCGTCTATGTGAACAGTGCCGTGAACAGTAACGTAGACAGTACCCGTACATGTGAATAGTACCATACATGTGAACAGTGTCATTTTTCTTTTTACGCTCCTCCTAAGGTTTTCGGCCGTCCTGAGTTCAAAAATGATGTTTGTTTTGCCATTTGATCTCTCGTTTATTGTGAAATGACTATGATGCCCTTAAAATACATAAAATACTTAATTAAAATAAAACACACATAATTAAATTATAAGAAACTTAAACACATAAAAGTAAGGGTTGTTAATAAGACTTGATATGCAAAATGACGATTTTCTCCTTTATAAATATGCATTTTCTAACACTCAACAGTCGCCGGCCAACCCCAGCTCCACCTCTGACCTCTTTTTTTGTTATTTTACAGGTTTAAGGCGAGTTTCACCGGCCCTCCGCACCTGAAGTCAGGCCTCCTCCATATCTACCGCCATCTCAATCCTCTTTTACTCCACAAAAAGCCTAAACAAACCACACGAGCCGAACAAGCGAGCCACCCTGCTCCCCAACAAAATATAAATTTATTGTTCTTGGTTTGGTTTTGTGGTTTTTTATTCGTTAACCCAAAATCAGTCACAAACACCATTTTTAAACTTTTAATCATTTGTAAATTTCTGTAAATTACATTTAAATAATTGATAATTATTTCAAAGTGTTAGACTTAAAAATTTTTAATAAAAGCTTTCATTTTTAAGACAATTTATAAAACAAGTTTTTAATAAATAAGCTTTTTTTGTATATAATCTTGACAAAATATTGTAATAGACTAAAAAAATCAGTTTCATATCTTTTTCTTTCAATATAATATATGCCCTGAATAAAAAGTAATTTAATAGTAACATACATGTACTATGCACGAATCTACTTATCTCGATCCTCAGTAATAAAAAGACCGGTAACATCAATCTCATAATAAAACATCAAGACACATTCTTATTAATATTATTGCTTATTCTGAACTTGATATAAATTCGACATAATCAAGCCTAGTCATAAATACTAAACCATCAAAGCTAGTCTAAATCTAACCATCCTATGCAAGCTGATTTTTACTAGGCTAATCATACGTCAGAAAATTGTACAAATTATAAAATGAAACCATAAACATGTGTAGCATTTCATGTAAAAATTCAAAAAAAAAAATGAGTGAAGGTCATAAACATAATGCAAACAAAAATTTACATGTAAATGTCCAGACTGTCCAGCGGTGATAAAAACAGAGATACTTGAATTACAAAATTTGTAAAATATTTGATAAAACTCATAAAATTAGATCACTTGATTTTACAGTAGTAGAAACATCAAGAAATAATATATCAAATTGCTAGAATATTTCAAGATGTAAAACTATTTTAACGAATTTATATTAAGAGACTAGCAAACTTGTCCATAAACTTTCAGGTTTGTGTTTTGCACTTAAAAAATGCATAACTTAGTGCTAACTCAATGAAAATTGGTCAAATAAAATTTAAATCATAGGGAATTCATGATATTATACGATATAATTTTTATATGCCATTCTAAAGCCTTTTAATAGCCTAAACTAATTTTACGATCAACAATCATAATTTTGGAAAGCAGTTTCCAGTAATATAATGATTTTTAATATTTTTATACTTGACCAAAAAATATGAAATTAAACATGTAGTGAGTAAAAAAATCAACATAAGTTTTAGAGATCATTTCGATAGTCAGAAAAATTATGAAATCATACATGCTGTTGGAAATTAGAATTTTCCAGCACCACTATTTAATCTTCAAAAATTCACAACAAATTGATTTCTTGGAATATCTTTACAAAAAATATATCATTGAAAACCTTAGGATGTCTAGTTTAACTTTTAGTTTAACATCCTTCCATAAAGAGCTTCAAAGGGTGCCATGCCAATGCTAGAGTGGAAGCTGTTATTGTAAGCAAACTCCACCAAAGGCAAGTGATCTCCCCATCTATCTCCCAAATCCAATACACAAGCTCGCAACATGTCCTCAAGTGTCCTCAAGAGTATGGAGAATTCTTTCTAACTTACCATCCGTATGATGATGAAAAGCTGTACTGAAATATAACTTGATACCAAAACTCTTATGCAAGTTAGCTAAAAAATTTACAATAAATAATGGATCTTTATCTGAAAGAATAGACACTAACACTCCATGAAATCTCACTATTTCTTTAATAAATAGCTCTGCCAACTGCCAAAGTTTGCAAGTACTTTTAATTAGTAAGAAGTGAGCTAACTTAGTCAATCGATCAACGATAACCCAAATAGAGTTGCTACCTTCTTTAGAGTGTGGCGATCCACTCACAAAATCCATTGTGATATGCTCCCACTTCATTCTAGAATAAAAAGCAATTGAAAAGTCCCTGCAAGTCTTTGGTGCTCAGTCTTCATCTACTGATACACCAAACATTTTGATACATGTCTAGCAACATCATTTTTTATATTCCTCCACCTGAAATTTTGCTTCAAGTCTCGATACATCTTAGTTCTACTTGGATGTGCATTAAAAGTTGTATTATAAGCCTTTCGTATTATCTAATTATTTAACTTCTCATTAGTTGTTACACTAAGTCGTTGCCTTACCCGTAAAAAACCACCATCAGCCACTCTAAACTCATACCAATCACTTTTTACTTCTTTAACGATCTTTTTGAGTTCAGAATCTTCCTTTTGTGTTATCTTGATTCTATCTATCAAGGTAGGCTGAACACTGAAGTCATATAAAACATCCATCTAACTATGTGCAACCACTTTAATCCCAATCTTTCTTAGGTCCTCCAACATATGGCCTCTAGTAGTAATCATATGTGCCAACCTACCAGATGATTTCCTAAGAGCATCAACCACTACATTTTCCTTACCAAGATGGTAATTGATCGAACAATCATAATCCTTCACCAGTTTTAGCCATCTTCCTTGCCTCAAATTCAAATCCTTACGAGTGAGCAAATACTTCAAACTCTTGTGATCCATATAGATCTCACAAGTCTCAGCATAAAGGTAATGTCCCTAGATTTTCAAGCCAAAAGCTACTACTGCTAGCTCTAGATGGGTTGGATAATTTTGTTCATAAGTCTAAATTGTCGTGAAGCATAAGCAACCACTTTACCATGTTGCATCAGCACACATCCCAACCATTTTCTAAAAGCATCACTATAAATAACATATCCACTACCACTAGATGAAATAGTCAAAACAAGTGCAGAGACCAACCTATTCTTTAACTCTTGAAAGCTCTTCTCGTAGTCCTCATTCCATTCAAACTTCACCTTCTTCCGAGTCAACTTCGTCAGAGGAATTGCAAGATTGGAAAATCCATTCATGAATCTCTAATAGTATTCAACCAAGCCTTAGAAACTCATAACCTTAGTAACATTAGTCAATCTTGGCCACTTTATTTTGGCCTCAACCTTAGCTGGATCAATTGATATACCATCTTTAGAAGCTATATGCCCAAGGAAAATGACACGATCTAGCCAAAATTCACACTTCTTAAATTTTTGATAAAGTTTATTCACTTGAAGTGTTTAAAGAACCACCCTCAAATGCTCCTCATACTCCTCTATGGTCTTAGAGTAAAATAAAATGTCATCAATAAATACAATAACAAATTAGTCAAGATACGGTTGAAACATTCTATTCATCAAGTCTATGAAGGTTGTAGGAGTGTTTGTTAGCTTAAAAGGCATTACCAGAAACTCATAATACATATATCGTGTGCGAAAAGCAGTCTTAGGTACATCATCATTCTTCACCTTAAATTGCCGGTAATCAATGCACAACCGCGTAGACCCATCATTCTTCTTTACAAACAACACTAGAGCACCCCCAAAGGGACACACTAGGGCGAATAAAACCTTTATCAAGAAGTTCTTGCAGTTGGAACTTCGACTCTTTCAGTTCGATTGGCGCCACCTGATAGGGTGAGTTATAAATAGGTGCAGTGGCAGGTAATAAATCTATTGAGAATTCAAGTTCTCGATTAGGACGGAACCCATGCAAATCTTCTGGAAAAATGTCTAGGAACTCTCTGACTACACGAATGTCACTAAGTTAAACTTCACTGCTATTATCAGCTACTACATAATTAGCAAGCCCTTATATCCTTTGGTCAACATCTTTTAAAATTTTAGCATAGATATCAACACGCTCTTTTTATTTCGTTTTCCTTGAAATCAGAGCTCAGACTCTCCAAGAATATTAAGTATTTCTTTAGAAAAATAATCAACACTAGCGTGATATATTGCCAAACAATTCATCCCCAAAATAACGTCAAAATCTTGCATTGGAATTGCAGTAGATCAATAATGAATTCTTTATCATGAAAATTGATTGGGCAAGACTTATAAACTCGATTCACTATTATATTATCACCCATAGGAGTATTAATGGATAGATAACATGCAAGTGGCTCAGTATTTCTAATTACATGACATGCAAAGGCACATGATTCAAAAGAGTGTAGACCCAGAATCAAATAACACTCTAGCATCTTTAGAAAATAAGGATGGAGTACTTGTCACAACATTATTAGATGGCTCAGCATCCTGCTCTGTCATCGCAAATACACAACCTTGAACTCTGGGTTTCTTCATCTGACTGTCATCATCTTGGGTACCATTAGCATCATTACGATTCTTAAGACAATCACTGATCTTATGTCCTATTTTCCCACAATGAAAACATGCACCCATGACTATAAGGTCATGTACCTCGATGCATCATTCCACAAGTCTGGCATGAAGGAATATTCCTCGGAAATAAAGCTCCATCACCTTTCTATGAAGACTTGTCACACTTAATTGTACTCTTCTAATTATTATTAGAGTTTTTCCCTTGTGATCCTCGTTGCCACCCATGCTTCTTCCACTACTATTGTCTTTTCTGGGATCCATTAACACGCATCTCTCTAAAAAGGGCCCTATATACCAAATCAACATAATTTGTTATCCTTAAGGGCTTCAAAGGATCTTTAATAGATGAATTTAATCCCTCAAGGAAGCGTCTACATCTCTTCTCCTTAGTATTAACCAACGTTGGAGCAAATTAAGATAAGGTATTGAAGGTGTCCTTATACTTCGCTGTAGACTTACTACCCTGAATTAAATTCAAAAACTCTCTTTCCATCTTCTCAGCGACATTCTGAGGAAAGTATTTCTCGTAGAAGGCATCCATGAACATCTTCCAAGTAATTGGTCCGTCACATAGGTTATTCCTCAACAATTGGGCCCTTCCCTCTCACTAGTGATCCGCCTCGGCTTGAAGCACGCATGAAGTAAAAACCACCCTTTGCTCGTCAGTACAATTGATAGCCTCGAATATCTTTTGTACTTGCTTCAGCCATGCTTCAGCTGCTGATAACTTTATGAAATAAGAGTTATAATGACACTTTTAGACTTAAATCAATAATACTTAGAGAGTAAATAATGTGTTTTCATTGCAATTTTGTTATATTTTGCATAAACATTCATCTTAGTTTATTCATAATAAATTTTATTTGATTTAGAATAATTTGTGTACTAAAATCATGCATAATTGTAGGTGTCCGAAAACCCAAATTTCAAGGAAGGAATGCTATTGCAATAGACTTGCAAAAGATTAAAAAAAACTTGGCTATAAAAGAATTGAAACAAATCTGGAACAATGCAGTTGTTGTAGCGACCATTGATTTAGCAATCTTGGGATAATCGCATAGAAAATTTTGCGCAGGATACTTGCAGAATTGCGATCTGCAATTTCCTAATCTGATTTATGCTCGCCCTAAGCTTCTGTTTACCTAATTTTCAACTATCAAAAAAGCACACATCATAAGGAATAAAGAGAGACATCACCCAAAGAGAAAAACGACAACGAAATAAAAGAAAAACATGATTCAAGAGAAAGATTGAGGGCTGTAGAAGAGGAGAATTTGCAGAAATCAAGTGGGAACTCAGTCCTTTTTATTCTTCTCTTGTTTTCTCGTGTACTTTTTATCCATGGGGATATATTTCATGACCGAACCTTGTTCTTTATTTTTCTTTTGCAAGTCATGAACTAAATTTATTTGTATGTGAGTGATAAACAATCTTGATGATTTATTGACTAAAATATGAGTTGCTGCATATTTGATTTAGCATTTTGTTTTGATAGTTTTTATTTTTATTCATTATTTTGGCTGATCACCCATTTAATGATATTAGCTAAGGAAGAGCCACAAAAAAGCCTATCTTAGTGGAATATATCAAAGCAATACTTGGTTTTAAATTGATTTTCTTGGATTGAGTTTTACTTGAGTCCTAAAAGGGCCATGCTTAACCTAAGATTAATGATGAAATAGACATAAGGATTCACCTTGTAGGGTAAATAGAGCATAAGCGTGTAATGTTACATCTTATGTTGGCATAATAACTAATCACTGTTAGATTGCATATAGATATAAGATATCCAACATGCGACTTCTGAGGATATATGAGGATGCTGCCCCAGTGTTGTAGTAAATATTGTAGCAACCGAGCTAAACATTAAAAAAATAGTCAAAACCATTAAGAGATTTTATTCGCTCAACTACTCTATCTTCCCATTGGTTTTATCCTTGAATTTGATGTGATAGTTTACTTTGTTGCATTTTATTTATTGCATTTTTATTTCAATTAGTATATTAATTTCATTAATTATTTTATTTTAATTTAGAACAAAATTTGCACTGTTAAGATTGCTGTAGCAAGTCTAATAACATCAATCCAAGTGGAGACGATCTCGAATACTCATTATTATATTGCATATTGTGTACACTTGCACATTGACACCAATAGCATTTGAATTCATACCAATACGTTAACAGTGCTAATTTTTAATTTTATTTTGATTTGTTTATTTTTTTGACACAGGTGATATAGCAACCCTTGCATGCGGAAATATGAATCTGTTGAATTCCAGTTTGATCCAGAAATTGAAAGAACTGTAAGTAGATTGAGAAGAGAGCATCGAGAATTACAAGCTGCTGTAGAAATGGATGATTTGCAAGATTTAAGAAACTTGAATCATAGAAAGGAGATACAACCAGTTAATGTACATGAAAGTCTAAATAGACAATATATTCAAAGGCAACTAGGGAACAACAACATTATTCACATGGCAAATGATGGAGATAGAGCCATTTGAGACTATGTAGTGTTGACTCCTCAAGCCATACATCTGGGAATAGTTAGACCTGACGTTCAAGCTGACAATTTTGAACTCAAATGTATGATGTTTCAAATGCTTCAAATAGTGGGGTGATTTAATGGTTTGCCATCCAAAGATCCTCATTTACACCTCAGGCTATTTTTGGAAGTGATACTTTCAAGATTGCTGGAGCATCGCAGGAAGCATTGAGACTCAGACTTTTCCCATTTTCTTTGAGAGATCGAGTAAGATCATGATTGAATTCTTTACCACCAAATGCTATCACCACATGGAATAACTTGGCTAATAAATTTTTGATGAAATACTTCTCACTAACCAAGAATGCAAAATTAAAGAATGAGGTCACATCTTTCCATGAACTTGAAGATGAGAGTTTGTATAATGTATGAGAAAGATTTAAGGAGTTACACAAGAGATGTCCTCATCGTGGTATACCTTGCTAGATACAATTGGAAACTTTCTATAATGGACTCAACCCAAGCACTAGATTGATGGTGTATACTTCAACAAATGGGGCATTGTTATCCAAACCTTGCAATGACGATTATTAAATTTTGGAGAGGATAACTAATAATAACTATCAGTGGCCATTAAACAGATAAGCTGCAGTAAGAGCAACAACAAGAGTCTATAACATAGATGCCTTGACAACATTGTCAGCCCAAGTAACCTCATTAACAAATATGGTGAAAGCTATGATCACTACTCCAACAACTGCCAACCAAGTTGTTGAAGTATCTTGTGTTTATTGTGGAGAGAGGCGCTTATTTGACAATTGTCTCGGAAATCCAACGTCAATCAACTATGTGGGCAGCTTCAATAGATAGAACCAGAACAATTCATATTCAAACACTTACAATCCTGAATGGAAACAATACCCAAACTTTTCATGGAGTGATTAGAATCAGACTGCTGTAGCACCTAGTGAACAGAACAGGCCTACTCAACTACCTGGATTTTATCAACAAAATCAAGAGTAAATAAGCATCAACAATGATCGACTCAGCTCCCTTAAAGTTTTAATTAAGGTTTATACTGTGAAGAATAAAGCGGTTGTCTAAAGTCATGCTGCATCCTTGAGGAAATTTTAAAATCAAATTGGACAGCTTGTTATAGCATTATACAACAAACCTCACAGCTGTTTACCTAGCAACACAGAGGACCCAAGAAGAGAAGGGAAATAGCATTGCAAAGTGATTAACTTGAGATCTAGAAAGGATGTTCATAGTTCAGTTGGTGTACCAAAAAGAAGAATTGAGTCTAAAAAAGCTAAGAAGACACTCAAGTGGAGAAAGACTCACAGTCTTTCACTTTTCACAATGCAAATTAACACAATTCTGCTACAGCATTTGAAGAAAGTTATGATCTAACATTTGATGGTGAGGAAGCTACAACACTAATAACAATAGACCCAAGTATAACAAAAGAAAAGTAGTTTGCACAACCTGCTGCAGCTTAACAGTTTAAACATCCACCACCATTTCCTCAAAGGTTTTTGAAGCAGCAACAAGACAGGCAATTCATAAAAATCTTGGGAGTGCTGAAACAACTACATATCAATATCCCTTTTGTAGAAGCTCTAGAGCAAATGCTAAACTATACAAAATTTTTAAAGGATATCTTGATAAAGGAAAGAAGACTTGGAGAATTTGAAGTAATTGTTCTAACACAGGAGTGCAGCCGAATGCTTAGAGTAAGATACCACAGAAGATGAAGGATCAAGGAAGCTTCATTATCCCATGCTCCATAGGCACTAAATACAATGGTAAAGCACTTTGTGATATGGGGGTTAACATCAATCTCATGTCTTTATCAGTGTTTAAGCAATTGGGAGTTAGTGAATGTGGACCAACAACGGTGAATATACAACTTGCTGACATATCTCATGTTTAACTAGAAGGGAAGATTAAAGATGTGTTAGTGAAGGTGGATAAATTTATTTTTCCAATGGATTTCATTGTGGAAGACTTTGAAGTAGACAAGGAAGTGTCAATCATTATAGGAAGACCTTTCTTAGATTCGGGAAAGACCCTCATTGATGTTCAAAAAGGAGAATTTACCATGAAAGTGAATGACCAACATGTTACATTCAATATGCTAGATCCCATGAAGAATCCCGATGAAATTGAAGATTGTAATTTTATCAGTGCTGTTAATTTTGTTCTAGCAGAGAGATTGCACAGTTGTTGCAGTAAGAAAGAAATCAATGTTGTAACATTTAAATAACTTGATGATTAAGATCATGGAGCAGCTAACGTAGCATGGTTAGGGAAGAAGCAACCCTTCAGAATTGACGAGCAAATATAACAAAGGGAACTCACTCCAGAACAACAAGAATTCAAGGTTAATGGGCCAAGAGTGAAGTACTATATGGGAGCCGATGTGAACAACCTACAGAAGGATCGATTTTTAAAGGATCCAGGTTGAGCAAACAAGAAATGTCAGGCTGAAAAATCTAAAATCAACCACTAATTGGCAGCCAACCCAATAAGGGAAGTTGTTTCAAGTTTTTAAAGAATTGAATTTAGTTTTTAAATTATTCAATTTGTCTTTTTATTATTTTAAGTGTGCATCTAATTTTTTGTTAATTGCAACAAGTAAAAACAAATGTGGGCAAAAAGAACATGAGGGAATTGCTGCAGCATCACTTACAACTTGAAATATAACAGAAGATTCTCAAATAACATATGCATTTCTTGCTTTTGCAGCAGCAAATGAATTGATAAGATTTTATGATAAAGAACGTTTGAGAAGTGGATCAAAGAAGAAGTGATCCTTTACAGGCTATGCTATAGCAGGGCTTCCAGCAATAAGGGAGTATTCCTACCCACTAGTTTATTTTACTTCTTTTTGCCAAATTTTTCTTTCATTTAGTTTTAATTTTCTGATTCACTCTGTATGTCTTTTTATTTAGTGTATGCATTTCTGGTTTATGTGGTTTTGTTTTGTGTGCTTATGAGGACACTACACCACTCAAGTTTGGGGGGTTGTGTTTATGAGTGCATGTATTTATGCTTGTGTTGTGTGTTGTGTGAAGCTCTATTATCTAATATTTGTGTATGAATTTAAAAACGTAATGAAGATAAATTTAATGTTATTCAGTATTTATGAGAATACCAAGTAGAGATAGTTATAGATGGAGGTTGGAATTTTGTCCCGACACTTAGACTTTGGTTGAGTTTAATGAGAATATTGTAGCAGAGCCAAGAAAACCAAAAAAGAGTAGAAAATATCTCAAGTTTGGGGAAAATTTTTGTTGGACTGTGCTTGTATCAAATAAATTTTGCTCCAATGGTTTAAGTTGCTGAGTAACCAGGGTGAAGTATGCACCATATATGCAGACTTTAGTCCAAAGCCAATAAAAGCTATTAGCAGTGCCGCAACAATTATATATAAAAAAAAGTAAAAAAATGGTAATGAAGGAATGAAAAATAGAGAGGTCCGCTACCTAGGATACTGAGTAACCTAGTCTATTCATGAGCCTCAGTTTAGTCTTGAGTGAAAGGCGGCCAAAGGTAAGACCTAGGTATAACATTTTGGATGTGTTGCTGCAACAACTTTGACATGTACTTTGAGTGAGTAATTGGGTGTCGTCATTACAAGTGATAGGCATTCACATGAAAGCTCAATGTTGCATTAAAAGGTTTAACTAAAAATAATAATTATGTTTGTTGTAGCACAGTTTGAGTTTATTTGTGAATTATGCTCCCTCATTTGTGAATATATTTATGTTCTACCTTTGAATTATATGCAATGTCTCTGTAATGTTGTAGCACCTTTGGAATTTGATCAAAGTGGCACACACACATTTTGGACAAAATAAAGCCTAAGTGCAGAACTGAACTGCTATGACTATTTTGCGTGATTAAGAGTATGATCTGAGGGTTGAAAAATCCATGCAAATTTGATGATATAGTTAAGTTAATTATTGCAAGACTGTGTAGTATTGTTGTCATTTCTTGAGGACAAGTAATGGTTTAAGTTTGGGGGTGTGATAACTCTATGAGATAAGAGTTATCATAACATTTTTAGACTTAAATCTATAATACTTAGAGAGTAAATAATGTGTTTCCATTGCATTTTTGTTATATTTTGCATAAACATTCATATAAGTTTATTCATAATAAATTTTATTTGATTTAGAATAATTTGTGTACTAAATCATATGCATAATTGTAGGTGTCCGGAAGCCCAAATTGCAAAAGATAGAAAAGAACTTGGCTATAAAAGAATTGAAACAAATCTGGAACGATGCAGTTGCTGTAGCTGTTGCTATAGCAACCATTGCTACAGCAACCATTGCTACAGAAACCATTGCTGTAGCAATCCTGGAACAACGACAGAGAGAATTCTGTGCGGGATACATATAGAATTGCGATATGCAGTTTTCTAGTCTGTCTTATGTGTGCCCTGGGCTTCCGTTTACCCTAATTTTCAATTATACAGAAAGCACACATCATAATGAATAGAGAGAGCCGTCACCAGAGAAAAATCACAAAGAAATAAAAGAAAAACATGATTCAAGAGAAAGATTGAGGACTGTAAAAGAGGAGAATTTGCAGAAATCAAGCGGGAACTCATTTATTCTTATTCTTCTCTTATTTTCTTGTTTACTTTTTATTCATGGGGATATGTTTCATGACCGAAACCTTTTTCTTTATTTTTCTTTTGCAAATCATGAACTAAATTTATTTGTAATTAAGTGATAAACAATCTTGATGGTTTATTAACTGAAAATATGAGTTGCTACATGTTTGCTTTAGCATTTTGTTCTGATAGTATTTATTTTTATTCATTATTTTGGCTGATCACCCATTTAATGATATTAGCTAATGAAGAGCCACAAAAAAGCCTATCTTAGTGGAACATATCAAAGCAATACTTGGTTTTAGATTGAATTTCTTGGATTGAGTTTTACTTGAGTCCTAAAAGGGCCATGCTTAATCTAAGATTAATGATTAACTAGATATAGGGATTCACCTTGTAGGGTAAATAGAACATAAGCGTGTAATGTTACATCTTATGTTGGCATAACAACTAATCACTGTTAGATTACATATAGATATAAAATATCCAACATGCAATTGCTGAAAATACATAAGGATGCTGCCCAGTACTATAGCAAATGTTGTAGCAACCGAGCCAAACATTAGAAAAATAGTCCAAACCATTAAGAGAGTTTATTCACTCAACTACTCTATATTCTCATTAGTTTTATCCTTGAGCTTGACGGGATAGTTTACTTTGTTGCATTTTATTTATTGCGATTTTATTTTAATTAGTAAATTAATTTCATTAATTTTTTTATCTTAATTTAGAATACAATCTGCGCTGTTAAGATTGTTGTAGCAAGTTTGATAATATCAATCCCAGTGGAGACGATCTCGAATACTCATCATTATATTACTTATTGTGTACACTTGCACATTGACACTAATAACATTTTAATTCATACCAACAACCGCCATAGGGTCAGTTGTCCTACGGAACACAAGTGGCCCTAACTTTTGGAATTACTCTAAAGTTGCCACCATTCTGCCTCTAGCAGCAGCACCTTACCCTCCGACTCTAGCATTCTGAGCAGGACCACCACCTTAAGCCATCCCCTCAATCAACCTAGTTTGTCTCTGCATAATATCAGCCAATCCTTGATTTCTTCAAGAATGTGACTTCAATCATAATTGTAACCACAATTTTTAACATGTCTATAACTTCATCATGACAATGATTTTGACCATGTGTCTATGTGATAAAATTGTTCTTCAAAAACTAATTTTGTGCCTATAAGGTTAGTGCGTTTTGTGCCTATTGGGTTAGCGAGCTTGATATTGTTGTTGCAAAATCATGTTTAAAGCCTGAAATGTTGAGCATGTCTTCTTTATCAATAATTTTCTTTCCACATATCTTCAATTGTGATGTCATTTTCTAACGCCTAGAGTTGCGATGATGGGCTAATTTGAAAAATTACTAATATAACTTATTTTAATTAAGTGAGGAATTTTGTCTTCAATTAAGACTTCATATCAATTCAAGCAATGACTTCCTTTCAGTTAGATGAGCTAGATTATGTTACTGAGTCTCATAGCTTCCAGAGACTTATTGAGACATATGGTGATAAGCATAATTTATATACTATTTTACCTTTAATTATATAATTATTAGTTATTTTTAATTAATTGAATTATTTTATTGCATAGGGAGTTAATTAGAGATTGGGAATTAAAAAGTGCATAAATAATAACAGGTTTGGGAAAGCATCAATCAAAGCCATGACACAATTAAGAGTATAGCATATGAAACCAAGAGTAATTTGCACTCAAAAAGAATTTCAATTATTCAAGTGACCTAGACGTACATGGCATTGTAATGCATGGAAAGCAACTTAAAGGAGCCCACACTTGGCTTTTACAAGTGGAAAAAAGGAATCCTAATGCAAGCTTAATTGGTGATCACGTGTGAGAGACAAAGCAAATAAAAGGACAAGCCTTTTGGCTTTAGGATTTAAGAGGTGGGGCCTATTTCAAAGATTATAAAAGTAAGCTTTTGGCTTTTGGAGAATGGAGCCCCCAAAGGAAGAAATGAGCCGCTGGACAGAGACAAAGAGAAGAAAATCTACAACAGTTCGGTTTCTATAGCTGAATTTATTTTATTTGTTGCTCCCAATTCAAGTATGTAAAGCTAATTTTCTTATACTGAGGTTAAGGATGAAACCTTATTTAATGAAATAATTACCTTTTTATTTATTTAATTCCCTATATATGTTCTTTAATTATTATGATTTTTGTTTCATATGATTAATTGAATGTTAATAAAATCTTTTCATCAATTCTGTCATGCATTATTGATTGTTAGGATTAATATTTAATTAAATATATTCTTGGATTTATAAAGTTTATACATGATTATCTTTGATTTTATGTCTTTCATTAAATTATTTACATGGAGTGCTTAGGAAACTTTGATTCTTTGTTATTCAATATGTTTACATGAGATTCTTAGATATCATACTATTAAGCAGAAAAAGAACCTACACAAGATTAATTTTATTTGGGCTTAATTGTTATATCCATGAGATGACATAGATTGATTTCGAGTTGTCACTTTAAAATTGAGAATGAATGAATATTTAGATAATTACTAGTTGAATAGTGGTGGATTCTGAAACCTTGGTATTTTTTATCTTATTGAATTCTCTTTTTTTTAATTGCTTCCTTAGTTTAATTAGTTTAATTTCTCTTAAAACTCAATTTGGTCAACTAGATTAGGATTAATATTAAGTTTCGATTTAAATTAGACTTTTCAATTTATAACAATCCCTGTGGGATCGACCTCGCTACCACAATTTTATTTCTAGATTCGTGCGCTTGCGAGTGCATTAAAATTTTTACAAAAAGTTTTTGGCGCCGTTGCTGGGATTGTGCTAGAAAGTCAGTTTAATCTAGGTTAATTTGATTTTTCCACTAGTTATAATTTAGGTTGTCTTTTATTTTATTTATTCAATTTTTATTTTATTTTATTTTATTTTGAATTTATTCTTTAGTTGTTTGATTTCTTTTATTTTTATTATTATTGTTTTATTTTTCTTCTTTGTCTAGTTAGTTTATGAGTGTTTGGGAACGTCATTCAACAAATCGTTTGGTTAAAAAAGAGTCGAAAGTTGATAGTAGTCAAGTTAGTTCTTCTCAAGTGATGGATGACCCAAATAGAATATTGTCAATACTACCACTAGTGCAAGGAGAGAAAACCCTTAGAGAATATGTTTCACCGCTTGCAGCAACCAACCATCTTATATTGTGTTGCCACAAACTGCAGCAACACACTTTGAACTCAAGCCCTCTGTCATTCAACTTTTACCATCTTTTCATGGGTTAGAGAGAGAGAACCCATATTTGCACATTAAGGAATTCCTTGACATATGATCTACATTCCGTTTTCAAAATTTTAGTGATGAGTCAATTAAGCTTCGTTTGTTCCCTTTCTCATTAAAGACAAAGCGAAAGCTTGGTTGAATTCACTTCTTACTGGGTCTACGACTACGTGGGATGAATTGAAAATAAGTTTCTCACCAAGTTTTTCCCTATATCTAAAACAAATACCCTTAGGAGAGAGATAAGTGATTTTTATCAAAGAGAGGGTGAGCAATTTTATGAGTGTTGAGAAAGATTTAATGATTTACTCCTTAAGTGTCCCCGTCATGGTTTTGAGAAATAGAGACTTATACAATGCTTTTATAACTGTTTAACCATGTCAAATCGTCATATGGTTGAGTCTATGAATGGTGGGAGATTTTTGAACTTACATGAAGAGGCTGTATTGGATTTCTTTAATTCACTTTCTGAAAATTCTCAACAGCGGAATTTTTTAAATCAAAGGGAAAAATTATCTTAAGTTTCTAGAAAGGGTCTATACAAAGTTAAGGATGACTTTGATATGAAAGTCGCTCTAACTACACTTTCTAGGAAAGTAGATGCCTTAGCTCTGAACCAATCCATGAATCATCATCCTAGTGTAGCTAATGAGGTTTGTACTATTTGTTCTAACTTGTCTCATACAGTACATAATTGTCCATCATTACCAGTCTATCAAGAGGCTTATTCTAAGTAGGTACATGCCTTACAATCATATGAGACAACCTCTAATAGTCCATATTCATCCACATATAATCATAATTGGAGGAATCACCCTAATTTTTCTTGGAAACAAAATCAACCTTTGTCAAATCAAGGAGGGCAACAATTTAACATGCTTAATCAACAATTTTTCCCTCCTGCCCAACAAACTATGTCTCAATTTGTTGTACCCCAACAAAGAAAGACTTTCTTTAAAGGATACACTTCAAAGTTTCATTCAGTCAACCCAACAATCTGTTCAGTCAAATACTCAAGCTATTCTGAAGTTTGAACATTAATTGGGTCAATTAGCAACTATTGTATCGAAGAGAGAAAAAGGAAAATTCTCAAGTCAACCAATTCCTAATCTTAAAGGAGTGCATGAAGTTGAATTAAGTTCAAGCCATCAGCATGAAGAAGCAAAATCTGTTATAACCTTGCGAAGAGGAAAGCTATTTGACAACAAGGTGAAGGTTCAAACAAGGAAGATATCTAAGCCTGCTTCTTCAGATCCAGTTTCATCACAAGAGTCATCAATAAATGATCCGGAAGAGAGTGGCCCACGAGCTTACATTCCCAAGGTTCCTTTTCCTCAAAGGTTAGCAAAGGTAAAGAAACGGACATCAACAGGTGAGATTATGGAAATCTTCAATCAGGTAAGTATAAACATCCCTTTACTCGATGCTATTAAGCAAGTTCCTTCCTATGCCAAGTTTTTGAAAGATTTATGCACTAAAAAAAGCAATTTGCATGTCACTAAAAAGGCATTTTTAACTGAACAAACTAGCAATTTACTTCAATGTAAAATGCAACAAAATTTAAGGATCCTGGTTCTCCTACTATCTCATGTGTTATAGGGAACCAATGTTTTGATAAAGCATTATTGGATTTAGGCGCTAGTGTTAATCTCTTACCTTATTTTGTTTACATGCTACTTGGACTAGGTGAGTTAAAGCCAACTTCCATTGTATTGCAACTTGTTGATAGATCAATGAAAATACCTCGTGGTATTATAGAGGATGTGTTGATACAAATTAACAAATTTTATTATCCTATTGATTTTATTGTTATTGATACTCAGCATGTACAGGATCCTAAGAAACACACCCCAGTTATTTTGGGTCGTCCTTTCTTAGCTACAGCCAATGCTCATACTAGTTGCAGGACTGGAAACATGCAATTGTCTTTTGGTAACATGACCATGGAATTAAACATTTTTAATGTTCCCAAGCAAACACAAGAAGATGATGAAGTCGTTGAAGTAGATATGATAGAAGCATCAATTGATGACTCACTTATTTCTAACCACTGTGACAATCTATTAATACCATACACAATTAACTCTGATTTCTCTGTTGATGCTGATAGTGGTATTGAAGAAGTTAATGCTTTACTTGATTCGACTCTTATAATAGATTTAATTAAGTGGAAAGAAAAGTTTGAGCCACTTCCTCATGAAGAGAAAAATGAATCATTCAAGTTAGAGCTACTTTCTAAAAAAGCGCAACATAGGTTACATTCTGACATGAAAAATGTGGTAAGATCTAAAGTGCTTAAATTATTAGATTTTCATACTAGTTCATATAACTCTTGGGAAAGCTTGGAACAGAAGAGATCAAAGCAGTGCGATATTGAGGAGTTTCATTACCATCATCCTTTTATAGATAAAATGCTTCAGTGCTTAACCAATTATGTTTTCTGGTATTTTCTGTACAATTGCTTTGATTTTGACCAAATTCTTATTGATCTTGGTTGATTTGTTGTTTGCATTAATTAGTTGGTTTAGTATAGGATTTTATTTATTTTGGTTTTTTTATTATTTATATTTTTCTAAATTTTCTTTTTAGTTGTCATTTTCTTTTAAGCTTTCCCAACCCATTCAGGTGTGTCTCTCCAACTTTCTTTTTTATTATTTATATATATTATTTTTTCCTTCATTTGTTTGCATGCTTATCTTTTGTTTGTGAAACATTGAGGACAATGTTCCAAATAAGTTTGGGGGTAGGAATAGTGTGTTCTTTGTTTGTTATTAAAAAAATCAAAAAAATTAAATAATTCAAAAAAAAATTGTGTTTTTTGTTTTTATGTGAAAAATTAATGATAAGAATTTGATTGATAATGAATATGGTTTTTATAAAGGGTTGAATATTGTCTTAGTTTATACTTGATTCTTGTGTTACTTCCTCTTAATTGACATTCTTTAAACCATGAGCACTAATATCAGTTCTTTCATGATTTTGACTTGAAATTTGAGATTGACGCAGCCTGAGTTGAGAATTTTAGATAGAGTAAATGATTGTTTGTCTTGATTCTTATATCTACAATACAAAATAGTATACTCAGTTGCCAGAGTCAAGAATAGCTACCGATAACCCTTAAGAGTAAAGCTATCCTTGAGTAATTTGGGCCTATGTACCACAAGTATGTAGAGGATAATCTACCATAAAAAGAAGGCTACCTTAAGGGCAGAGTGAAAGCTCCTGACTATGGTTAAAAAAAAAGAGAAAAAGAAAAAAAATCAAGTGCATGTGCTAAAAAAATAAAAAAAAAGTACACATAAAAGCCTGTGAGAGGAAAAAATTGGAGATCAAGATGATAAGATTAGTTTGACCTACTCTTTTCTTTGCTTGGGGCGAAGGTTGTTGATATTGAAGATTTTAGAAATGAATTTGATTGAATTGATTTCAAATACACACACTACAAGAATTGAAAGAGAGATGGAATTGATTATTGAATTAAAGTTAGAACTTTGCCAATATTTAAAATTTTCATTGAGCTATATAATTTATACAATTTTTGAGGCTATTTTCATATTTTATTTAAAGTTTTTTCTTTTTATTTTATTATTATTATTTTTAAATGATGTTTGTGGGTATCACCATTGAAGCCCTCACGAGACTATTGTATCTCAATTCCTACTCGATGGCCAAGTTCAAAAAGTGTATAAATGTCTTCCCTATATATGTTTCACTTATGGCAAATACGGGCATACCAGTGAGCTATGTCCTGACCATGCAACGGAAGATTTGGATCATGATATTAGCGGTGACAGGGTGGGTGGGATGGCAAAAAAGGGTGATGCTTTAGCTCCTGGTGGTTATCCTAAATTTGGCCCTTCGATGGTGGTCACCAAAAAGGGTAAGGATCGCTTGGAGAAAGGAAATGAATTTCAGCAGGATTCGGGACAAGGTCAGCAAGGTCAACAGAGCAATTATGGAAAGGATTCTCATTTTGCAGTGTTAGCGAATGAGATTCCAATAATGCCACAATCATAGAACCTACTAATCCGAGCTCAAGCAAACAAGGGCCAGCCAAGTACAACCTTAGAGTTGAAACAGAACAAAAGAAGCAAGCTTCGTAAACGATAAAACTAAGGATGGCAATGGAGCAGATATAGGTTGGATCTACTCTGCTCCAGATCTAGATCCATAATAAAAATTAAGATTCGTATCTGCTTCAGATCTGTCATGAATCCATATTTTTCACTTTATATCTAGATAAAAAAAATCTACATCTGCTCCAAATTCAAAAAAAATAAAATTCAAATATGCCCTAGATCTGTCGTGAATTCCAAAACTCAACAATAAAAAGTAATAATTTTTTAGAATGAAAATTGAAGGCTAAAATGTATTGATAACAAATAAATTATATAATTTATCTCAAAATATAATAAATATTATAGTTTATACTTGTACACCAAAACAAAATAGTTCCAGCCCAAAGTTATTGTCACGTGAGGGATCGTATTTAAGTGACATACATGTTCTAGTCCACCAAAACAAAAGCTACGCAAAGGGTACGTAATTCAAGCAAAACTCATGCACGTGTTGCAATGAACCCATAACCTATTTTCGTATCAACTAGCTAAAACCCCCTGTTCCATACCACCATTTTTTTTTTAAAATCAAAAGGGAACACATGCTTTTTCCACAAATTCCACAAACCCCATCCTGGCTAAGCCTCAACATGGATTCTTAGTGGGTGGTGATAACGGTCAGCTTGCCAAAGCCTAAGACGAACCTCTTGATTAGGAACAATGACTTTAGATGATGATGAGGATGACAGTGACTATATGGGAGACAATGGTAAAGGTACTGATTCTTCAGAGGATGATATTTCTCTAAAAGATGAGAAGGACATGGAGTTGGGTTATGAGACCTTAGTTGAGTAAGGCTCCCTATCTCTCCCTTTTATCTTTATCTATTTTTTTATGCTTATTTCCATAATGTTTTAGAATGCCCAAAGGGCTGGCTCATGAAAATTTCACAGTGCTTTTGTGTCTCTGACAAAGACTTATAATCGACCATGGTTGTTCTATTGGAACTGAGAATTAGTGGGATAAGAGCGGATGGTTTCATCAAGAAAAGTGGTTTTGTCAAGTCCCACATGGTGGGAGTAATTTATTTCTCTAGGGGAATCTGGCTTTTGTGGAGAGACTTCTTGGAGGTCGAAGTGTCTTTAAATCACAAGCAATTCATTCATTTTCAAATGTTTAACAATGGTGGCTTTTTGTCATCGGCGACTGCTGTTTATGCAAGCCCTGTTCAAACTAATAGACAAAACCTTTGGGACTATCTTGGAAGACTAGCCAATAACACTCGCGGACCTTAGCTCATCATTGGTGATTTCAATGTTATCCTTTATACTTCGAAAAAGAAAGGTGGCTCCTTACATAGAAGTGGGATTTGTAGGAGTTTTTTAAACTGGTTCCAATCAAGCAATTTATATGACCTTCAGTTTACATGTCCTAGATTCACTTGGTCTCGTGGGGCTCTCTTCAAACTGCTAGATAGGGCAATGTGCAATGAGGATTGACTGAATAAATTTGTAAACAGCTCTGTGCTTCATTTACTGAAAATTCAGTCAGATCATAGATCGGTATCAGTCCGTTTTGATAAAAAAGAGCGACGAGGTCAAGGGCAGAGACCATTTTGATTCTTGGTGGCTTTGCTCACACACAAAGATTTTGATAATTTTGTTGCTTCGAATTGGAATCCTATAGAACCCTACCTCCAATCGGCCTTTTCTTTCACTCGCAATGTCTCACACTAGAACACAAATTCTTTTGGTAATATCTTCTAAAGTTAAAGAAGACCTATGGCTCACATTGGTGGTATTAAAAAAGCTCTCAAGGACTATACTACAAAGGGTCTCATTTGGCTTGAATTAAAATTGAAAAGAGAACTTGAAGTAGTTCTTACTCAAGAAGAGTTATTTGGAAGCAAAAGTTTAGAAAAGATTGGATTATGAACGGCGATAGAAAGACAACTTTCTTTCACTAGAAGACAGTGACTAGAGAAGGAGAAACAAGAACATGGCTATTAAAGATGAGAATGGGAAATAGTTGTATAAAGTTGAAGCTATGAAATTGTTGAGGAAAAATTAGGTTTTTAAATTTTTATAAAACCTTTTTAAGGACCGCTCTCATATAATATATAAGAACACGTCATCTAGAAATCGTACCTTGAAAATCCGAGTTGGCTTTTTCTGCTTAAGTGATTTAGGCTCCTAGATCACGATCTGCCACCACCACTACTGTTAGATCACGATCTGTCACCACCACGCTAGTTAGATCACGAACTATCCCCAATGATCTTCCAAGTTATGATTCAGGTTCGATCTGCACTTGACGTGTGGACGCCTTTATCACTACCAAAATAGCTAGCACGAGAAAATTTTTCTCTCAACAATAGAGAGAAAAATCTTATTCTCAGATTTGTATAAAGTGGTTTCTCTCTTTTTCTGTTGAGAAAATAAGCCTTTTATATCTCCCTTTAGTGAAAACCCTAGGCTCCAAAATAATCAAAAACTAAACTCACGTTATTTACTTTTCCAATAGGGGATCCACCTTGTAAAATAACACAAGGTCCCTTATACAAAAGCTAATTAAATGGAGCCTCCTACTAAAAGATATAATTAGGCTTTTGACCCAAATAGCTAGTTATCTTGCTTATTAGTCCAGTAGTGGTGCAGTCAATTAAATGAGCTAACCCGGGGATCATTTGGGAACATACAATAGTGGCTACAATAATTAGGCCTGTAATTAAAATAGCCCAATTATTTAATTCCAAATCTACTCCACTAAATGATTGAAACTAACTTCCGTAATTGTATGCTCGAATAATAATTCGTCCCAAGCCACATTGATTTCTTTATTGCACAATTCTTTGTACCACATGGTTAATTAAATTGATATCTCAACTGTCCAATCAATTTAATAACATCTTATTCCTTGATCCTTACTGGTTTTCTCTAATGATCATTTTCAACATACTAAATATGTTGACACACTCTGGCCAGAGAATTCTATGATCAAGTGCCGAAAATCTATCAAGAGATGTATTATACAAATTCTATGTTGTTAATCTATAACTCCAATACTCATAATTGAAATGCAAGTTATGCAACCCAAGAGGGGGGTGAATTGGGATTTTAAAAAATATGCAATACGATTCACACAATAAATCAATCTAACACCTTAATGAAATATAGAAAAATAAATTCAAGCAAGCATAAAAATAAAAGAGTAAGGGAAGAGAAAAACAAACACACGGATTTTTACGTGGTTCGGCAATCCCCGCCTACGTCCACGCCTCCAAGCCAACCAAGCTCGAGGATTTCACTATCCAAGCCTCCCAAGGCTTCAAGTTTTTACAATTGACTTCCAAGGTGTCAATGAACCTTTACAAGAAAGAGATTATCTCCCCAATCTCTTCAACCCAAGTGTTTCCCACACTTACACACTCACAAATTGATAAGAAATGAAAGTTACAACAAAAACTCTCTTTAAGAGTGGATATGCAACTAATAGCTCAAGAATGATTTAATCAATGATCATTTGCGTTTTGGAAGCTCAATATATGTTGTATGATCTTATATTTGCGTGCATTGGTTAATTAAATGAAGTGTGAGTTGAGTTTTTATAGAAAAAGCCTAAAAACTAGCCGTTATAGGCAAAATCCCGTGCTCAAGCGGTTAGCCGCTTGATTTATCCGGCTAGCCGCTCAGGAACAGTAATATTACCGTTATTTTTGAATTTGCTACAGTAACATTGTTATGTAAAGTTACAATTCAATCTAAAACTTTTTATAATTATACTATAGCCCAAAACGTCAGACAAATTTGCAAATAAATCCAATTTCAGAACCTCTTAAAAATAATTATCTTTCCCAAACTTTTTGAAATTATAATATAGCCCCAAATATATTATCATTTTGCACAAAGGTCCTTTTCACCATAATACCTATATTTTTCAAAGTTCTCAAAACCTTTCACTTTAGTCCAAAATATTCATAAATTATAGTATGCCCCAAAACATTTCAAATGTTTATAACAATGTCCAACTCCGAAATTTAATACTTATTAAAAATAAAGATTTCAAATCTTAGCATTTAAGTCCAAATTACTTAAATCCACAAAATACTTTTCTTTATAAAAATAAAACTTTTAGTTTATGAAAAGTATTTAATTAAATTAATCTATTGAGCTTCTCAAATGCTAAATCATGCATCAACTAAATCATATCGGCTTTACAAGAATTTATCGTAATAATTTTTCCGTTGAGCTCCAAACTTTATTCTTGATTTCGCCGTTGTCCGTTGAGTGCCTTCAATCTTGATTTCACTTGATTCACTTGTATAAATATTATCCTTTAAAAACTAGTGAAAATGTGAAATACAATATTTATTATTTTTACTCAAGACACATGTTTGTTATCATCAAAATTACATTAATGTAGCCTTTTAGGCTAACAATAATTGCTCCCACTAAGATACCGGGTAATCTTGACTACAAAGATGTGTCGTGCCCATTGGTAACTCAAGTGGAATAACAATCACAATCACGAAATCATAATTAACTCAAGATTAAGATTACAGTAAAATCAACGCCTATGAGATTTAATAAGTCTGACAGTTATTACAAAATTAATTAAATCTCATATGTGATCCAGTTCAATGTAGTCGTACTACATCAATAAATTCATACATGATTAAGACAAATCATTCAATGAATTTATTACAGTTTATACCTAAATAAAGTGCCCAACTTTATTTATCAATTGTGAACTAAATTTATTTAATCATAAGATAACTTGTATTTATGTCTTCTGTGAATCCACATGGTGATCATATAAATACATATAATATGATTAAATGGACTTTAATACAAATATAAATACAATTAAGATATTTGAATAAAATACCTCATTAATTTTATTAATCAGAAAAAATGTTTATTACAATTAAATAAACACATATGCTTTTAAAGAGCATAATTTCCCAACACAAATGCCATATTGTACATTTTTTTTTCAAGTTATACTTTGAAGATAACATCCCGTCTTAGCAATACCATATTCGGGGCTGTTTTCCAGTGATAGATGCAGAAAGTTTGTCTTTTTTACAAGGGCCTTTAGATGAAGCTGAGATTAAAAACACTTTTTAGTATGAAGCCCTTAAAAGCCCTAAGGATTGATGGTTTGCATGCCATTTTTTACTAGTCTCATTAGGGGGTGGTTGGGCCTCCCTTTTGTCATTTTAGAAAGAGCATCTTTAGTCAAGGCAAAGTTCCCCCCATAGATTAATAGGGCACTATTAGTTCTGATTCCTAAGAATGATCATCCTCAAACTTTAAAAATGTATCGCCCCATTAGCTTATGTACATTATTTTGTAAGACAATCACCAAGATGATTGCCAACAAGCTAAAAACGATCCTACCTCATTTTGTTGGTCCTCAACAAACAAGTTTGGTCCCAGGACGTCATATAACGGAGTATTGTTATTGCTCAAGAGGTGATTCACTCCATGCAGCAAAAAATTGGTAGCAGGGGGCAAATGACAATTAAAGTGGACTTGAGAAGGCCTATGACAAGCTCACTTGGAGTTTCACCCATGACACGCTCCTAGAGGCTGTAATTCCTTCTGACTTGGTTCAACTAATCATGGATTGTATTACTCAAGTTCAGATGAATGTTTTATGGGAGGGGGAGATAACCAATAATTTTGTGCCATTAAGAGGAATTAGGTAGGGGAATCCTATTTCCCTATATACATTTGTTTTGTGCATTGAGAGACTCAGCCATGGCATTACTCACGCTGTAAATATGGGAGATCAGAGACCAATGCGGCTAGTTCGAAATGGGAGCACTATCACCCATCTTTTTTTTTTTTTTTGTGATGATCCTCTCCTACTTGCTGAGGCAACTTGTGATCAAGCTAGATTTATTTGGTCTTTCCTTGATGCTTTCTATGCAAGCTCAGGTGCCAAGGTTAGCAAGGATAAAACTTAAATTTTTTTCTCCAAGAATGTTAAAGAAAATGAGGCTAAATAGATAGGTGAACTGCTTGGGTTTTCAGTAATAAAAGATCCGGGAACTTATCTAGGAATGCCTCTCCTACATTCTAGAGTCTCAAAGCGGCCTTATCAGAGCATTATTGACAAGGTTGAGCAACGCCTCTCTGGTGGAATGCCAATCATTTATCTTTAGCATAAAGAGCAACTCTTGTCCAGTCAGTGCTGAAGACTATTCCGATCTATGCAATGCAAACTACGAATTTGCCGGCTAGTGTTAAAAGTAAAATTGAACAAGCTTGCAGGAAATTTATGTGGAGCGATGCTAATAATCAAAGGAAGATGAACCTTGTTAGTTGGGGGATGATTTGTCGTCCAAAACGTTGTGGTGGCTTGGGTTTTAAGAACATGGACGTAATGAATCAAGCTTTGTTGATGAAAGTGGGCTGAAACCTTGCTGTCAATCCAAAACATCTGTGGTCTCAAGTGTTGCTTACGAAATATGGAGTGAACCCAAAAATTTTCCCATATGAGTTGCCAACCAGATATGGTTCTTACCTTTGGAAGTCTGGGAAAATTTGGCATGCTGTGAAGAGGGGGATTCGGAGGAATGTTGGGAATGGTAAACGGTTCGTTTTTGGTGGGATTGTTGGGTAACTAAAAATCAACCCCTGATTAATTATGAGATTGCTCCAGTTCCGGACCATTTAGTAAATAGGAAAGCAGTGGACTTTGTTGACAATGATGGAAATTGGCTGTGGGAGAGTTTTAGTTTCTTATTACCACATAATATTCTTTTGAGGATTGCTTCCTACAAGCCTCCTTTGGCAGATGATGGTGCAGACCAAGTTTTCTGGGCTGAATCAGCAAAGGGGTATTTTATTGTGAAGTCAGCTTACCATGCTCTATCAAAGACCATTTTAAGCGACGAGGAGAAGCTATAGAGTCTTGCATGGAGTTGGCAAGGCCCCCAGAGCATTTGGTTTTTCATCTGGTTGGTGTTGCGTGATACAATAAAAACAAGGTTTGAATTGTCAAGGCGTCATTTGCTGCTGGACGGTTGGTGTGATCGATGTGGCTCAACTCTTGAGAATACCATACATGTGATTTGAGACTGTGTGGTCGCGAAAACGGTTTGAAATCGCTAAATTCCTGGGAGCTTTTGTCCTTGGTTTTTCATGACTGATCTAAAAGAATGACTGTGCAGAATTTACTAAGCAAAGGGCAAATGGACTCGAGTATTGAATGAAATATTTTCTTTGGAGTTACTATTTGGCGTTTGTGGTTCTGGGGGAATCAGTTCCTATTCCATCAACGGAATATGGACAATATTAGTATAATACAAGATATTAAAGCTAGAGTTGAGGAGATTCAGAACATCAACAACTCATCTTTGGTTGTTGAGACCAGGAAAATTGAGAGATGGATCACCTGGAAGTTACCTAACTGACCCTGGTGCAAGCTAAACACAGACGGAGCAAGAAAAGAGTTGGGGGGATCAAGTGCGGGAGGTCTCATACACAACCACCAAGGCATGTGGCTCACTGGCTTTGGCTTCAACATAGGCGTCTGTTCAGTTATTGCAGCAGAACTTTGGGGCTTTTGCCGAGGGTTAATTTTAGCATGGCAACATGGTGTTCGGTTTTTACACGTGGAAGTGGATAGCCACTGTGTTGTTCAGATGGTTAACAGCCACACGGAGAGCATCAACGAGTATACCCACCTCATCCGCTCCATTAGAGATCTCATCAAGCGAAATTGCGTTATAACAATCAACCACGTATATTGTGAAGCAAATTTCGCAGCGGACTTCTTAGCAAATTATGCCTTGGAGCTGCCCTTGGGATTGCATCTTTTTTCTATTCCTCCTCCGGGGGTTGTTAGTTTTATTGCAAATGATTTGTATGGGATTGCTTACTCCCGATATGTTTTACCTTAGCTCATTGTAGAGCCCCTCTATTATAAAAAATAAATAAATAAATAAAATAAACAAGAAGAAATACAGTAGCTAGTCATATTTTTTTATGTGGAAGATCCAAATTAATGACAACTTTAGAGTATATTTATAAAGATAGCTTTATTAATTAAATAGATAAAATAAAAGAGCAGGGGATAAGATACTTCCTGTACCAAAATGATTGTCATGCTAACTAATAACGTGTTATAACATTGACAACATATATGTAGAAAGTATAAATTAATAAATACATGATACAAAGGAAGGTGATATTTTTGTAATAAGGTTTCAATTTAGGATACAAAGCCAAGCCTTAGGGCACGTCATGATCAGAACACCCGCGCTTGATTGACATAATTAGCTCTTTAGCCATCCAATCTCTTCAGATGTTTTGTTGAATGGACAATCAAAGCAAACTGTGTGTATTTGATGGTCCTGTTTCAATTTTTCTTAGGTGATTTTCCGAGCTTTATTACTAGCTGACTTTGCTCACCCAAATAACTTAGCTAATTAACTATAGCGAGTTAAATTGGTCTAAGCTGATAGTGGATAGCCACCAATTTCCATTACGAATTAATTAAAAATCTATACCTAATCCAATAAGAAGACTTATCTTTGTTGAATGTTTGCTCTATCTTGTTGAAATTTTGCCATTGAATATGATGATTATAGAAAGACAAAAGCGTAAGAAGGACGAGCATGCCAATGTTGAAATCAAGCAAATGCACCATCTTCCGAAAAAAAAAAAAAACAAGTAAGGTTTTTAGGAGCATGGTAATAGTAGTGAAACAATGAATGACACGTGTACAAAAAATAATATAAAAGCACACAATATTAAAAGACAACAAAATTAATTACAGGATCAAAGATACACCACAGGATAATAATTTTTATTAAATTTTGTATTATTTTCTATGCATATATCATTATTCATAATCATACCGAGTGCACGTCGTAAAACTGCACATGAATATGTGTTATTGCTTCATTTCATCATCCAAGACGCATCCTCTTATCCAATTACTTTTTAAATTCTTTACACCAGTGGACCACAAAATAAGACAACCTGGACCTACATGCATTGACACAAACTGAATCGCAAACAAACTCTGCTTTGATCTCTTTCATTGAACCTGAACGAGAACTGTCAATGATAGACAGCCAACTTTGATTGAACTTGGACTAGAACGAGTAATAATAGAGAGCCAACTTTGATTGAACTTGGACTAGATCGAGTAATAATAGAGAGCCAATTCTAAATAGTAGGGAATTCAGAGGATTAAATTACATAATAACAAAATGTAATCAATACTAAAATTTTATAGATTAATGAGTTTGTGGAGGATACTTTAGTAAATTTAATAGGGCTAAATTAAATAATAATAAATTTGATTACTGTAAACATTTATTTTTTTAATTAAAGTATGAGCTTTTATATGTTTTAAAGTCAAAATTTAAATTTTATAGGTTTATGAATTTATGGACCTATTTTTATAAATTTAACATGATTATTTTAATAAATTTAATGGATCTAATTAATAATTCAAACAATTATCTCATTACTCTTTTTTTAAATTATTTTCTCCATTGGAAGCTTGAACTCCTAATGGTCATGAGGTGAATCTGCCTTTAAACTCTGCCATCTTAAGCCCATAAGAGAGCAAAGTAGTGGTTCAATACTTCTATAGATACCTTTAACAGCTTAAATTAATGACAAAATTATCCCAAAAAAATTCTCTTAAGTAGAGTCGATGTGGGCTCATTGATGGAGTCCATACCATCATCTTTGCGAAGAAAAGGGAATCTTTGAAAATTAAAGGAAGAATGAAAAGTTCGGTCAAAATTTAACGCTTTATGAGCTTGTCCTCGTTCTGGGCTTCCCCAGATAAACCATACCAAATTAATTTCTAACTAAAATTTGTCTGTTCGTCTACTACATCAAATTCTAAAACCTATATAAAGAAGAAACGAAACAAGTGATCAGTAGATTTATCTCAATTCTATTGTCAACACTTATTTAGAAAAAAAAAAAAAAAAGATGGCAGATATGTTCGTTAAGCAGGCAAAGCAATACGCGGAAGCACGACCAAATTATCCAGAAGAATTGTTCAAATTCATTGCCTCTAAAACACCCAAACACGAGCTTGCATGGGACGTCGGCACCGGAAACGGCCAGGCCGCTGCATCCGTAAGTTTACTTTTGACATCTTTAGATTTTATTTTTGAATAATACAAAAGTTCCATATTAATATTTCAGAATTCTGATCCCAAGCTATAAGAAAGTTGAATTATATAACTGTTAAATTCAGGGATAGCAGAAATTCTCATGGGACGAGGTTTGAAGGATTTTTTCCATTTGTATAAGGTGTGGGAACAATTTTATATCTTACTTAAAATTCGGGGAATGAACAAAGATAACTTAACACTCAATATCTTATACAGGGAGAAGATGGTGATTCAGTGAATTCCTCATCTCTCTCGTTTTCCCATTTTATTTCAATTTTTAATTTTTATTTTATTTTATTTCTATTAAAACTTTTGGTAATTATATTTAAAATTTAAATTGTGATGATATGGATATAAATAAAAAAATATCATAATATATATATGAACACTTGAAAATTGACGAAGATAATTTTCTTAATGGTTTATACCATGTGACTTTTATGTATGTGTTCAACCCTGAAGTTCTATTTTTGCTTAATTTAATAGATTATCTTGTAATTTTGATGACATTAACTTAATTAGTTTGATGAAAATGATTTTAGTTTTTTTTGATGTGATTGTGTTGTTAAATGATTTATATTTTTTACTTTAATATGATTAAATTAGATTAAAAAATTAGTTGTTCGGGATCGGGTGTCTTTGGGGATCCACATCCCTATCCTCAAGCAATTTTAAAAAGGACAGAGAGAGTACAAAGATATAAGTAGAGTATCAAAAATAATACAAGAATGTTGATCTTCTCCCATTCCCTAGTTAAATCCCTATTATTTTCGTTGATTAATTATGTATGTATTATCTACAAATCAGTATCCGCATTATCTGGAAATTTAGTCGTGAGACTAGTACAGAAAAATCTTATCTAACTACCGAGGGGGGAACTAGAGTATCCCGGCAACCTTGAGGATGAAAAAAAAAAAACACAAAAACCAGACTATGGGTTGAAATTTCACCATGTCTATGTAATTTTTATATATGGCCTTCTCAATTTTTTGTACTTTTGTTATAACCTCCTATATTTTATATTTTTTTCTCAATTATATGTCTTCAGCTTGCACCAATCTACAAGAATGTCATTGCTACCGACACAAGCCCAAAACAGCTAGAATTCGCAATAAAGCTCCCCAACATTCGGTATCAACTTACTCCTCCAACCTTGTCCATAACTGAGCTTGAACAAAATGTGGCAACACAATCAAGTGTAGATCTAGTGACAATTGCTACAGCACTACATTGGTTTGACTTGCCTCAATTTTACAAACAAGTAAAGTGGGTACTCAACAAACCTAATGGAGTAATAGCGGCATGGACCTACTACTGGCCCGAAATCAACGAGTCCGTAGATGCAGTTTTCAAGTCATTTCACTCCGTTGATTATGAGCCATTTCGGGAACCACAACATAAATTGGTGGAGAACAAGTACATGAGCATTGATTTTCCATTTGATCCTGTGGATGGGGTGGATAATACGGGGCCGTTTGATCAGTTTGTTTTAGAGAAGTTGATGGATTTAGATGATTACTTAACGTTCATACGGTCAAGTTCAGGTTATCAGACGGCTAAGAACAGGGGTGTTGAGCTTTTGACTGACAATGTGATGGAGAAGTTTAAAGTTGCGTGGAATTCAGATGGCCAGAGTAAAAAGGTTGCTCGATTTCCAGTTTATCTGAGAATTGGAAAAGTAGGAAATTAATAATAGTTTATTCAAGCTCAAATTAATAAATATTGTTGATGATGAATCTAGTCGAGTTGATTTGTCGGCTTGCAACCAGACCTCCATGTCAGTATTTAAATTTATATGTAGGAGAGCGGTTTGTCAATCTCTTGAATTTTCAGCAGGAATCCACGAACAGAAATCAATAATAGGCAATAGAAGTTTTAAATCAATAGAAGTTTTGAATTTTCAGCAGGTTTGTCAATTTGTCAATCTCTTGAATTTTCAGAAGAAATCCATGTACACTTACTATAACAGAAATCAATAATAGGCAATAGAAGTTTTTCTGGCGTTGAAATTAATTTTTTGGATTTATTAAAAAAATAGAAATAGTCCCTGGTTTTTAGTATAACAGAAAAAGAAAGAAAACATGTCAATATAAAGAGAGTGAAAAGTAAATGATAGTGTAAAGAGAGAAAAGTTGAATTTACTTATTTTGATTTTCTTCAACTTTTTTGAAGGTTAGAATCCTCTTCCCCATTGATTTTACTTGTGAAATGCAAAGTCAAAAGTCCTCCGGGCTCCCAAATCCGATGCAATGAATCACTTCATTTTTATGAAAATTTAGATACTAAGCTTGGAGTAGAAAGTTGTGAAAACTGAACGTCTTGTTGCTTCATTTCATCATCCTTGGTGCATTCTCTTCATTCTCTGTATCGGTTCTAATTTTATCGGATGTTCCAAAGAGACCACGATGGATCCTCTGTTTCCATTAATATTAAAATTCTTTACAACAATGAACCACAAGGTAAGACAACCCGGACCAACATTTACAATAATTGAAGCACAAAGGAAAAAAGCCATGTCCATGCCTATTTAATCTTCGAAAGTTTTAAAAAGTTAAAAATGAAAAATCGGGGTCAAAATTGAGCACTTCAAAGGTTTCCCAAGTTCAATTTGGCTTCGCCTGATAACTCCTACGATATTAATTTTACTGATATAATGTTACAGCCAGCTTTAGTTTTTATTTTCTTTAATGGCCCCCCGTAGAACCAAAACCCTGGATTGCTACCTACCCTAACTTTATATTTGTATGTAAATTTTCAACTAGCTGGGATGTTAAAAATTGTTAAATCACTAAAATTAGAATTTGCAACAAAGCTACCGACGATTTGATATCGCTGCACTGCTCCACCAATGTCCTGAACTTGAACAAACTGTCGCAGCACAATCAACTATAGATCTAGTGACAATTGCTCAAGCCGTGCACTGGTTCGACCGAGTCATTTTTAGTTTTACAATCAAGTCAAAGGGGTACTCAAAAATTCCAATGGTGTAATAGCTACGGTGGAGCGGCACAGTCCCAGAAGTGAACATATCCATCGATGCAGTTTTCAAACCGTTTTACACCATTGATTATGAACAATATTGGGACAACGTTAATCGGTGGAAAACAAGCACGACAGATTTTCGTTTGAGCGTTCGGATGGAACGTTGTGTAAATTAGTAAGTGTACGTATTAGTTGGCTCAAGTAAAATAATGAAGAGTAAAGTATCATCCCATGAAAATTGTATATCTTATTAGAGCATCTCCAAAAGTCTCTTTAAATTTTACTTTTCAAATATCAATTTGCTTCTTGATGTGGCAAATAAGTGTATGGGAAAATATAATTTTCTCCAAAAGACTTTTCAAATTAGAATAAGTTAACATTATTTTAATCAAATCTTTTCCACTATCAAATTGAATTGTTGTTATGTTTTTGAAAGAAAACATAAATAATAATTATTACAGTCTTATCTATTTAATAAATAATAATAAAATATTAATAGAAGAGGGAGAAACTCACTTAGTAATATTGAAGATTGAGAAACAAATTTTATTTGAAAAATATAAATTAACGTGTCTTTTGGAGTGTTTAATATTAATATGACTCTTTAAATAAGAAGTAGAATTTTATTTGAAAAGTCTTTTGGAGATGCTCTTAGATACCGAAATTATTCTAACTCTAATTTATTTGAATAACCAAATAAGTGAATCTAAATTAAAAACTAAATAAAATAACTAAAAATTAAATAAAGATGCAATTAGTAATAGAAATCACTAAAAGAGATTTAGACACTATAACATCTGGTTTCACCATAACTAATTCAATTTAATCATCCATCTATGTTATTAAATATTATTACTCATGTTGACAGTGAATTTTCCTAATCTATTCAATATCATCTCCCGAATAATATCAAAAATATCCCCACATATTAACTAACTATATCTCCATGTAAATTTAAATATGTAAAAATTCATTAAGCTCTATAGAAATTTTTAGATAAAACTGCACGAATCAAACTGGCGCCTATTTGTCTTTCATTCAATTGACGACATTCATTACATAGAGCAAAAATACATAAAGCTCTTCTTGGTCTCATTACGTATGCTCAAATCATTCAAATATTGGCCAGATATTTAAAAGTATTTAGTACAATAATGAGCACTCAATCATGAAATAATAAATTAAAAGTAACATAGATTTATGAAATTAAAATTTCATAATTAGGCTACATCGTAGCCCCTGTAAAATAAATAAATTCATAGGAATATAAAAGAATTCATAAACATTTTAGGGAATATTCAAATACAACAATAGAAAAGAGAAAAAGAAAAACCCAAGAATTAATCCGGCTTTCTCTTTGGATGCCTTGTATCTGCTTCTCCTTGATTCTGTTTTTGCGCCTGCTTTGGCTTTTGCCTGTTTTCTTCTTTGTATAATACTTAATCGATGGCCTTAAAATCATTAACCCAAAAGGATTAAAAAACAAACTCATGAAAGTAAGCCAAATCGCTTTTAAATTCTTACGTCATCATATTGCAAATTCAAAAGCCCAAGTTCACGTTCATGCCATATTTGTCAACTAAATCTTCAATGCTCCAACCCCCCCCCCCCCCCCACCAACCACACAATTGCATGCATGATGGTAAATCTTGCTTGATTTGGTTAAATTGAATTTCTTTGTTTCTTTCCCTTTCTAATTCCTTCAAACAAATTTTTTCCTGAATATTCTAATTCAATTCCTCTTTAATCCCATATTATACTTGAAATAACAAAATATAAAATTAAGATAAAAATTAACATAATAGAATATAATTTGACATGAAATTAAGTTAGGGGAACATTAAATTAATACATAAATTATTAGAACATCAAATACCCCAAACTTAACATTTTGCTAGTTCACAAGTAAAAACTAAAACAGAAACTATGAGAAGAAAATCCTAATTGGACCACTTTTGCTGGTGATCACGATTGCATTTAGCATATGCAACAAACTTTTAAACCCCTAGGCTGCTCTAGTGGACAAGTTAAAGACTCATGAGGGTTTCCAGCAATGGTACCCATAAACATCATCAAAAATGCCTCAGAGATTGCATAAAGTATATAGCTCAAAGAAAATTATAAATATCGGCAAAGTTCTAACTTTAATTGAATAGTCAGCCTCATCTCACATTGGATTCTTTTGTTGTGTGTAAATTGATTCAATCAAAACTCATTCTAAAAATTTTCAATCTCAACAGCCCTTGTATCTAGGGATGGGCATAAATCCACAACCCATGGGTTTAACCAAACTCAAACCAAATAAAATAGTTTGAGTTGGATAAATTATTAAAATGGGTTGATTTGGGTTTTTATAAGAAAAACCATTTCATAATGGTTTGGGTATGGTTAACCCATGGGTTAAATAAATTAGAACTGTAAGTGAAAAATAAATTAAATTAATTCTATTATTTTCACTTCCATAATCTCGCATTCATCACTTCCCAGTTCATTAAAATTGTTCACTCTCACTGACCTCACTCTATCTTCCACAATCTCTCACTTTATCTTCCACAATTTCTACCAACAAAAGTGCTGTCACGAATCTCTCAGTCGATTTTCATCATCTCTTGAAGACCTAACTTCGATTACAGCCTTTCTATTGATCTAAGGTGAGTTTTTTTTTTTTTTTGCAAAAGCTTCATTTTTTTTTTTACAGTTATTTGGTAAAAAAACTTTTTAACGAACAACAAGCTTTTTTGGCAAAAGCTTTCGAGTTGATTCTTAATCTTGAGTGCGTAAGAAGCTTTTTCATCATTCCTTGTTTCCCTTTATCTTCGGCTAACACAACAATATTTGATTAAATATGTGGGTAACAATGACGATGTTCCTCACAGGATCCAAGAAAGTCATTTCAATTTCCCACCAATTTTCCCACACTCTTGTTTAAATTATCATATATTATTTGTTTTCGGTTCTTCTTTTTAAAGCTTTCGAGTTTATTTAACATAAATAAACTTACACTACCACTAGTTAGCGAGTTCGCGAGAGAGAGAGAGAGAGAGAAATTTATAAAACTTGGCGAGTTGATATCTTAATCTTGAATGGGTTTTGCTTGTAGATGATTGTATCTGTTCATAGGGTTGTATTAGCTGAAAAAATAAATAATCTTCCATATTAAAACGATCAATTACGAAGATGGCACATTACATGTTTGATGAAATGTTTCTAACACATTTTTTTACTATTTTTTTGGGTGAATTTTTGACACCTTAAATATTGGTAGCTATGAATTTGTGCTGAAATAATTAACGGGTGTATGTTGTGTTGGATATTTGAGCAAAGGGAGCAATGGCATGAATTTCAACTAAGGTGTTTGAATGGTCATGGCTTAAAAAAAAGCGCACAAGGGTTGGGCGGCAGCACCATCACCTTAAATATTGGATGCTTTTGGCTTGGAGAAATACCCTTCTGTGGAATTTGATTGGGAAGCTATTAGAAAATTATGAGTTTTAATTATTTAGTCTTGCTATTTTCTCTAGGTTGGTTTGTATTTCCCTTTTTTTTTTAAGAGAGTAAAGAGTGGCATCTGCAATGAAATTTTTGACATTTGCAGAGTTGCTATTTAGTCTTAATTTAGTAGGTTTAAGTTCAAGAAGAGTCTTGTTAATATGTGATGTTATTACTAGCCAGGTGCTATGTGATCTCTCCAGATTGGTCAGGCTGGTGTTTTTTCTTCCATGCTCTGACTATGGGGAATTTGATCTTCTTGTTAAAGTTATCATGGTTGTATTTTGTAAACAATTTCAGCTTTTGAATATATTTCATGTATTATATATATTTATGTGCAAAGCATGGATGTGGTGAGCATGTGATTCTGTTGAAGATATGTCAGATTTTGTTGTTGTTATTCCTTATATTTGGTAATTTTTTTGTTGAATTTTAGATGGATGAGAACTCAAGTTGTCATGGTACTTATTCTTCGGACACTTTGGCAAGTACTCAGAGCAAGAGGAAAAAGCCATTAGAGAGATCGGAAATATGGGAACATTTCACTAAATATGATCCAGGTAATAGATGCAAGTGTAATTATTGTGGTAATGACTATGCTTGTAAGAATAAACATGGGACTAAAATGGGGACTAGTACATTAAGGAATCATTTATTGCGTTGTCCTGATTATTTGAACACATATGAGGATGAAAATCAAACAACTTCACATGAAATGAAAGACGAATCTAAGTCTCATGTCTTTGATAAAGAAGCATGTAGAAAAGCCCTTACAAGGTTAATTATTATTGATGAATTACCCTTTAGTTTTGTGGAGAAAGAGGGCTTTCAACAATATAGTAAACAATTGGAACCAAACTTTGATCTACTATCTAGGAGAACCCTTGCTAGAGATGTATACAAACTTTTGTGGGATGAAAAGCAAAAATTGAGGAACTTTTTTGTTTCAAATAAGCAAAGGGTTTGTATAACCACAGATGCATGGACGTCTATACAAAATTATTACTATATGGTGATAACAGCCCATTTCATTGATAGTGAATGGAAATTGCAGAAAAGAATTTTAAATTTTTGCACAGTACCTGACCATAAGGGGGAGACAATTGGAAAGGTAATTGAGTCTTGTGTACTTGAGTGGGGTATAGAAAGGATATTTACCGTTACTGTTGATAATGCTAGTTCAAATGAGTTAGCTATCAATTATGTCAAAAAGAAATTGAAGAATTGGAGTGAGAATGGGCTTGTGCTAGATGGTGACTTTTTACATATGAGATGTGCACATATTTTGAATTTAATTGTGAATGAAAGGTTGAAAGACTTACATGTGTCAATTTCTAGAATTCGTAATGCTGTCAAATATGTAAAGTCATCTCCTGCAAGGCTAAAAAAATTTAAAATATGTGTGGGGCATGAAAGAATAGAAGGTGCTGGTCTTATAGTTCAAGATGTGTCTACTAGGTGGAATTCCACTTGCTTAATGTTGGAGAGTGCTTTAAAGTTTCAAAAGGCTTTTGAGAGACTGGAAGATGATGATCGACATTATGTTTTATATTTCAAAAAAGATGGAGGACCCCCCAATAGTGATGATTGGGAAAATGCTAATGTTTTTGTGTTGTTTTTTAAGTCATTTTATGATATAACTTTGAAATTTAGTGGATCAATGTATGTGACTTCAAACTTATATTTTCATGAAATGTGCTCAATTCATTCCGATTTGACATCATTAATTGAAAGTGGTGATGATCTTGTTTTATCTAAAATGGCAACAAGTACGAAAAATAAGTATGACAAATATTGGGGTTCAATTGATAGGTTAAATAATTTGTTGCTTATTTCGGTTATTCTTGATCCACGTTATAAGTTAAAATATGTGAGATTTTGCTTTGAAGACATTTTTTTTATTGATGAGGTTGGGAAGAAGTCCGAAGAGGTGAAAAATCTTTTAATACGTCTTTATGAATACTATAAAGATCTTGACACTAGGATTGGTGGTTGTGGATCATCTAGTGGTGCTAGTAAGTCGTCAATTGTTGATAGTAGGAAATTTGATAAAAAGGTGGGATTTTCTAAACTTTCAAATGTTGCAAAGTTCAAACAAAGAATAGGAAAAGATGATTGTGTTGAGATGAAAAATGAAGTAGAGAGGTACTTGTTGGAGCCATGTGAACATGTTGATGACGACGACTTTGAGATTTTGGCATGGTGGAAAATGAACTCAATAAAATATCGAGTTCTTTCACATATTGCAAAGGATGTGTTTGCAATTCCAATATCTACAGTAGCTTCAGAATCTGCATTTAGTATTGGTGGACGTATCATTGATTCATTTCGTAGTTTTTTAAGTCCAAAGATGGTGGAAGCTTTGATATGCACACAAAATTGGTTACGTAACACTTTTGTCCCATTACAAGATGAACCAACGATGGAGGAGCTTGAGTTTTATGAAGCCATGATAATAGGTAACTACTATTTATCATAACCAGCGAAAAAAATTATATATTTGTTTATTATCAGTCTTTTTTTATTAATTTATTTTTATTTAATGTAGAGTTTGGATCAAGAGCAACAACGGAGGCAATGACTTTAGATTGACATTATTCTTACGATTTTGGTATGAATCATGTTTCTTTTTAAATTTACTCATCTTTATAACTATTCAACATTATAATACTGTTTTGAGCAGAAATGAATCTACTGTGCTTATGAATGTTGAAATTTTCTTACATAATTTTATATGATTTTGGCATCAAGGTTCCTGTCATGTTGGTCGTGTGTCTGAATCAATTTGCTTTAGGGCTATTCTTCAATTATATGTGAATAACTACTGGATTTTTTATGCAAGAAATCTTTATTTGGTGCATTTATTAACATGTCAGTTTCTTACTTGAGGCGTTTGATAATTTTTTTTTTGTAGAATGTGCGATACTCTTGTGCTGACAATGAGAATGCTCCAGGGCAAGGTAATGTTTCTTATATTTTTTTCATTTGAATTGGTATGCAATCTGTTTATTCTGACCACTGTATTTCGAACTAGTATATCTCTGGAGCAGGCATTAGATGACAAGCGAAAGGGAAGAGCTTATAACCTTTTTCCTTCATTCAAGTATTGAAGTATAGATTTATAGTCACCGTTCATTCATGACTAGATAATTGAAGATAATAAAATAGCATCAAGGTTTGTACCATAATTTGAATTTGGTTAAAGTGTTGTACTAGGAGTTGTAAACTATTGTACAGACTCAATTGATCATGGATCTTTTGATTAAAGTGTTGCAAATCGAATAATTATTATGGATTGTTTTGATAATTGATTTGGATGTCTTATCTTGTTTTTATTTGTATTGACATTATTAGAATTTGTATTGTAATATGATTAATATTTAAGGACGAAGTTATTGTAAAATCTATTATTTATAATTTTTTGACTATATTTTTTCATGTTTTAATATTAATTTAATAATTATTGTAATTTTGATGTAATTAAATTTATCAAAATAAAAAATATTTTTATTACAAAATTCAAACCAAACCCAAATGGGTTGGTTTGGATTGGGTTACAAATATTTGGATTGGTTTGAGTTGGATTCAAATTTTTATGGTTTGGTTTGAGTTAACACAAAATCCAACCCAAACCAACCCATGCCCAACCCTACTTGTATCAAATAATAAACAAAGTAGGTTAAACTAACCTCATCATCTTGATTTTTTTAAAAATAAAAAGTAAAAATGCAGATGCCTAAATTTTATATTTTCTTGGGATTTCTCGTAAAGCACATGCTTTAGCTTTTCTTATATATATAGTAAAGAGCTTTTACCTCCACCTCCTAAGGTAGCCTTCTTTTCGTGATAGATTATCTTTTACATGTTGATGGTACATAGACCCAAATTATTAAAGGATAGCTTCACTCTTAAGGGTTATAAGTAACTATTTCTGACTGTGGTGCCAAGGTAAACAAAAGTAATGTAGAATCGAGGTAAACAATATGAAAGAATCGATATAAGCGTTCCAGATATTTAAATAATCACAATAAAGAGAAATTAATACAAGAATTGATTGTAAACTAAGACAATATTCATCCGTTTCTGAGAACCATATTCATTTTCAACCATATACTCATCATTGGCATTAAAACAACATACCAAGAACACAAAAATTATTTATTTATTTATTTTAAATGAAAGCAAATATTCCCACCCTCAAACTTAAAATCAACATTGTCCTTAATGTAAATAGATAGAAAAGGAAAGAGAAACTCCCCAGTTTTGCACTTGAAAATGTGAACTTGTAGTTGAGTCGTTGAAAGACATGTGCAAAGTTGATGATCGTCGACCCTCAAACTTATGCAGAAACCTAGATAAAATAAAATAAGTAAAAGAAAAGAATAACAAATGACATAAGGAAAAATGAAAATATAAAATAATAAAAATAATAATATGTGAAGTTTTGAAAGCTTAGGTTGCCTCCTAAGAAGCGCTTAATTTATAGTCATTAGCTTGACTATCTTTGGTCGTTATTCAAGATTAGACAGCCCAATAGCTATCTTGTGTTTATCAAATGAATCATCCACAAGGGTTTCAATCAATGACCATTGACTTGTTTGTATCATGAGAAGTTTCTCCCACGCTAGACGGAAAGGCTTGTGTTATTGTAAAAGGGCTCGACAAAAATGATTGCAACTTTCCTAGGAACAATCAATGTCAAGAATTATATAATAAAACCTTTTGACCAACCTAAAATTCACGTCAGAGGATATGTTTGTCATGCAAATTTTTAGTGCAGGCTTTATAGATTCGAGCATTCTCATAAGTTGCATTGAGAAATTCATCTATTTCATTAAGTTGCAACAATCTCTTCTCTCATGCAGCTTGCATGTCAAAGTTCAAAATCTCCATAGCCCAATATGCCCTATGCTTAAGTTCAACAGCCAGATGGCATGCTTTTTCAAATACTAGATGATAAGGAGACATAACAATAGGTGTTTTCAAAGCTGTTTGATAAACCAAGAGTGTATCGTCTAGTTTTTCCGACCAATTATTCTATGCCACGTTTACAGTTTTCTCCAAAATTCTCTTTAATTCCTTATTAAAGGCTTCAACTTGGCCACTAGTTTGTGGATGATAAGGAGTGGCAACTCTACGTGTAACTCCATATTTGTTCAAGAGGGCTTTGCCAATTGCAAAAATATTTCTTATAGTGGCTTTTGGAGTGCCAAATTGTGAGAAAATATTTTTCTTTAAAAAATTCACAATGACCCTTGCATCATTTGAAGGCAAAGCAAAAGTTTCGGCCCACTTAGAAATATAATCAACAGCCACTAGAATATATTTATTCTTGAAGAAAGATGGAAATGGACACATGAAGTCGATTCCCTAAACATCAAACAATTCTACTACTAGAATATTAACGACATTTTATTCTTCCTTGAAATGTTACCAGTTCTTCAACATTAGTCACAAGTAGCAACAAAAATGTAAGCATCTTTAAATAAGAGGGTACAATAAAAACTTGATTGAAGCACCTTTGCTACAATTCTGGGTACACCAAAGTGTCCACCAACCTCACGGGAGTGACAGTGCTATAGAATGCATCTCATCTCTTCTTCTAGAATTCATCATTGAATGATTTGGTTTAAACAATACTTATATAAGAATGGATCTTCCCAAAAAAAAAATTTGGCATATGAGAGGAATTTTTGTTTCTTTTGATATTATAAATTAAAAGGAACAATGATACTCACCAAATAATTTACAAAATTTGCATACCATGGTCCATCGAAGTTTAAAGAACCAATAACTTTTCATTAGAAAATTCTTCAATAATTGAAACCACTGCATTCAAAAGTTTAAAGAACTAGAAACTATTCATTAGAAAATTCTACATTTAAAAGTTTAAGGAACTAGTAACTTTTTACTAGAAAATTCTACATTCAAAAGTTTAAAGAAATAATAACTTTTCGTTAGAAAATTCTTCAATAATTGAAACCTCTACATTATCTTTTTGCTCTCTTTGCTCTAACCGAAATAATTAATCCACCACCAAAATTTCAAATCCCTTCTTGTCTCAAATCTCTAAATCAAATTCTTATAGTAAAAGCACCTGATGGATCAGTCTTGGTTTTACATTTACCTTTGTGAATAGATACTTAGAGCGGAATGAATAGTGTAAACTATCACCCTTGAGCAAATCAAATGTGAGCGAAAATTTTCTAGTACAAATACAACAACCAAACTTTTTCTTAGTAGTAGCATAATTCCATTGCAGGTCTGTCAGAGATTGACTTGCATAGTAAATGACATGCAACATGTTTTTATTCCACTGCCCAAAAACTATCCAACAAAAAATCACTCGCATCACACATAAGCTCAAAAGATAGATCCCAATGAATGCCATATTTATTGGAGCTGAGGTTAGTTTTTCTTTCAAAGTATTAAAAGCCTGCAAACGCTCGTCAGTAAAATTAAAAAGAACATCCTTGAGTAAAAGGTTGTATAAAGGTTTTGTTACCTTTGAAAAATCTTTAATAAGACGTCGATTGAACCCGGCATGCCTATAAAACTTCTTATAGCTTTCAAGGAAGTCGGTGGTGGTAACTTCTCAATGACTTCAATCTTTGCTCTATCCACTTCAATTTCTTTAGTAAAAAGATGATGATCTAGTAGAATGCCTTCTTACACTCTAAAGTGACATTTTTCCTCATTTAAAACTAAGTTGGTCTCTTCACATCACTGCAAAACTGGATCTAAATTGTTCAAACAATGATCAAATCTCTCCACCATATAAAAAAATATAACCATTAAACAACGCTGAAAAGTGGGTGCATTGCATAAACCGAATGTCATTCTCCTATAAGCAAATGTTCCAAAAGGACATGTGAAGGTGGTTTTCTCTTGATCTTCTGGTACTATATTGATTTGATTATAGCCTGAATATCTATCTAAAAAGCAATAGTAAGTATGGCCAGCAAGTCTCTCAAACATTTAATCAAACAAAGGCCGTGAAAAGTGGTATTTTCTAGTAACAACATTAAGTTTCCTATAATCCATGCATACCCGCCAACCTGTGGTTGTCCTTGTTGGGATAAGTTCATTGGTGTTATATTTCATGACTATCATTTTGCCCTTCTTTGGTATCATCTGCACTAGTCTCACCCGTAAACTATTAGAAATTGGGTAAATTATCCTAGCATCCATCAATTTAAGCACCTCTGCCTTAAACCACTTCTTGCATGTTTGGATTTAGCTATCTTTGTGGCTACATTATAGGCTTATAAATCTTCTTCATTAGAATTTTGTACATGCAAATTGAAAGGTTTATTTCCTTGATGTCAACAATAGTCCATTCTAGAGCAGTTTTGTGGTCTCTTAAAACACGAAGTAGCTTTTGTTGTTCAAGATCTGTCAAGGTAAAAGAAATAATAACTGGTAGCTTAGAGTTTTCATCTAAATAAGCATATATCAAATAAGAGGGTAGAAGCTTAAGCTCATGTTTTGGAGGTTCCTCTATTAAAGGTTTTGGTCGATAAGGACTCCTACCAAGCTCTTCTAATTGAGTAATCCCAGAGTGAACAATACATCATTCTAATTAGTCATTCAACATTATATTGTGAAAGCTTTCAATTACTTTTTTTTTTATCAATGATGTATATTTAAAGGCATGTGTCGATTTTAGATGGACATTTAATTGCTTCGAATACATTGAAAGTGACTTGCTCATCTTGCACCCTAATGTTTAGTTTTCTTTCTTGGACATCAATAAGAGTTCTTCACATGGCCAAGAATGGTCAGCCTAAAACGATTTGCATTCTTAATCTTTAGTCATATCCAAAATAATAAAATCTATAAGAAACATAAAATTGTCGATCTTAGTAAGTACGTCCTCAATCATACCTATCGGATTCTTTATAGACATATCTGTCAATTGAAGAGAAATAGTTGTTGCCTTTGGTTTACCAAGTCCTAATTTCTTAAAAACAAAGAGAGGGATTAAATTAATACTTACACCTAAATTACATAAAGCTTTTTCAAAATAAGAATTTCCAATACTGCAAATAATAGAAAAACTCCCTGGATCTTTCAACTTCGGTGGTAATTTATTCTGTAAAATTGCAGTGGATTCTTTAGTTAACAACATTGTTTGATGCTCTTCTAGTTTTCTCTTGTTTAAATAAAATTTCTTTCATGAATTTAGTGTAGCTCGACATTTGTTCTAATACATTTGCAAAAGGAATATTAATATGCAACTTTTTAAGAACATCAAGAAATTTAGAAAACTGCTTATCTAATTTATTTTTTTGAAGACACTAAGGAAACAAGATTGGAGGGACATAGGCTTTGACTAGTGCTGATTGTTGTGATAGTGGAATTTCTAAACTTGTTGTCTCAAGTGTTCTAATAGTGTCCTTATTTTGCTCCATGTTATCTTCTTTAACTTCCTTTACTTCTTTTGGAGACTCTTTAGATTGTTTACCACTTCGAACCATAATTGCATTCATTTTTTTCCTTTGAATTTGTCTCAGTGTTGCTTGGCAGGGAGCCTTGTGGTCTGTTGGATAGTATGTTTGCAATCTAACCTACTTGTACCTTGAGGTTCTTGATTGATGCAGCTCGATTTTCAAAAGTTGTCGGTATTTTGGTCATGAATTGAGACATATTCGTTTTAAGCTGGATAAGAGCATCTTCCAAATTTGACTTCTTTTCTTATTATTGGAATCCTAGAGGTGGCTTCAATGTATTTTGAGTGTTTTTCTCTGACAAATTCGGATGGGTTCTCTAGCCAGAATTGTAGGTATTAGAATACAGGTTGTTTTGTTACCTCTAGAAGTTTGACACAAAATGAGTTTGTTTAGTAGATGACGATGCAAAAGAACTTCCAACTTGGTAGTTAATAATGATGTAATTTCCCCCACATAATTCACTCACTTGCATTTGAATAGCACTAATATTAAGATGTTCCAACTTAGTAGATAAAGCAGTCATCTGTTCAGTTAAAACTGTGACAACATCAACATTTTGAGCTCTTACAGTTCTCCTTGGTATTCATTGCACTGAAGACCACCGATAATTATTAGAGACCATCTCCTCTAGTAATTCATAAGTTGTTTGTGGTGTTTTTCCCATTAAAATTCCTCTTGCTGCAACACCAATCATTGTTCTAGTAGTAGATCACAAACCATTGTACATTGTTTATACCTGAAGCCAAATTGGTAGACCGTGATGTGGACATTCTCTTAGTAGGTTTTTTTACCTCTCTCATGCTTCATATAGTGACTCTATCTCAAATTGAGCAAATGTTGTAATGTCATTCCTTAAGTTGGTTGCTTTTACTAAGGGAAAAACTTTGCTAAAACTACTGCACTAAGTCATCCCATGTTATGATTGTAAAGGCAGGGAGCGAGTTCAACCATTCTTTTGCTTTGTCCCTAAGTGAGAAGGGAAAAAGCCTTAGCTTGAAAACATTGTCTGAGACACCATTTTGCTGAAATATGTCATACATAAATTTCTAGGAAATTTGCAATATGAACATTTTGATCATCATTCGGCATCCCAAAAAATTATACTGACTTCTAAATCATCTGGATTATCCCAAAATTATTGGCTTGAACGGCACAGTGTGCAATGCTTAAGCGAGTACCACTAATTGTAGGCACAACATAATCTCGTAAAAGTCTTGCATCTCTATTTTCTTGTATTGTTTTTTCAACCATAATTAGTTGTTATTCCTGCAAAGCTTCTCTTCTTTCCTTGTTGAGCCTTCTATAGTTACATTCAATCTCTGCATCAAAAGGCAATAAATCAAAACTTTTTTAATGTCTTATAAAATTAAACAAGAAAATGAAGATAAAATAAAAACAATAAAAATAATAATAAAATTGAAATTAAACTAAGGTTAGTTGGTATCAATACTAATCCAAAAAATCCCCAGCAACAGAGCCAAAAACGTGTTGCATATTAACAAGTGTAGTAGTCAACATGAGTAATATAATGAAGAGTCCCAAAATTATTGGCTTGAACAGCACAACGTGCAATGCTTGAGCGAGTACCACTGATTGTAGGCACAACATAATCTCGTAAAAGTCTTGCATCTCTATTTTCTTGTATTATTTTTTTAGCCATAATTAGTTGTTATTCCTGTAAAGCTTCTCTTCTTTCCCTATTTAGCCTTCTATACGTACATTCAATCTCTGCATCAAAAGGCAATAAATCAAAACTTCTTGAATGTCTTATAAAATTAAACAAGAAAATGAAAGTAAAATAAAAACAATAAAAATAAAATTGAAATTAAACTAAGGTTAGTTGGTATCGATACTAATCCAAAAAATTCCTAGCAACGGAGTCAAAAACTTGTTGCGTATTAGCAAGTGTAGTAGTCAACGCGAGTAATATAATGAAGAGTAGAGTATCGTCTCATAGAGATTGTATATTCTATTAGTTAATTCAATTATTCTAACCTTATTCTATTTGAATAACTGAATAATATTTGAATAACTGAATAAGTGAATTTTGATTAAAAACTAGATAAAACAAAATAACTAAAAATTAAATAAAGATGCAAGCAGTAATAAAAATCACCAAGAGATTTAGACATTAGGACATATGATTTCCCTATAACCAATACAATTTAATCCTCCATCAATACTATTAAAGATTATCATGCATATTGATAGTGAATTTCCCTAATCTATTCAATATCTTATCTCGAATAATATAAAAAAACCCTCAAATATTAACTAACTATACCTCTGAGTGAATTTAAATATGTAAAAATTCATTAAGTTCTATGGAAGTTATTAGATAAAACTGCACGAATCGCGTTGGCACATCTCTGTCTTTCGTTCAATTCATAACATCCATTACATATAGGAAAAATACATAAATCTCCTCTTACTCTCATTATATATCCTCAAATCATTCAAATATTGGTCAGATATTTAAAAGCATAAAGCACAATAATAAACAACCAATCATGGAATAATAAACTAAAAATAACATAGATTTATGGAATTAAATTTCATAATTAGGCTTGTTGTAGCTCTAGAAAAATAAATTATTTCATTGGAATACAAAAAGAATTCATAGACATTGTAGGGAACATTCAAGCACAGAAATAGAGAAGAGGGAAAGAAAAACTCAAGAATTAATCTGGCTTATCTCTGGATGTCTTGCGGGTGCTTCTACCTGATTCTATTCGTGAGGCTACTTCGGCTTTTGCCCTGTTTTCTTCTTTCTGTAATGCTCAATCAGTGACCTTCAAATCCTTAACCCAAAAGGATTAAAAAGACAAACTCACCAAAGTAAGCCAAGTAGCCTTTAAGTTCTTAGGCCATTATATTGCAAATTCAAAAGCCCAAGTTCACGTACATCCTATATTTGTCAACTAAATCTTCAATGCTCCCCCCCCCCCCCAACGTGATTGCATGCATGATGATAAATCTTCCTTGATTTGTTTCAATTAAATTTCTTTATTTTTTTTCCTTTCTGATTCTTTCAATTAGATTTCTTTCTAAATCTTATGGTTTAACTCCTCTCTAATCCTAGATTATACCTAAAACAACAAAATATTAAAATTAAGATAAAAATTAACATAAGAGAATACAATTTGACATAAAATTAAGTTAATGAAATATGAAGTTAATATTTAAATTATTATCACATCATGGAGCAGAGAATAAGGGGCCATTGATCACTTTGTCATAGAGGAAATGATGGATTTGGAGAGTTATTTGCCATAGATTTGGATCCAATGTTGACCCGAGCTGCCTCACATGCATGTATAACAATACATAATTAAGATTTAAGATTTAATTAGTTTTATATTCTTATTTAATAACTACTAATTGTATCTTTTTAAAGAATTAGTAAAAAACTCAGTTCAACACTAAATCTAAATTCATTTTGCATTCTTAAAGTCAGGATTGGCTAAGGATAAGTGTGTTGAAACTTTTGGCTAAATGATCGTTCAGTATGAATTTATCTGAGGATTAGTAAAGAAGATGGTGGTAGTAGTACTAACAACAACAACAACAATAGTGTTAAATGATTGAGTGTTGTAAAATGGAAATAAGAATGAAGCGTTAACATTAGATGATAAGAATTTCTAACTTCATTAATATTTTTCTCTCTTTTTTAAATGTTTAATTTTATTTTCTCTGCTATTCCAATTTTCTCTTTCCTCTCTCCTATAAATCTATAAATGGAATAGTTAAATCAATGAAAACTATATTACTTGCATAATTATAAGCTGTCATTAATTTGGAAAACTCTTGCTTATAAAATTTAGTTTTCCTCTCAATTTTAGGGTTATTCTATAATGCCATGATTAAAATCACGATATCAATACTGTATGTAAACATGAATTATGTAAATAAAACATATGACATGTAAATTTAATATAAAACTTGTAAATCAACATTAAATGTAAAATAAATTATAAACTATGTAAATAGAACATAAGACTTATAAATTAAAGGTTAAAAAGTAAATTAAGCTAAGAATGGTAAATTGGTGAATTACTGGTAAACAAAAAATAAACTTACAAAACTAACATAAAACTTGTAAATCAATATTAAGTGTAAAATAAAACATAAATTGTGTAAATAGAATGTAAGACTTATATGTGAAAGGAAAAAGAATTAAATTAACATAGAAATGGTAAATTGATATATTATTGGTAAACAAAATATAAACTTACAAATGTAACACAAAATTTGTAAATCAATATTAAGTGTAAAATAAAACTTAAATTGTGTAAATATAACATAAGACTTATAAATGAAAGGTAAAAGAATTGAATTAAAATACGAATGGTAAATTGGTGTATTATTAATAAACAAAATAAAAACTTACACATGTAACATAAAACTTATAAATCAATATTAAGTGTAAAATGAAGTATAAATTGTGTGAATAAAATGTAAGATTTATAAATGAAAGGTAAAAGAATTAAATTAACATAGGAATAGTAAATTGGGGTGTTATTGGTAAACAAAATGATAACATACAATGGAACATAAACCTTGCAAACCAACATTAAGTGTAAAATAAAATATAAATTGTATAAATAGAATATAAGACTTGTAAATGAAAGCTAAAATAAGTAAATTAACATAAGAGTGGTTGACATGACTCAAAAGTATTATTATTCCCAAGTATAAGAGTGTCCAATTAAATTATAATCCGGTGAGTCCAAGATCAAACCACAGGAAATTTAAAATCTACTACTTAATTTATTTCACAAAGAAAATTAAATGTTGGAAAAGAAATTAATAGGAATCAATCTAAAAATATGCTAAGGTTACGCGATCCACTCTCGAATTTAAAATTATGGTCACAATACTCTCCCAAATTTATATTTTGCATTTCTTTTGCCAATTACTTATTTTTCCATTTAATTTTCAACAAACCATTTGTGTGGATAAATATGGGATCAAATACATAATGTGCCACAGTTATATTGAATAGAAAAACATTTATTTTATTTAACAAACTTCTAGAAAAATAAAAAGAAAAAATTCCTCAACTTCCCTCTTGTTCTCTCCCTCACTTTACTACTAGTTTATGCTTGCCTTTTATAGGCGAGCAATGCATCCTCTTCTTTTTATTTTATTATTTTTTAGTTTTTTAATTTTTTATAATATATATATATATATATAGATATATATATAAAGAGAGAGAGAGAAGTGTGATGGTCAAGTGTCAAAATAGCCACTTGACCATCACGAGCATGTTTGCTCACTTTTTTTATTTAATATTTTAATTTATTACATCCCCTCAATAATGCCTTCCAAATGGTTCTAGCAATTCTTATTTGTTTCTCGCTTCCAAGTTCCAACTCCTCTTTATTCTTGAAATTATGTACAATATAAAATTAAAATAAAATTAACATATTACAAATTAATTTAACATATAGATATATTTGAGGAGTGTTAAGATAATTTAGGAATAATGAATGCATTAATCGACACAGTAAGTAAAAAATTGATAGTTCTATCCCTATTAAATGTACACTTTTTAATGTCAATTAGTGGCTAATAGTGTCCTATTGGTAAACAAAACAAAACCTTGGAAATGTAATATAAAACTTGTAAATCAAAATTAAGTACAAAATAAAACATAAATTGTGTAAACAGAACATAAGACTTGTAAATGAAAGGTAAAATAAGCAAATTAACACAGGATTGATAAATTGGTGTATATTTGTAAATGAAAAAAAAAACTTATAAATGTAGCATAAAACTTATAAAACAACATTAAGTATAAAACAAAACATAAAATTGTGAAAATGAAGCATAAGACTTGTAAAACAAAGATTGAATAAGTAAATTAATATAGGAGTGGTAAATTGGAGTATTATTACTAAACAAAATAAAAACTTACAAATGTAACATAAAACTTGTAAATCAACTTCAAACGTAAAATAAAATATAAATTATGTAAATGAAACATAAGAATTGTAAATAGAAAGTAAAATAAGTAAATTAACATAAAAATAGTAAATTGGTGTATCATTAGTAAATAAAAAAACCCTAATATAACATAAAACTTGTAATCAACATTAAATGTAAAATAAAACATCAATTAGCTAACTAAAACATAAAACTTGTAAATTCAATGGAAAACAAGTAAATTAACATAAGAATTATTGAAAACTTTACAAGTATAAAATAAAAACTCATTATAATAATGATCACCTTATATATTTGCTGATTTTGTTTCTAATTTGAATAACGAAGCTTTGGGTTTATTTAACACACGTGATGATAAATGTGAATTTTACAAAGGATAAAATTTATTCTCAAAATTGGAATTTGAATAACTATTCTTTTCATATTTTTCAAAGTTGTTTATAAGATAAGGTAATTTTGCATCCTTCAAAACTTCCTCGGCAATAACCCCAAATAATCTTTAAATAAAAGTGAGAAGCATAGTTAAAAGCTTAATGAAGTATGCATAAAACAGAAAATTAGATCTAATTTTATTGATATATCATATATATCTAGTAATATAAGGATATCTTTTTATTTTATTTTGTCTTGATCCACATCAAGAAAAATAATTTTGCTTAATGGACTTGTGCAGTAAATAATACTATGATAGAAAATGAAAAAAAAGCATGAATATCTTAGAACAAATATAGAATTTATGGTTAATCAAAATCAATAAAACTTATTCCAATTCTTTCTATTTCACTTTTTTTTTGTTTTCAATTGATGAATGAATTTTTTCTTTTTTTAATTTAATTAAATAAATAAATAAATTATTTTTTGTTTAATGAAATTTTAATATTGATTTAATGTTTTAGATTAATTTTATAAGTTTTTATTTTATTGTGATGTTAAAACAAAAATTTACCACTCTTATACTAATATATTTATTTTACCTTCTATTAACTAGTTTTATGTGAAATTTACAAAATTTATGTTTATCATGTCATTGATACTACAGTTTTAATCACTGTATTATAGAATTTTTCTTTTATAATTCTTGATTAATATCACTGAAAGACATTTTGTTGAATACAATTGCAGATTAAAAAAATTCAACGTATTATCGGCTTCTCATTTATAGAGTGTAAACTGAAAAGTATACATAAGCATACATGCGGATATCCGGAAATTGTGAATTGCGTGGATATGAGATGCTATCTGTGACATGAATTGTATGAATAGAATTTGTTGTCACCCGCAGCTAAAGAATAAAATAACTTAAGTCAAGCACTTTACATCGTGGGACCCACATATAAATGAAAAAAGAAAATGTGGAAGAATTCAAGCACTCTTCCTTCCCCGCCCCCAAACAATGCTTGCGATTTACTTTTTAGTCGTAGGACTTAGGATTGCACATTTTGAATTAATTTTTTCGAAGTTTCAGTGAAGGTATATAATATATACTATATATCATCTCATAAATTCTTCTTAAAAAAAAAAGTTTTCTAAAAATGTATACAGGATTCAAAGACTACTGATGACTTCAAATTAAAACAAGGTGGAAGGATGACATCCAAAAAGTACAATTGGATGGTAATGAATGGTTCTGCAAAACTTATGACATTAGATCAAAGTGGGCACCTACACACACTATTAGAAAAAAAAAAAAAAAAAGACTTTATGATGGTTTTTACCCATCATGTGCTATAGAGCATGACGGTTGAACAACCGTCCTTGATTCTAATGTCAAGAAACTTAGATAACAATTTTTATATATCATCTAATACATGATATATTATCTCTCACGATTGTATCATAATTATTTTAATAAAAAAATTTTGCGCATGACTAGTTTATATCATAAACATTTTTAATGCATGACTATTATATGTCATACAAAGATGACATATTTAATTAATTAGTCTAGAAATAATAAAATTATTTATTTTTTTAAACTTTATTAAATCTAGAGGGAATTTTGACAATTTTTAAAATATATTTGGCAGGAAATTAAATTTATTTTAAATATTATTTGGCAAGATTTATTAAGATTAATTTTAAAATTAAAATATATTATTGGTGCCAAATTTGAATTATCAATATTATTTTTTTTGAGAATTGAATATATTATTATTATTATTATTATTATTATTATTATTATTATTATTATTATTATTATTAGCTAAAAAACAACTAATATTCTACAATACACTCACAATCTCATAATTCATAATTAAAATTCATATATCATAATTAGCAAATCCATCTACTACACTGTCAGCTATCAGTTATCAAATAAAATGAGTACAACAATTCATAGTTGAATCAACACTTCATCAGTATATGCTTTCCACAACAGTGGCGTAGCAATTAATGAACAACAATTCATCAATATACATGCAACAACGAAAATGAGCATGCTGACTTCTACTTTCTAACTTGGGCATGTTTAAAATGCTCCCATAATGATCAATTGTCAATTCCCTATGCTTGTATAATCCATCTATCCATCTCAAATACAGTAGATCTGGAGCATGATATAACAGTGAGGAAAAAAATTCTGCATTCTTCGATGAACCAATATATTTAACTTACTTAAATTCTTTTAATTTAACAAAAACTCTTCGCCACAACATTGTTCTTCCCTTTTTAGCCACCAGATTTAAAAAACCACCATTGATGTTCGAAGCTACACAACTACATGAATAGGATTCAAGTGTAGCTACAAAATCAAAATTAGATGAAGTCTCTTGCAACTAAAATTTTATTTCTAAAAAACCGTACAATGAATAGCACCAATCAACAGAAATCAGATGCTTTAAACACAATGTAACAATATTAATTCTCACATAGGTCATTAAATATTATGTCGCATACCAAAATTTATTAGCGGATAATCAACAAAGATTATTTTAATTTCCCGAAACCATGTACCAAAGAGCACAAAAATAGCAGAATGGAACATACATACTTATTATTATAATAACACCAACATATCCAGTTGCCTGAGAGGTATTCACGTAAACAATAGTCTAAAAAAAACACACAAAAAATTTCATCTTTTTTCACAATTTAAACAACCTGAAAAAGGTATTCATGGTTTGTATGCTTAAGAATTCTATACATTTGAGTCGCTGGATCCATTGTCAAAATATTGCCATTAACCTAGTACCTAATAAATTTGTCCCCACTACAAAATTAGGTAATGGATAATGAAAGAAAATATTGTAAAACAACAAGAAGAAAAGTGGCGAAAAAAACACACCAAACATTAGATAAAACAGTAGCTATCGACACTAATAGCAGCAAACAACAAGTAAAATCATAGGAAACATCAGGAAAACAACATGAAACAACAACTAAAATAGTAGAAAACAGAAGGAAAACAACAGGAAACTGCAGTTAACAACTGCAGAAAAAGTAAATAAACAGCAACAAAGAATTAAAGCATTATCAATAGCAATCAATGAGACATGCAACCACCACTGAATGATTCAATAATCGAGGAAACAACTAATAAATACTGAGCTTCATAAAATATCTGAAACCTATCTGGAGCACATGCACATCAGTTAAGAACTCAATTTTTAATTTGGTTCGTTTTGCAGGGCCAGCAAATCTTACAAAAGATAGCCAACTTGAGTATATTTACATGATCGTGTACCTAAGATTTAGGCTGACAGGCAAGGTTTTGATACATTTTACCAACTAGTTCATCATATGTTTGTATGCGACTGCACTTTCATGTGGACTTGGAGGTTGGTCTCAAGTTCATTAGACCAAGATCCTAAATATCTTAGCTATTAAATAGAGATTTTGTTTAGAAATCTGATGGCATGTCATTTGTTTGGACTTCAGCTCAATTGTCAAGAGAAATGAGAAGAAAATACAATCTAGAAAAACTCCAGCACTAGGCACTTCCTGTGACGGCTTAAACTTCTATAGCATGCAAAAGCAACCGATCAGCAACAAAGATTATAATTTTGCAAAGTTGTTATTTAAAAATTAATCTTTGTTTGCTGAATTTGAACAATAAAGTCTACTCCTAAACTCTAAAATTTACACTTTTAAGGATAACAATTGGCACATTAGTTTTTAACTAATAACTAGTCTATGAAATCAATCTAATCAAGTGTACTAATTATTCAATTAAAGGAATCTTCCAGGCAAAAGGGAAAAAAAATCACAAAAATTCAACTAAATTACCAAATTACTCATCTGGAATTGAAAAGCACAGCAATATATGCATCAACAAAATTTAACAACAAGGGCTCTATTTTTCATCAATTAACATACCCGAAGCCACAAGAGCAATTCTTTGAAAAAGAATGATTCCATCAATACCCAACCAAGCAAGAAGAAAAGCACTCTCATTCTTCATCATCTCTTCAGATTTAGCCTCATCTTCATTGCTCATAACGCTTTATTTCTCAACTGGTTTTCGCTGAACAATCAATGCCTTCTCTCTTTTACTCAGCTATAAAATTTCATGAAATAGAATCTTATTTTTAACTTTTTAATTATTGTTGAACTCGGCTCTCATCACTGATAAAGATTCAATTGTTTTCTAATTTCAGAACCTAAAAAGAGAAACAAACCGTAGATCTCAAAGATTAAATCAATTAGATACCAAATTCAACAAAATAAATGAGCAATTGGACTCACCACAACATGTTTACTTTGGTGTTTGGCTTTGGAGAGGAAAAGAAAGACACAAGATGACGCGCGATGTTTGCTCGCTGCCGCTACCGAGATTTGAATTTAAAGATGACAGTAGAGATCAACTCTTGAATTTTTCTAATGTCAAGTAGTCACATGATTGAATTTTCGTGCATCTTCAACCACAATAACCCCCAATATTACATAGAAACAATCAGACACTCACATTAACTTACACAATCACTTGCTCACTCTTGCACAAATTAGGGTTTTGAGATACTCACCCTTCTTTTGTCCGATTTATGTGTTTCAATGCCTGCAAATTTCATTGCCAAATCGTGCCTTGAGACCCCTAGACAGCTAAACAGAACCCTCACAAGAGCAATTTTGGCATGCTTCTCTCAATCCATCTATTTTGTTATAGCTTCAACTTATTTGTTGTCGTACATTTTTATCGATTAAGTGTGGTGCAATTCTTCAATAATGGTGCTAAGTTTGAGAAAAGGAGAAAGCAAAGCCATAGCCATGACTGCTACTCGTCCCCAATGGAAGGTCGGCGATCTCGTGCTTGCCAAAGTCAAAGGATTTCTCGCTTAGATTGACACGGTATGCAACTCATCATATATCTCATTTTGCTAGATGATCATTTCAACTGCTGTTAGGGCAGTGAGAGTTAAGGTTGTTGAGCGTGATGAGAGCAGAGAAGAGTTTTACATTTAAGCAAATTTTTGGTTAGGATTTTATTCTCTTATTTTATACTATGAAATATAGTGCAGGTAAGCTTTTTTGTAAGTCTAATAAATATTCAATCAAAATTTGACATGTGTACAAATAGAAGTAGTTAAAATCAATAATTCAATAATAAAGAACGACGTCGTTTCATGTCATGACATATATTTGTCATGCTCGTATTTGTAAATTATATGCATAGCATACATCCATCATTTATAAATGCCAGTGTGATAAAAGTCCTGAATATGTCATGCTTTTATGATACACCAGTGACCCACTGGTATGTGTCATAAAATTTCTATCATTAATTTGCGTTTTCCTAGTAGTGATATGTAAATCTTGTATTTTTTGGTGGAATTTAGGTGGGATTTAAAGAACCTTATATCCTCTACCAAGGAAAAATGAAGAATAAGCCATCTGCGGGGGGTAAGGTGTAGAGATAGAGATCAGAGAGGAGGGATTGAATTCATTTTCTTTAAAAGGACTCTGAGCCCCAAATGCTTGCAAATCATTTCAAAAAAGGAACATAACCCTCCTTTTTGTTAGTAATTATATTTTTTTAATAGTAAATTTATTTTTAATTTGTAATTGCTATTATAAAGTGAATAATTTAAGTAAAAAGTAATTATATCTCAATTTTAAATTTTAAATAAAAAATTGTTGATTTCATTATACACGTCATCAATAACATGCCTTAGGTCATTATCTTGATTTATTTATTATAGGAATATAACAGTGATTAAAATTAAATTTATCATTAAAACAAATAGAATTTATTAATAAGAATGGAGTTATGTATCTTTTTGAGATGCTAAAAGAAGTTTATATTTTTTTTTCCAAACATTAGAGGTTGATTGTCCTTTTACTTTCATTTTACTGTGGGCCAATATGTAAAGCCTATGACTAAGTTTTTTTCCTTCAGTTGTGGGTTCCACATTGACAATGAATCATGTCCATTCAATTCATCCAACGGCAGCATCTCGCTTCCGCACAATTTTACACACACACACACTCTTTGTATATTGCATATTAGAATTCTCACTTTCACTACAAATGAAATTATAAATGTAATTGACACTACAACTTCTCTTTCTTCGTGTTAAATTCATAAATATCTCTATTTAATTTGAATTATCAACTTAATTTTAAAGGTAACACCATTAATTAACTAATTATTTATTCACTTAATTAAATTAATGATATAAATTAAAATATTTAAATCAAAGGATTTATAGCAACCCCATTATCAATGCTGTATAAAAGGATAGGAAAATCTAAGTACAAAATTTTGAATTAAAATACTTATTTTTTGCTCATTAGCTTTTTGAAATTTTTTATAGGTTGTCCATATAAATGTTCCACTTTCCTAAATACGGTAATTCTGATGTCATTAATCTTTTATGCAAGAAGATGCTATCCCTTGGCACTCAGACAAGAACGCATACCTTTATGTTTGGAACATTGGCTTTGTGGCTTTGTTCTTGTTAATGATATCAAATGAAAATTTCGGTGATCACCTCATATTGTTAAAAAAAATATTTTTTCATTGAAATTATCCAAATTTTATCATGGTAATTATAGTGATATAAAATTACGGATAGAATTAAAAAAATAAATAAGAGAACAGATAAAAAAGTTGAGTAATTTATAACCTACCCCTAAATAAATTGACATTTGACACCGCGCACCCAATAAAAATAACGTGTTGCACCGCGCCCCCAATTCTGTTCATTTTTCAGTTAGTATTAATGGTGCAGGGGCAAAAATGGAAAAGCAAAGTGATATTTAAAAATAAAAAATTATATTGATCGAAAACCGCACGAAGTCATTTCAGCAAGGACAGCCATAGAAAAAGCAATTCCATGGATCCAAAATCGAGACGATGATATGTAATTGGGCGCCAAATAAACCACCTAACCCAGACTCATATGCAAAGGAGATAAAATTTGTGAGAGCCATAGTGGATATTGGTGTGTGGCTATGTGTATTTTACTAACAAGAGAGGAGAACTCAGTGTTTGGTCATTGAAGAAGCCCAGGTTAGTAAGAAATCCTTATTTATTTTTTGTTCATTTGGCTTTCGATGGTGGGTGGGTCTTTAATTTTTTTTTTTAACACTCACAGTTGCTCCATTTTCACTCACTACCCATTTATTTCCTCACCATCTTGGTCTTGGTTTTCTTCCCTGCTTCTCATTCGATTCCTATTATAGTGCTCCGTGGTAAATTTTTGTTTAATTTTTCTTTTAAAGATTGAATTTCGTTGATGAAGATTTTATTTCTATTCATAACAATTAATAGAATTCTTTGAATGTTTGCTTTTGCCGACCCATTTTATTTTAATTAACTGAAACTATTGCATGTTATTGCACTTTAATTTCACTTTAAATGCTTGCTTTTGGTAATAAATTTTAGTTTAAAGTTTATTATTTGCATGTTATTCCATTATGTATGTGCAACTGGAGATTTTCGGGCTTATATTTTCACTATTTAACGATAATGTCGGGAGAGGATTTAGGTGAATTGTTTGCACCTTCATCTTGCAGAATATAATATTTATTACATGACATCAGCTGTAAACATTACGTATTTAAGGACAAAATCTACTTTGTACAGGTGAAAATAGATGATAATGATAATACAACTTTTTATGTGACATTCAAAGACACAACACATCTTGGTGTCATTGATCCTGACAAGTTGAGTAGAGTCTCTGTTATCAACAAAGTTCTAATGACAGTGAATTGTTTGCATCTTCATCTTACAGAATTGATTAGGTGAATTGTTTGCACCTTCATCTTACAGAATATAATATCTATTACATGACACCAGCTGTAAACATTAGGTATTTAAGGACAAAATCTACTTTGTACAGGTGAAAATGGATGATGATGATGATAATACAACTTTTTATGTGACATTCAAAGACACAACACATCTTGGTGTCATTGATCCTGACAAGTTGAGTAGAGTCTCTGTTATCAACAAAGTTCTAATGACAGTGTATGGAAGAATGATGACTCATGATGAGAAGTTTAATCTAAATGTTTGGCAATCTTGGGAGAGAAAGAAGGTTCAAATTGTGGATGATCATGATCTCATTGTTCAGTTACAGGAGCACCACAACAGGATGTGCTATCATATGCAACTTTACCTCGATAAGATACCTTCAATTATAGAGTCAACAACTAGTGATAGTAGTGTTGATAAAACCTCTTCAAATTGTTCTGATGAAACCACATGAAGGAAAAAAATTACAAAACATTGTTCCTTCTCTCCTCAGATTTAGCAGCAACAACAGATGTCGTATCTACTTGAACTTACACCTGATACCCCAAATGCCTTCCCAACCAAGCCAACACAGAACCCTGACTCACAGGTCTTCAAAACATGTAATGTTTTTCAAAGTTCTGCTAATAATGGGCAGAAATCCACAAGAACTGAACTGACAGCTTCCACATACAACTTTGATGACAGTGATTATTGATTGACTGAATCCGAAGAAGAAGATTCATATCATCCACAAGGTGCTGCAAATGTTATTAATTCCCTAGCCCCTCCTATTGATGATGCTAATGAGGGCTATATTCATTCTGATGATAGCGATGTAGATTGCATATTGTCTAATTATGACAGAGATGATAACGAATTTAGTGAAGATTCTAATGATGAGACTGATGAGGTTTTGGAAAAGATGGATGCAATAATGAGAGAGAATATGTATATTCCCAGTGAAGACCCTGTTGTATTTAGAATTGGACAATATTTTAGAAACTTTAGGTAGCTAAGTTGGGCTTTAAGAAATTATTTAGCTGAAAATAGGTTCAAAATGTACAAGCACAAGTTCGAAAGATCTAGAATTACAGTTGGTTGTGCCTTTTTTCAATGCCCTTGGATTTTACATGTAGTAAAGACCAGATTCGGACCACCATTTCTTATTAAGAGACTTCACAATGTCAACACATGTCAAAGAGATCTGAAAAACCCTGAATGTACAGCAGAGTTCATAACTGTAAAATTTGCATCAACATTTATAGAGCAGCCAGACACCAAAGTTGAATGGTTTATAAGTGAAATTAGAAGAAGATATGTGTGAAGGTCAACAAGCATAAGATATACAGAGCCAAAAAGAAAGTTTTACAGCGTCAAGGTGCTGATCGTGAGTCAAGTTATCGGCTAGTGAGGAGTTATGCACAGATGATATTTAACAAGATGCCACAAGCTCTGGCACTTGTCAGTGTGACCAGGTATCATGCAGAACATCCAAAGACTTACTTTGACAGATTTATTGTATCCTTCCCTGCATTAAGAGAATGCTTTAACCAAGGTTGTATACCTTTCTTGGGCATTGATGGATGCCATTTAAAGGGCCCTTACAATGGTGTGCTTGTATCAGTTGTGGCCATTGATGCGAATAATGGAATCTTCCCAATTGCTTTTTGTGTGTGTAGTGTTGAGAGTAGGGGTGGGCATTTTCCGGTTCGGTTCGGTTCGGGCTCCGAACCAAACCGAACTGGAATCAGTCGGTTCTTAAAAACTCAAACTAAACACGAACCGAATTATGAAACCGAACCGAAATATTTCAGTTCGGTTCTACAATTCAGTTTGGTTCGGTTCACACACATATATATGTATTTTAATTTTTAAGTACAATTCGGTTCGGTTTGGTTTGGTTCGGTTCGCACATATACATGTATTTGTGATTTAGCTTTTTATATTTTATATTTTGAATTTTTATTAAATTAATTTATAAATAATTGGACTGAACCGATTGGTTCTTCGGTTCAGTTCAGTTTTGAACCGAACCGAATATAAACCAATCGGTTCTTGTAATTTCAAACCATTCGGTTTTTTACCTTAGAACCGAACCGAACCAAATTAAGTTATTTCGGTTCGGTTCGGAAAAAACCGAACCGTTTGCCCAGCCCTAGTTGAGACCACTAGCACATGGACATGGTTTCTCAAGCACTTGAATACTTTTTTAGGAGATAATAGACAGCTCACTTTTATGTGTGATAGGCAGAAAGGTATTCAAAATGCTTTCGAGTTGGAGTTCCTTAATGCACATGTAAGGTATTGTGCTAGGCACATTCTAGCCAATCTAAAAGCAAAGAATCCACTCTCTGATTTCAAACCACATTTTTGGGCAGCAGAAAGGGCTTCAAATCGAAGAGCATTTGATAGAGCTATAGAAGAGTTAAGAAAGATAGATGAGGGTGTATATGAGACACTAAGGAAGCTACCAGCCAAGTTTTGGCCCAGACGTGCTTTTGACAATAATTGCAAGTCTGATCATTGTACTAACAATGTGACTGAATCATTTAGTGCATGGGTTTGGGGTTCAAAAGAAGATGCCAATACTGACAATGCTAGAATGGATCAGAAAAAAGCTTATGAAGAGACTGATTAATAGAAAACAGAAAGCAATGGCTTGGGGGAATAAGATTCCAAGAAGAATTTACGACAAGATGATGAAGCATTTAAAAATTGGAAGTGTAAATCTAATTTCAAGAGCTAGTGAATGGTTGTATGAAGTAGATGATGGCTACAGAACCTATATTGTTGACCTTAAACTTCATGTTTGTGACTGTGGATATTGGCAAGTAAGTGGGATTCCTTGCATCTATACCATGCCTTGTATAAGCCACAGTCATAAGGACTAAGCAGATTTTCTCAACCCATGGTTAAAGAAGGACACTTATATAAGAGGTTATTCGGGGATGATTCACCCAATTCCAGATAAGGATTCTTGGCCAAATCCTGGTGGTGATGAAATTTTGCCTCCTTTAATAAAAAGACCTCCTGGAAGACCTAAGATTAACAGAAGAAGGGAAGTCGATGAGGTACCACCAGAAAGTAAAAGATACAGGCCCTAATGCAAGTATTGCAAAGAGTTTGGTCACAATAAAAGAGGTTGCCCTACTAACCCTGAAAATTTAAATAAGAGGACAAGATTGTACAAGGTTAGTTGGCTAGCTTCTGTTAGAAGTTTTAAATTTTTTTTAATGCTTTTTACAAGAGAGGACAATTGTATAATTTTTTTTTGTTTACTTATGATTTGTCTCAGTGTCATCTGAGAAGCTATTTAACAAGGCGTGAAGGAGAAGAACAAGGTCAGTAACTATTTAACACAATTTATTGTTACATTGTTGCTGAATTTAGGCTGCCCTGCTAAATTAATTAATTAATCTTACTGCTACGTTAATTAAATACCTAATTACTAGAGTAGTTAAAACCTTATTTACTTGATGAAATGAATTGTTTGATTTAAGCAATTAAATTAGCATTCTAAATTGCTACATTAAATACATGTCAAATAGCATTATGCGCATGATTTAATTTATATTAAGTAAAGTAACAACTGAAAGATGTTTAATGCTATAGTAAAAGATACAACTGCAGCATTAGAAGGACCTACTTGTGCATCAATCGTTGTTCCAAGACAGACAAGTGATAACATCCAAGTGGCTATAGAAGTTGAAGATATAAGAACATACAATCTGTGTAATTCCAAGAAGCATAAGACTGCCACTCAAGCAGGCCTTGAAGGACAACATTTGTCCATGAGGTTCCTAATAACGCAACTATTGCGCAGTAAAATTAAAACAGATGGCGGAAGCTCTAGAAACCTCGGATCGACTTCATTCAAAAACGAAAATCAAGAGGAAAGATTGAAGTTTAATTACCTCACTTGCAGTTTCGAAAACAACTTCGTGAAGTGGGAGAAAACGACTGAAAACAGCAAGCTCCGAACACTGTCCAGAAAAACAGCTCTGCACGAACAGCTTCTGTTTTGCCACGATCTGAGATCCTTTCAGCACCCCAATTGTGATGCCTCTAATCAGTCCACACTTAGAAATGTTCTAGGATTTCAGAGGATTTGGAATCTCGAAATTTCATTAAGAAATGAGAGAGATAATGAAGAAACATGAGTGCTAGCTCATTTGATTCCATCCACCAAATAAAGTCTCATTATCTCTAATAATGGCACCAAACATTATCATGTGCTTAGACCCACCCACTTAGCCATTATTTATTGAAATTGATCTCATCACTTCAATAAACTATTTAATCAAATAAATAAATAGCTAATATTAATTAATTTCGGAATTAATTATTTAACCCCATTTTGATCACATCAAATGGTTAAATGTGGGCTTCTCTTGTGACATGTTCTAATGCTTTCTCTTAATCCATATTGGATCCAATAAAAGCCCATAATTCTAAACCCAAAATTGGTCTAGAAGTCCATAATCATATATGAACCCGAACATGTCCAAAACGGTCATTTTACGTGCTCGACATTCCATAATGTTTAATTGAGGATTTATGAAATTTATTTTGTTCCTTAAACTATTTATGGAACATCTAAATTTCTATCTTAAATCATATTTAAGATGTATTTATATTTATATTCATTCTCAATGAATTATAATATAAATATTGATTTTCCTAAAATTAGGAAATCTAACTTCTCATTTTCTAGTAACTCCTTTTTCATTTCTATATTGTGTGTGACCTTTTAGGTTCTTAGTTATAAGGTAGTAGAACTATTTTAATGATAACTCTTTATTCATTAAATGATGCTAAACTCTTTAGTCATCAATTAGAACCTTTCTAATGACCTTAAGATGCATTGGTAATACGCTTTACCAATATTGAACATAAGGTTTCTACAAGTCATGAGTGACACCTAGCAGTATATCACGACTATCCAAATAACAAGAATTGTTGGATCTATAGAACCTATTCCATTGTATCTCTATGTCTTGGTCTCTTTATCATCCATGTCCAGAGAAAAACACAGTTTATGGTTTATTATGTTAAGCAGTTGTGCTTTATCTCAAAATAAATATAAATGAACTTGGCATGTTAATATAATTTGAACTCCTTCAAATATATTTCACCTTGGCCAAGGATTTCTCATGCCAATTCATATTATCTCATAGGGACATCCTTTTTTTGTATATTACAAAGTGATGAATTCCATATTGGCCATCAACTTGTCTTCATACATAGCCAACCATGACAGCTATTGCTAGATCTCTTCCGTGATTAGGAATCAATCGTTATGCATTCACATATCAGAGATGTCTATGTATAAGACATCTGTTATGCCTCAGGTCTAAAGACCATTACTAAACATAGTGTCTGTTACAATGTATAATAAGTCATTAACACTCACGACCATATGGCTTACTATATTCGGTCAAGTTCAGTAAACTCATTCTCTTAACAAGTACCTATGTGTTTGACTTGACATCTCATGTCAATGATATGAAACTCACCATCCATCTTAGTATCACATACCATAAGGAGTCATAACACATACTAGTGTTTATAGGAATTTATAATGTCCAATCATAAATCCACCACTAGGAACTATTTTAGAAGTATAGTACAAAGGATACACGTTTCATATTCTCGACTTACTCGAGAATGTGTTCCTTAACTATTTTACTTCTTGGACTATATTCATTAATATATGAATATTGATAACTTTGCCATTTTATAAATATCAAAATGCTATTCAAATACAATCATTCCCTAAACAATCAAATCACCATTCGATTGGCCTTTAGGGCATATTACTAACAGGCCTATCAGCTTCAAAGAATTTGGTTAAAAGGAAAATGATGGAAGGAAGCAGTGATGCTGCTTGGATGGGTGTGCAAGGGGAAAAGATCATAACAGCTGTTGGAATTGACCCAAAGGAAGACTATTGAAGAGATGAGCATAAAGCTAAGAAGAAGTTGGACAAAGGGAAGGCATCGGCTTTCCCACCATGAAGGGCAAGTTATATGTTTGCTAGGCCAAAAATTAATTTGAATACTTTATAAATGGAAGTTTTATGGTATTTGTAAACATATCATCTACACTTATTATACATGAGTATTAGATGCATTCTGCATAATATTTCATGTATATTATTATAACTTGGTATGATATTTCAATAATGTCATTTTGAATGCAGTGATTGTGTATGTTTGCTTGAAGCATTGGCAGTAGCAGATTTGCTAACAAGTAGTGGAGGTAGTATAACCATTTTTTGACACCTTCCACAATGCCATTTTGAACCACTCGACCGACATGAAGATCAACAGGCTTGTATTTTGACTTGCTCTATTTTTTACATGAAATTGGAGTTGTAGTGTGCATTTTGTGATAAGTAGTATATAACTTGTGCAAGGTTCGTGGCATTTTGTAAGTTGTTGGGCATAAGACTCATATATAAGTATTATGGATTAGACCAACAATTCATTTTGGATTTTGGTTTCAAATTTATGTAACCATAGAGGTTCTAATTAGAATATATAGGCTGCTGCCAATGTTTGTTTGAGAATCAAAATGTAATTTATATTAGAATGCTCAAATCAGATAAGATATTACTGTTAATATATGACTTGCTTTTTTGTTACAATCAATCATTCTACACTATTATAACTTGCATTATAATGTATTACAAACAACAAAACTAGTAGCATCAATATGGTTGTGAATTGATACTTTTTCAGTTGATGAAATATGGTTTCAATGTTGGTAAACCTATGATGAACGGCATCGATGTCTAATTTTTCACTAAAACTACAGCTGTTGTGAACAGCTTCTTCGACCATGTATGGATTTGCTTGTTCTTCAAATAGGTGTGATCTTGCTTGAATTTCTCTAGCCACCTCTTTAGTTGGCTTCTACCATCTGAAAAAACCACATCCATGGTCATTAGGACAACAATGGTATAATCTATTGGGATTTGGTATAGATTCTGAAATTTTGATTACTGCTCTGCGTTTACAGTAGCATATTTTGTTGTGAAACTTGATAATGCCCCCATTGATTAAATTCCTCTGTGATGTTCGGTGGGTTGATGAACTTGATGCACTCCTTGAACCAGACATCTTCTCCTATTTTTCTATGCTTTATTCCTTGTAATGTTTATGATAATGACAAACAATGGAGTCACAGCTGAAAATGTTATGTTCAATTGTTGAATATGGTATGCTATTATTGCTTTGATGTTTTAAGCTTGCATTGGGTGAAAGTTGAAGGTATGAAGTTGCTGTTGATGTTTATTTTTTACTGTTGATGGAGGTTGGTTGTGAGGGTGTGTGTGTTGAATGTTGATGGAGGCTAGTTGTGAGGGTGTGTGTCTTGAATCTCTATATATTTGGGTGCTTAATTTGACTGTTGGAAACATATATAGTCGTTGGATTGAGGCTTCAGCATCCACTTAAGTTGAATGTTGCTTCATTCATATGCTGCCACGCGGCAATGTAAATAATCCATATTTACTTTTCCATTCAAGCAAATGTCTATCACTAGCCTCATCAACGATGTGTAAAGCCTTTATACAGGGATAATAATGTCAATTAACACAATAAAAAAATGGTTTTTTGCAGCTTAAATGTTTGAATTTAAAAAATGGGTATTTTCTTCATTTCATTAAATTTCACACCATTCCGTTAATAATAACCGAAAAACTAACAGAATTGGGGGCGCGGTGCAACACGGCATTTTTATTGGGTGCACGGTACAAAATGTCAATTTATTTAGGGGTATGTTACAAATTTCCCAAAAAATTTAGCTCAAATGAGAGAGAGAGAGAGAGAGGATGGAGATAGAGTATTAATGAGAGAATTATGAATAACCTATGACATCTAATCTTGACCCTTCATTTTTTTTTCTAATCAAATGATTAGAAAATTTTGTTTACACGTGTAAAAAAATTATGTTCTTTGAATCTACGTCTATATTTGTAATTTATTCATCATTATTGTCTAGGTTCATAGAGTAGAAAAAAATTATGTATTTATTTGATCGGAAAGGAAGATATATATATATATATATATATATATATATATAAACCCGACCTCGCCATACACAATTCTTTCTATCTAAGATAGAAAGAATTGTGTCACATATAATCTTATGTGTGATTCTCTAATGCTGTAACTAAATTTATGACATCGATGCCATAATTTGACGTGAATCGTTAGATTTGAATAAAAATCTATCACTAATTCTAAATAAATAGGTAACTTGTTACCTAAGTTGCAGGTAATTATTCTTTTTTATTCAAGTTCTAAGTTATATTTAATAATCTTATGTGTGATTTATAAGTTTTATACAACATTTACAAGTTAATGTTAATTTATAAGTTTTATGCAACAATTACAAGTTTTTGTTTTGTTTACAAGTTTTCCATGCAATTTACAACTCAAACATTAATTTACCCATTTTTCCATCAATTTACTAGTTTTATGTGTTGTTTACAAATTTTTTTGTTTCATTTCATATTTAATGTCAAATTACAAATTTTATGTCATTTTTCTAAGTTTTTGTTTTGTTTACACCTTCTTCTAATTTACAACTCCATCTATAATTTACCCATTTTTTTCCATTAATTTACTAGTTTTATGTGTATTTTACAAATTTTTTGTTTCATTTCACACTTAATTGTAAGTTCTATGTCATTTTTCTAAGTTTTTGTTTTATTTTGTTTATAAATTCTTCTTCCAATTTACAACTCGAACAATAATTTATCCATTTTCCCTTCTATTTATTAGTTTTATGTGTGGTTTATAAATTTTTTGTTTCATTTTACACTTAATGTCAATTTACAAGTTCTATATTATTTTTCTAAGTGTTTGTTTTGTTTACAAGTTCTTCTTGCAATTTACAACTCAAACATTAATTTCCCATTTTTTCTTGCAATTTACTAATTTTATGTGTGGTTTACAAATTTTTTATTTCATTTCACACTTAATATCAATTTATAAGTTTTATGTCATTTTTCTAAGTTTTTATTTTGTTTACAAGCTCTTTTTACAATTTACAACTATAACATTAATTCACCCATTTTTCCATCAATTTACTAGTTTTATGTGTCGTTTACAAATTTTTTTATTTCATTTGACACTTAATATCAATTTGCAAATTCTATATCATTTTTCTAAGTTTTTGTTTATTTTACAAGTTCTTACAATTTACAACTCCAACATTAATTTACCTATTTTTCCATCAATTTACTAGTTTTATATATGTGGTTTACAAATTTTTCGTTTCATTTCATACTTAATATCAATTAACAAGTTCTATGTCATTTTTTAAGTTTTTATTTTGTTTACAAGTTTCTCTTACAATTTATAACTTCAATGTTAATTTACCCATTTTTCTATCAATTTACTAGTTTTATGTGTCGTTTACAATTTTTTTTTATTTCATTTCATACTTAATGTCAATTTAAAAGTTTTACATCAGTTTTCTAAGTTTTTATTTTGTTTATAAGTTTTTCTTGCAATTTACAACTCAAACATTAATTTACCATTTTTTTATCAATTTACTAGTTTTATATATGGTTTACAAATTTTTTATTTCATTTCATGCTTAATGTCAATTTACAAGTTTTACATCATTTTTCTAAGTTTTTGTTAAGTTTACACTTTCTTCTTCTAATTTACAACTCCATCATTAATTTACCCTTTTTTCTATTAATTTACTAGTCTTATTTGTGGTTTACAAAATTTTTGTTTCATTTCACACTTAATGCCAATTTATAAGTTCTATATCATTTTTCAAATTTTTTGTGTAGTTTACAAGTTCTTCTAGTAATTTACAACTCCAACATTAATTTACCCATTTTCCATCAATTTACTAGTTTTATGTGTCGTTTACAAATTTTTTGTTTCATTTCACATTTAATGTCAATTTATAAGTTCTATGTCATTTTTCTATTTTTAACACTTTTTTAATTTACAACTCCATAATTAATTTACCATTTTTCCATTAATTTATTAGTTTTTTGTTTGCTTTACAAAATTTTTGTTTCATTTCACACTTAATGTCAATTTACAAGTTCTATATAATTTTTTTATATTTTTATTTTGTTTAGAAGTTCTTCTTGCCATTTACAAAATTAATTTACCAATTTTTTCATCAATTTACTAGTTTTATGTGTAGTTTACGTATTTTTTGTTTTACTTCACACTTAATGTCATTTTACGAGTTTTATGTCATGCTTCTAGTCCTATGTATGATTTGCAGTTTTTTAGTTTCATTTCACACTTAATGTGAATTTACGAGTTTTATGTTGTTTTGTTTAATTGTTTGTATTTCTTCTAATTCTGAAGGCCAATTTTCAACTCCAACATTAATTTACTTATTTTTCTGTCAAGCTATCCTATATGTGGATTACAATTTGTTTGTTTAATTTACAGGTAATGTTAATTTATGACTTTTATGTCATTTTTCAAAGTTTTTTATTCTTACGATTCTGAAGACCAATTGACCACTCCAAGATTAATTTACTTCTTTTTTTTTTCAACATTAGTTTAGCTTAATTGACCTAACCGATATCCTATGCGAAATAAATCAGAGAGTTAGACTATTGGCATTTTTTTGGAAGTCTTTGAAAACTTTTTGTGTATTTACAATTTCAGATTGTATGAGTTTTGAATGATAGTAACACATTTATAGTGGTTATGAATTTAATTGATGAGCTCGTAATGGATTAATAGTATATTCGCAAGGATGGCAGTGGGTCGAGTTAGGCCCGTGCTTAGCCATTTCCGAGCCTAACTCTATAATTGAAATAAAATTTTCAAGCCTAAAAATGCCCAATTATTGAAAGCTCGAGCCTGATCACAATTTCTTTTACAAGTTTTTTTTAGTTAATTTAAGAAGCTACAAAGCTTTATACTAGGAAGGATTACTTGTAGAAGCAATACTTGTGAGAATTAAAATACATGTATTCATAGTCAAGGACGCAGCCATTTTATTGATCAAATTGGGGCGCATTTAAAATTAAACATGATTTGAGTTCACAATTGCGCATGTGGTAAATTCTCATTTGGGGAATTGTGTTGTGGACCCCAAAACCTTCAAATGGGAACATACCACATGCACAACTGTGCTCCTTGTTGAGTCTGACTACCTGTATTTGATTAACACCATATTTAAAATATAATACATTTCTAAAACTTTAGATAGCAACATATAACATTGCAGTTATAATAGTCATTGATAATAAATTTACTTATATATAATTGTTCTTACGGAAAACTCCTTGATAGGATTTTATATGTTGAAAAGAATATATGATAGTTTCATTTTCAATATAATCAAAAGTATAGATTTCAATATATAAAACTAAGTTATCACTTAATTTGTTTTCAAAATCTTTTAATAATAACAAAAATATTCATACAGTGCAATAAAGAGCAAATATGAATAAATGATAAAGTTAGGGATTTCAAAACTAGATAAAAGTTTGATTAAAAAATAAAAAATTTAAATTAGATAGACTTACAATTTATTGATCAATGTTGAAATATTAAATAATTGAAGGAAAGTACTGTTGATTTAGAGAATTGGAATGAAATCCACACATTGACAATATGACAAACAAATAAAGAAAGCGTGTTTTCAATTCAAAGCATTGGAAAGAAACCATAAAAATAAAAACAATAAAGTGAATTTTTAATCTTTTTGTTTTCAATTGGTTTTATCTTAATAATCTATTGTCTTTTGTTTTTATTTAAGTTTAATATATTAATAATTGATCAAATTATTTAAAATTAGATATTTAATTTGGGGCAACATGAATTTTTTTTAAAATTAACTAGCGCACTTTCATAATTTTATAATTCAGTTGAGACACTGCTTTAAATAATTTTTTTTAATGATTATAAAAGAATTTAAAAGTTAGCTGCTCTATACTACGTACGTCCCTATTGATACTGTAGTCTAAAAGTAATACAGAGACTAGTAATTCCTACTGAGAGTCTGAGACTCAAACTTATGACCTTAGTTTTATTTTAATAAGCCCAACACTGGGCCGAGGCTTTTATGGCGATTGTGCTAGACAACTGTGCTTATGTTCAATTAAAGGTAATGTTCGGATGAGGTACTTCAAGAAACTAGATCCGATCAATTTGTTTTGTTTATATTCAAAAATTTTACTTAATAATAATTATATTTTCACTCTCTCTATATATATATTTGAGTTGGCGGATATTTATCAGATTTTAGACACTCAAATAAACGGAATCCTGAGTCACCCTTTACTTGATAATGCGGATCATTTTTTAAAAAATAAAAAGAGTAATAATAAAAATAAATTTTTTTATACAAACAGATTTTTTTGACAAAATAAAGTATAAAATAATAATATAACTCGCGCAGACAAAGAATTATTTAATTCAATTAATTTTATTGTTACTATATCATTAATAATAACATAATGCACATTCTTGCAATATTTATTTTCTTATAAATATTTTACTAAATTTATAAATTTTATTATTTGTATAAATTATTTAAATCCCAACTTTAAAAAAGCACGGTATTTGCAAGGGGCGCGTTACTTCTCTCTTTAGTTTGTTTTTCAAAATGCTGTTATCATCCAATACAGCCATCGCCCTTCCTACGGTTTCATTCCAATTCTTTCAATTCCCTGTCGACAGGTATACTCTGAATCTGTAATTTTATTTTTAAAAATTGAATTGTTTCTTAACCGATTAATCGTCAGTAATTGCAGGTAAATTGTAGAAATGTTCCGACAAAATGTACTAATGAAAATTTCAGCGGTCAAAGAATCATCACATTTTCGGCATATAGAAGAAGAATTTCTTTATGATGCTGTATTTATTTTTATAGCATTGATAGTGGGACTAATGTGGACCCTTAGATATAAGAGTTTTAATCTGAATCATTCATTTAATATAATGGATAATTAGATAATTAATTAAAATATAGCAGGTAACTTACAGGTTGCAGGTAAATATTAATTTTTTTAATTTTAAATCAATATTAATTTTGGAAAAACCCACCCACACCCCTAAGATTTGTTAAAATAATTATACAGGTTCCTTTAGTTTCATAAATAGTCACATAGACCCTCTTAATTTCGTAAATGACTATTATACCTTTTGACTAAATCAATCTAAATAAATATAAATATAGCAATAGGATAAATTATAAATAAAAATCATATGATACAAATAAAGTGTTACAATAAATATAATTGATAAAATAACATGTACAATAAAATTTTTGTTAATATTAAGTTATTATTAGTCTATCCTGACGAATGAACTAAAATCTATTAATCCAAAAATTGATCTTAAGATCGATATTAAAATAGACATAATTAAATAATATATTGTTAATTTTATAAATGATTGTGAATGTTAGGTATAATTAATTAATTTTATTAGTATGTCAAGCAGATTTTAATATTAGAAAAAAGAATATGGCAAACTAATAATAAAAGATTATGAAAAATAATAATGTTAAAATAAAATTTTTAAAATTAAAAATATTTTATAAAATTTTATGTTATGTTATGTATTATATTTTTTAATTTAAGGAGTTTTGTATGACCATTTAAATAAAATTTAGAGGCATGAGTGGTCTTTTTCCTATTAATTTTGTAGCCTATTTGAAGTACTATATCATTTTATATCATACATCGCACTTAAGATGTTGATTTTATTAAGGTGTTATGTTATTAAAAATTAAACTTAGCATTTATAATGTACTACAACTTTAATGTAAAATGTAATAAAAAATATAAAGATATTTTCGAGTAGTCAATTTTAGTTTTCTTTTACAAAATAGTATTATAAAAGACAACTAATAAAATGGTATGAAAAAAAGTTAGTAGAGGTGATTCTCCTTATTAAAACATATAAAGTAATACACATACGCACACATATTCCGCACTTCTATTTATCCTTATTTATTGATAGGTGGGAAATTAAAATCGTATTTACCCTAATGTATTATGAATTGATATGTGAAATATAAATATTATTAAAAGTTAATTCGCAGGGTGATGAAGGAAACCATCCTTTATGAACATTTGAAACATTATCTAAGGTCAAATGAGATATATTACATGATATTTCATATAGTAGTCCAATTTTCAACATTCGCATATGGTTTTATAAGCTAGTAAACCAATAAAATATACCATGAGAAATCAAAGGCTATTCCATGGCCATGCATTAGAATAAAATAATCTAACAGTACATACTATATCCGATTGATAGATTTTGAAATTAGTTTGATTACATGATAATCGAGTTATCTTATAACATTAAGGATATGATTTGAGTAATATTTTAGTAATTTTGAGTTTCACATTGAATTTTCAAATTAATTAAATGTTGAAACCCTTTCATGTTTGGCCTGAAATTATAACTTGATAAAATTACAAAAAACCAATAATGAATGGCGTAGGATACATAGTAAAATAAAATTTAAAATGTATTTAAAGTTTAAATGAATTTTGTGGAATTAAACAAAATATGTTGTTCAAGTGAAATTGTAAGAATATTTAAAACTATAGGGGTGGTCACTAAAATTTCTCGGAATTGAGCCAACCCTATTACACAGACGGTTTTGTTTTGACAAATACGGTTTGTTAGCCACTTTTGACTGTTGGTAGAATAAGTTCCTATCGGCAAAACACAATTCAAACTCATCTTTGCAAAGAATAAATAGTATCTCATCAAGGATCAAATCTAAGCGGAGTTTGTTCAATCAATCGGACTCAATTCGAGCAGAGTTCTTAGTCAATTAATCAAGTTGTTCGGTTTTGAAAAAAAATTATATTCATGGTAAATCTGGGAACTGTCATTACAAAAAGCGATGGATATTGATGAACAAGGTTAGTATTGATATGTTCTTTGTAATTTTTATGATTATTTTGTTGTTGTGTAGAGAATGGTTATGACCTATGCTTTAAAATCAAACACTTGTTCGATTATTTGTTCGATGCTTCTGAGCAGTTTGTATTATTTAAATCATATCTTAATGTAGAAAAATTGAAATTGAACATTGTAAAATTATTTGAACTTCTAACAAATAGAGCTTTCTAGGGGAATATAGCTTCTAATATTGTTCCTGAGGAATTGATATCATTTTATTCAGAAACTTCTGGTCTTGTGTAGTTTGAAGACAGCTGTGACCTTTGTTCACTAAGTCCTGAATATCTCTAAGATGAGAAGTCCGAATTTGATTCTGTAAATTTCTTCCACAACTAGATACATTTATCTATCCAAACATATATATTATGTAATGTCATATATTCTAGATCAATACATTTAAATCATGGAATTTGGCTGATAATCAGAGGCTTGGTTGCTTCAGTGATTCTGAGCAGTCAGCATTCTTTAAGCCATATCTTCATGTAGAAAACTTCAAATAGAAAACCGTACAATTATTTGAACTCCTGAAAAATAAATATTTCTATAGATATATAGTTTGTAATTTTATGCCGTTATAATTGATATCAGTTAATTTAGAAACTTCTGGCCTTGTGTAGTTTGAAGACAGCAATGACCTTTGTGCACTAAATCCTGAATATCTCTAAGATGAGAAGTCCGAATTTGATTCTGTAAATTTCTTCCATAACTAGATTCATTTATCTATCAAAAAATATATATTATGTAATGTCATATATATTCTAGATCAATATAGTTAAATCGTGGAAGTTGGCTAATAATCAGAGGCTTGGTTGCTTCAGTGATTCTGAGCAGTCAGCATTCTTTAAGCCATATCTTCATGTAGAAAGTTTCAAATAGAAAAATGTAATATTATTTGAACTCCTGAAAAATAAATCTTTCTATAGATATATAGTTTGTAATTTTATTCCATTTTAATTGATATAAGTTAATTTAGAAACTTCTGGCCGTGTGTAGTTTGAAGACAGCTGTGACTTTTGTGCACTAAATCCTGAATATTGATAACAGTTAAGTGAAAACTTCTGGCCTTGTGTCATTTGAGGATAGCTGTGAGATTTTTTTATTGAATCTTAAGTATCTTTAAGAAAAGAAGTTGAAATTGAATAATGTAAAATTTCTCTATAACTAGACATATTTGTTTATCCAACCCTATATAGTATGCAATATTATATATTTTAGATAAGTACAGTTTAATCATGCAAATTTTTTGATAACAAAATGTTCAATTTTTTTTTTTTGCAGTTATCAACCAAAATTCAAAAGAAGTAGAGTTTGACATTCCTTCATCATATGACATTCCTTCAACAGCTAAGACAACCATTATGCCAAGTGCTGATGATTCCTCGTGTTCCATTTATTTTAATGGTAAGCACCTACAACAACTCACTGGTGAAGATGTAATTGGAAGTCAGTTTGAGACACTTATAGATGCTGAGAATTTTTACAGTAAATACTCAAAAGTGATGGGCTTCAGCATTCGTAAGAATGATAGAAGGTAAGATAATGATGGTGAAACCAATGTGAGACGTTGGGTTTGTAATAGGGAAGGTGAGCGTGCTAAAAAGTATGTTGAAAGGAAAGATAAAATTTGGGAACCGAGGGCTGTTACAAGAGTCAAATGTCCAGCTACTTTCAGAGTGAGGATGAATAAGAAGCTTGGTATTTGGGTTGTTAATCAGTTTATCCCTGAACACTCGCATAAGTTGGCAATGGATCATGAGATTAAGTTTCTTCGATCCCATTGATCAGTTAAAGATTGTGACATGGCTCAAGCTACTGCTATGAAAACTGTTGGTATTAAGGCTATTCAAATCATGGACTTTTTAGTCAATCAAGCTGGAGGTTATGATAATGTGGGCTTTACACTGGAGGATTTGTATAATTCATTAGATGTTGAACGTAGATCTACGATGCTCGAAACAAATTCAGAATCTGCACTGGCATACTTAAAAGGAAAAGCTGATATGGATCCGAATTTCTTCTGTAAATACATTGTAGACAAGGAATACAAACTTACAAACATGTTTTGGGCTGATTCTATTGCTCGTTTAGATTATCACCACTTCGGGGATGTGTTAGCATTTGATAGTACGTACAAGACAAATGAGTATGGTAAGCCACTAGTCATGTTAGTGGGATTTTTGGATGTGCATTACTTGTGGATGAGACTATTGAAATATACATGTGGGTGTTGGAAACATTTTTGTCTGCTATGAATAATAAGAAACCTATTTCTGTGGTGACTGATGGAGATCGACCAATGAGGAAGGCGATTAAGAAGGTGATTCCTGAAGCTCAACATCGTTTGTGTGTTTGGCATTTATAGAGAAATGCACAATCTAATGTACGTAATAAACCAAATTTCATAAAAGTATTTACAAAGTGTATTTTTGAATTTTTTACACTTGAAGAGTTTGATAAATTATGGTGGAATATGGTGGAGGAAAAAGGTTTGGAAAATAATGATTGGGTGAACAAAATTTATACAAAACGACATAGATGGGCAAAAACATTCTTAAAGGGTCATTTCTTTACTGACATGCGTACTACACAACGGTGCGAGGGAATGAATGCATATATGAATAGATTTCTTCAACAGAAGTTAAAATTGCAAGAATTTGTTCAACAAGTTGATCGAGCCTTGTCACACACAAGATACAAAGAACTGGAGCAGGCATTTAAAACAAAGCATTCTATTTCTTTGATGAGTACCCATCTTGAAAGCTTAGAGAAGCATGCTGAGAGCATTTACACTCGGAATTTATTTTTCAAGATTCGTGATCAGATTCGTAAAAGCTCAATTCATGGTGTCAACCTATGTGACTGTTCTGGATAAGCAAGTGTACCAATTGACTAAACTTGGACAAGCAGACAAGAGGTGGATTGTTGTGTACTACTCAAAGGATCAGAATTTCGAGTATAAATGCATGGAGTTTCACTCATCTGGCATTCCGTGTTGTCATTTATTTTGTGTGCTGAAGTCCTTATATCTTTTTGAGATACCCAATTCATTGTTTAATAGAAGATGGCGCAAAGATGCAAAAGTAGTTGAGTGTCCACAAAAGTCATTGGATGATCAATCTAGGGATATCCTAAAAATGATTAGGTATGGGTCACTAATTACCGAGTTCAATCAGATTTGTTACTATGCCTCGAAGATAGATGCTGGATACTCGAAATTAATGGGTCTTATCACATAACTTAAGTCTAAAATGTTAGAGTTGAGTGGGAATTTTGAAGAGAAAAGAGGTAGATGATCCAGTGAGAAGAGAAATGTTGCTATTATAAAAGATCCATTAAGTGTGAAGACGAAAGCTCCTAGTGCAAGATTTAATAAAGGCGTCAACTTGAAAAAAATGTGGGTATTGCAAATTACCTGGACACAGTAGACGCAAATGTCCAGTACTAAATGAGATATATTTATATTAGGATAATTCTTACAAAGGTTGAATATTTTAGCTGTTATCTAAATTTATTTTTAGTGATGCATTTTTGTTTGGTAGAATATAAGTTAGAAAAGAAGGTGATGAGAAGCGGAAAAATATTACAGCTTATGAAGTTAGTTCAAATGCTTCATTTGATATTAATTTGGTAAAGTAATTATTAATGCCAATAGCCAAATAATTTTTTTAATAAAGCTGTTGAGTTTAAGATGTACGGTTTGAGTGCTAATAAAGTGTGTTCATTTGTTTCTACTTGTTTAGGAGAATGAACCTGCAGATAAGAATGTTATTGAGGAGAAATTGCAAGAAGAGGATGACTTTTTTTGCAGATTAACGAATGAGTAGTATCTGATAAAGTTATAATAGCTGATTTTTTTAATATTTCATTCAGAAAAATCTCTATTCAAGAATTAGATGATCATGAGCTTGTTGATCAAATGTTGTTTTGATAATTTTTTAACTTCTAAACACTCTAATAATGTCGAATGATGCTGGAATCACAACTTTCATTTATAACTTTGAACTACTTCATGAGCACGAATATAAATTCATAATCTCATTTCCTATTTTCTCTTATATGTTCATTTGCAATTGTAAATTTGTACTTTACCAAACTACAGATTGCCCGTGAATAGCTAGCTATAAATAAGTTTTATTGTCAAGAAAGAAATCGCTATTCCAGTAGTACACATGAGTGTTCAATGGTGCATGCAATTTCTGTTGATTACTTAAAAGCATAAAAGTTGCTAACACCGTGCTCAAGTTGGTCCACAAAGGTTCAATTAAACAGGGTTAATGTGTCAATCAAAAGCTTAGCTGTTTCTTTTATCTCTATGATAATATTATTTTGTCATTCTGAAAGAAAATTCCACTTGACCACTTCTCAAAAGGGGTGTGTGTGGTTTAATTAAGTGGTCCCTTAAAATGCATCCCTTCAAGTGCATCCAAAATCTAACCACCATTTATATTCTATTGGTTTCTTCACTAACAAAACAAGCCAATTTTTGGATCTTGTGCTATCCCAAGCTCCAAATTACTTGCATTCAAGAACTGACAAGATTAAACCAAATCAATCCCTAACCACAGTCAAAATAGACCATTCAAGATTGCTCACAAAGTTCCAATCATTGTGTGCTCTTTCGCCAATTGACACAGAAAGTCGGTCTGTTGAATTATCTTTCAAGACTCATTTTAAGAAGAAAATTTGATAATTTTTTCCTGCAAAATTTTTATAAAAGATATTGGAATGGATATTTGACATTTCAGATTTTTAGTTAACGACTTACAGTCATTCACTTGTAGATTGAACTTAAAACACACACACACACAAAAAAAAACTGACTATTATTTTTTGAAAGTTTTTAATTGGAAGAGACCATAAACTCAAAAGCTAACAAAACTTAATGAGTAATCCAAATAAAAACTTTACATCAAATACAAAGGTTAATTAAAGGGGACAAAAACTATTGAAAGTAACAAGACACAAAATTTTCGTAAAGAGTAATCCAAAAACTTAAAAACTAAAAAGAAAATTTAGTAATCCAAATAAAAACATTACATTAAATATAAAATTCAATTGAGGGGACAAAAATATTAAAAGTGACAAAATACAAATTACATCCAATACTAAATTTATTAAACCTGTACTAGGTAGATCAATTGGATTTTCTTCCTGGTTTCTTCAAATATTCTCCAGTACCAATTACAGTTCTAACTTTATTAATTGAATGATTTTTTTTTTCTGAGAAGCAACTTTAGTTCTAACTTTACTAGTTGCAATAACATTCGTCTTAGGACCACAGAATGATAATGCTTTTTGTATAACACTATCTCTTACTTCATTTGCATCACCATTTACAAGGAGTAGCGCAAGACAAAATTTTTCTTCATCCGATTCATACTGCATATAATAGAATTAATAACAATTTAATATTGATTAAAGTATTCTGCAAACTAAGAAATATAAATTGAGTTTGAAGAAATATAAATTGTATGATTAAGTTACCTTATAAGTTGGGAATAACATCTCACATGGAGTCTCCATAAACTTCATCACATACAAGCCACAATCATTTCCATTTGGTTGAATTGGCACATTATTTGGATATAAAATGTCAAAGTCAGCGAAATACCAATAAGATGAAAGTTAAAGGCTATATCACGAAACAAGACTAGGTCCAATGCATGTAATTGCAATAATAATAATGATAGTTAATATATATTGCATCTAGTAATTTCATATAAACAAATAAAAAATTTGAACTTACATTTTGTTTAACGATTTCTTGACGATGATTTGGTTCTATTTCAGAATTAGGCAAAGAATCCCAAATCTCAACAGTCTTATCTTTTATATTCATTATCACAACATACCAATGTTTGCAAGCCCGTCATAAAGAGGAACATGTATTTTTGGAACAATACATAAATTTTGTACTAATCATTACACACTTCAAATTATAATAATAAAACATATGATATTTTAGTAAATAACTTTTTACTTTTTGAACATATGATAATATTCCTGACCTTTTCACATCTTTTGAGTGCACCCATGTAAAATTCACAAATGTTATGTTTACAAACCGAAATTTCAATCTCTGATCTATCAATGGTTGAGACACCAAACACATTCGCCACGATTTGCTACAAAATTCATAAATTAATAATTATATGAAGATGGTAAGATATAACTTTAAAAAAATTCTAAATTTTTAGTAAAAACATATTATACATTTGTAACAGCAAAATATATAACATACTCCAAAAAGAATTGGTAAAAACCAATTTTGAGTCTCATAATCTTGCTTCAAACTCTCCTTTCTAGTTAAGTACTTGGCATAGTAACTTATGATCTATGTATAAAATAATCACAATATCATTATTAAAACATTCACTACCAAATGAAAAATAAATTATAAATTAAATACATATAATCTTATTACGCTCTGAATATTATACACACACATACACACATAGTACACCTCATCAAATATCCAAACATTAGGAGCTAAAGAAGACATTAAGAAGCGGGTAACAATATGTCGCTTTGTCATTACAATTTTCTCTCTATATAAATTATACACTCACATTAATAATTAATTAAAACAAATAAGAACATCAAAATACAAACGTATAAAATATGGTTATATTAAATACTTCCGTACTTTTTATCTAGTTGTTCATAAAAAATATACTATAAAATATACCATTCTTCCTCCGAAAAAGAAGCTCCATGTTTGGATAAACCAAACTCCTTGTTGCAGCGGCCTTTTTTTTTAGTGAAATTTTCGTAAGGAGATTTTTCATAATGACTGGGCTTTCGAGGGCGCACCTTTTTATCCTCAACTGCATCTACTTCGACCGATGATACCAAATCCACAAAATCAACTGCAACCATGGCTTTATCCTACATGCATAAGAACATGAATTTTATTATTATTTTTTGCTTAATGAATGTGCTAGTACAAATAATTTTTGAAAAAAAAGAGAATAATAGTTTGTTATTAATTATATATTTTTAACAAAATTGTGGAAGATTTGGTTCTCTTTCAGTTTCCTGTATGCAAATAAGTTTTTCAATGATAAATTTTCATCACATGCGTCTTCAATCTTGTCCTTAATCTTTGCGATCTTCACCGCAAACTCATCTCCCTTTCCCACGAAATTTTGACCACTTGATTCATTTGTACCATTTTGAACATCTTTACTAGAAGAGTTCATCTTTTCCTTCCATGGGTGTGATTGCATATGAGTTATATTATGTTCAAGTGCTTCAACTACACTATACATTTTTTGTACCAATGCATAAGTATCTAAATTCTTCCTCTTCAGCTCACCAAGTTCATACCTGACAGCGGCAAGATTAAAAGTCATCCCATCAATTTTTTTCATTAAGCTTTGTCAATTCCTTCTCATGGTTGCAATTTCGAAAGTTTGCTTTACCCTCTTCGTTTGTTTTAATGCTTTTATGGAGCCCTCCATCATCTTTTTTTTCCATCTGCATTTTAATGTTAATATTTAGTTGATCATGTAACATCAAGTATATCTATAAAATTATGATACTAACAAATAAAATATCAACAAACAAAAATGAAGATTTTAACATCAATATTTTCATATTGGGCTTGTCTTTAATTTTTAGAATTTAAAGACCGACATTTAAATTTCAATTGTAAGATATTAATAGTCAGTTGAATTCCCTCCTCAAAATAATATAAATTCGTAAAGTGCAACAAAAAGATCTCTTGACAATATAATACTCCAACAGATGCAAGGTAGACAACTAGACTGGCCAAATTCTGAATGTTGAGACTTTGAAAGATTGAATTTTCTCTTGTTGCCTTTATTGAGAAAATGACAGAGAATTGAAAGAGAGAAAGTTCATTCCCACCGCATAAAGCCTAAGAGAGGTAAAATTATTAATCTGACTCTGGAATCTTCAGGACTTCACAAGAGAACATATAACAAACTTGAAAAAAATTATAATAATAATTGCCCCTTTAGTTCCAAAAAGTATTGTGCTTCTAATCTTGTTTCACATGCTTCAGCTGTAGTAATTAGTTGGTTTCCATGTAATCAACAAAACCCCAAAAAAATGACACTAGAAACTGTGGTTTTGATCATGTGATAAAGTGAATTGAACTTCCCAGCAAGGGCTTCAATCTAGAAAGCACATGAGCCATTCTTTGTGATTAATTAATTACAACTTAATTACTTAATTATTTCTCTTGCATATGTAATTAGTTGACTTTATTCTGGCCATAATGAATGCCATGAGTTGTGAGAATTATTAACCTTCTTATAGGCCCCATAGATGATTGTATAAATAATACTACTAAACTTTCTTCAAATTAAGTTCATTAATTTCATATTTGTGCCCTATATTTATGATTCCAAATGGACAATTTTCTTGAGAATTTTCAACATACTCAGTTATTTCTTGTCTGGTATTATTCTAACAACTAAGAAGAATAAGAAAATCTTTTAAATAAGATAAATGAATTTGTCAAAATCAATCTATCATCAAACAAATACAAATCTACTTGCCTAGTTGCCTTGCGAATTAATTAACCTGCATGCTTTTTAGCACTATAATAGCATAATCACATAATCTACCACCAAATATACTATTTATGCTTAGAGTTAATATCAATTAACAACAAGGTCATTATGATCACTCTTTGGTGACAATAAAACACCAAAAATGTAGGTGTCATTATATATCTAAATATAGACCATATATATAACAATAAGCTAATAGTAAACTCTTTTCTAAATTAAAAAAGCTAGAAAGTTAAATGATTAAAGGAATTCGCAGGTGGCATAAATATGGAACTCTAAGTTTATCTATACATGATGAAACTTGAAAAAATCCAAACTAAAGCAAAATTGCAACATGGCTGACCAACTAATTTTTCATTACCAAAAGATATATGAAAGAAAACAGCACATGACATTAAAGATTCTATATCTTACTCGCATTGCACCTTGCCTCATGGTTCTCTCCCCTTTTACTTTTTCTCTATGGCTGGCAATTTGTGAGCCACACGAGCCTCTAAGCCGCCTGTAAAGGCACGTTATAGAATGATTGTAAGCAACGTAGGACAAACCTTAAACCATGGCTGCAAATACTCAAGGCAATAAATTGGCAATACAATAAAAATAGAGCTATTACATTATTAAAAAAATTCTGATTTGAAAATACGATTAAAACTATAAAATGGATTCAAGAATAACCTATCAAAATATTCATTAAGAGAAATTTATCGAATCTCTTTCATCTAATCATTAGGAGACAAAGATAATCTTAAAGAATCCAATTATAAAATAATGAACGTGAGAGATAAAGAGAGATTATATTTTACTGTATCTCTATTTCTTTTTTATTTTAAATTTAAAATTACCTATTTTATAGGTTTGTTAACCGGTTAGCACAATTTTCAAATAATTAAAAATTTTCATTAATAAAAATAATATATACCGTTGATTAGATCTAACGGTCTATATTTCTTACACTATTGATACCGTAAAAAAAATTACGGCATCATAGAAGGACCCAGAGAAGCAAATGCAATTGCCTCACAAACTTTTATACAAATGATATAATATTAATTTATTGATTAAATAAAAATATAAAATAAAAAAATAAATCTCGCGACCAGTTATTTTAATTCAATTAATTTTATTATTACTGTATCCTTACTAACAAAATAATGCACAACATCTCAATATTATTATAATAAATAATTTACTAAATTCATAAATTTTATTATTTGCATAAATTAGTTAAATTCCCAGGCACAAAAGAGCACGGTATTTGAAAGGAGGGGCGTTTATTCTCTCTTTACTTTGCGGTTCAAATTTCAAAATGTCGTTATCCTCCAATTCAGCCATCGCCCTCCCTACGGTTCCTATCCTGGTTCCTTCAATTCCACGTCGATAGGTATACTATGAGTCTGTAATCATTATTTTTTAAATTTTTTTAGATTGTTTCTTAACCGATTGATTGCCACTAATTACAGGCAAATTGTAGAAAATTTTCGATAAAATTAAGTAATGAAAATTTCAGTGGTCAAAGAATCATCACATTTTCGCCGTATAGAAGAAAACGCAGTTGTCTCACCAATTCAGTTTCAAGCGATGGCAATAACTCCATTAACGTCGATGTTCCCTTTCCCAATGACTATTCAGAGCTTCTTGATCAAGTACGCTGGCTTTTACATTTGTTTATTTATCTTTTTATTACATTAACCTTTAGGATTTGTTTGATATCGAGGTCTTGTAGTTTTTAACTATATGTATATGGTTAAAAAAAAGAAAAAAAAAGAAAAGTTATAGCTGTGATGTAAAAGTTGACTATGTTTCGTAAATATGACTTATAAATAATATTTTTTATAAAACTAATAAGCGTAATAAAAGTTTTTAATCAATCAATTATGAGATAAAATTATTTTTGCTTAAGAGCTGTGGCTGTAAGAGTTTACCAAACAGTCTATATATCTGAGATCCCCAATTTCAATGCCAAAGGGATGCTTAAACTTGTTAAATGAAAAGCGGGAGACATTTAAAACCAATTTGGCCTTTTTGAAGCTATTAGAAACCAGGCATTGGGTCCTGCTTGTTTTTTAATCCAAAAACATTCACGGGGTTGATTGATTGTGGCAATTTTAGAAAAGCATCAGCGAATATTTAAGTTACAGATATATGGATCATATTTCTATATCCGTTGAATATTTTCTCGGTGGGGGTTTGGAGACTTAAATCAAAAAATCTGCTTTTGTGAAATCATCTACTCTCGACATCAAAGTTATTGTTTTTGTGTAAGAATCCCTGTGTTATGGTATCTTAGGATGAATATATTTTCAAAGTACTAAGAGTTCTGCATTTAGTTTAAAACTCTAAACCACTGTCACCACTTCACATTGGATGAGTGGCACCTTTGAGATGAGTTGTCAAAGCAGTCTAAAAATTAGACAAAGGAACAGAATTGCTTTGGAAACTCTTGGAAAACACAACTTGGTGTCTCTCTTGATACAGCTTGATGCTTATCATCTGTTCTGTAGTAGTTAGATAATAGGTATAGGAGTAGCAACATCCGCTTATTTTGGGCTTTTGACCTTTAAACAAGAAAAAATGGCTGCTGAATTAGCCGTGAAGGATGGCAAGAAGTTGATGGTGAGTAATTGCTGGATAATTGAAGAACTATAAGCACGCATTGACTGTAGAATATGTATATACTTTATGATGAACAAGTATATGTTTCAGGAGATTAAATTCCCGACAGGTGGCCTTGATTCTGTACTAGGTGCCCTCCACAACTGAAACGACCCGCCCCGCACTCCTAGGGCAAGTCTGTCTAATCTCGTAAAATCGGATCAATAATAAAAATAATATCTAAGAATTCCGCTGAAAATTCGACAGAATATCCCCTATAAATACAACATCCTCGAGATTACAATTACAAAACAACACTCCCAAAAGTATCTCAATAACCATCCAAACTTCAAAACCAACTTCTCCAGTCAACATATCAAATATCGCCCCAAATCACTTTAATATAAAAACAAATACAATAGTTATCCTTAATTACAAAATATAACAATAAGTACAACTCACAAAATCCCAAATATCAATATATTAAATCTACAACTCCTAGCACCATCACGCGGCCATAATTTCAATCTAACTACCGATACTGGGTCGACGGATATACCTGCAAATCTCCTGTGGGGGGAAATATCATGATAAAAACGTAGTGAGTATAAAACTCAGTGAGTGGAGACTAGTTCTCGAAAAATAAATTTATTTAAAATGAATTACTTTTTCTCAAAACAATTCTATCAAAATATCATTCTATTTTTCTCAAACTTTCACATTCTCTTTCAAATCACTTACTTGAGCTACCTTCATTCGATTACTGCTTAGTAGGACACTCTCTTAACTTTCATAACTTTCTCTTTCATACTCTTTGGGCTTCTCGCAATGCGTCCTTCGCCCACTTATCTCATAACTTTATAAACATCTCGAGAGTCCTCCACTAAGCCAGTAACGAATTCAAGCATTCAAGCTAAAACTGTAAAACAATCTTTCTTTCTTTCCAAATCTCATTTGCTAAAATCAACTTTCTCATTTTTCCTGGAAATATAGAAAACATAGTGTATTTTCGTGCTCATGCCAATGAAATATTCATACGTATGCCTATGTCAATAAACACATATATCAACATCTCATATCAACACATCACATAAACACAGGGGCAGAACATATAAATCAATATCTGTACATATAACAAAATAGACTTTCCAAACATATCAAGCATATATATCGTTTATTGTGATTCATTTGGAAATCTAGTTTACTTATATAAAAATATTTAATTTAAATCAGTCACTGAAATACTATCTTACATAAATTTGCGTAAAATCAATGGAATCATAATACTTGTCATATCAAATACTGTATATAAAAAATTATCATCAAACAAGTACCCGGGGGAATGATCTCATCATATCCGGACCTCGACAGACAGGCAAGGACGTACTATCTGGGTACCGCCACGCCCCGGAGCTACACGGATAGATAGGGAAAATCTCATATCTCATCATATCAATCTAGTCCTCAAAGGACAAAAGCATCCAAGCACACGGCCCAAAGCCTCTGTGTGTACTCAGACGGCCCCAAAGGCCTATATATCATCTGTATCATTTGTATCTCAACAGCTGTCTGTATCTCATATCAATATATCTGTACTCATCATACTGCATGCATATGCCCCCAAAAGGCAAAAGCGCCCAACACACGGCCCAAAGCCTCTATGTGTGTCAGACGGGCCCCAAAGGCCTCTATCTCATCTCATCTGTATCTCTGTATTCATCTCATATTATCTGTTTCTCTGTATCTGGAGGGGAGGGTACTGTTTAACAATTTCTCAAATAACATGTAATACACATGTACGAAAACATATAATCACATCTGAAATCTCATTTTCTCTTTCTTCAACGTATTTCAAATCCATTCAATTCTATATCAAGCATTTATTTAAAAACGGTAATAAAATCATTATTCAAACTCTTTCTCAGTAATAATAAAATCAACACATGTAAATAAATTCACTTTTCTAGAATCATTAAATCGAAGCATCAAATACTTATTTTTCAAAACATACTGCACTGTATCATAAAATTAACATATACTTATAGAAATAAATTTTGTATATTCCACTCACAGTGACAATGTCCAGACTCAGTATCAACCACGTCCGCGGGTTGATTCTCGTTCGCGAATCCTCCTAATCAAGGAAACGACATAATCATTCTCCGTAAATTGAAATACAACTATTCTTATATAATACTTCTCGAAACGAATATCTATCAATAATAATTATTCCCGCATGTATAAAATTACCAAAATACCCCTACATGCCAAAATTACCAAAATGCCCTCAACATCATTATTTTACCGAAATATTCATATAATCTTCAATTACCAAATTGTTCTCATTTCGGATCACGGAAATAATCACAATACTAGGAATTACGAAATTACCCTTTAGAGCGTAAAATTACCGAAATGTCCTTAACAACTTAAATTACCGAATTATCCTCGAAATCACAAATTACCTTACTGCCCTAACCTCAAATTGCCAAATTACCCATTGATTTTACAAATTACAAAATGACCCCCAAAGTTTTATGAAATTACCGAATTGCCCCTGCCGGTCAACGGTGACCGGACTTCAGTCAACGGCGACGGGGAGCTTAGGTCTCATAGTTCCGGCCACGCTGAGTCCAATGGTGGCGGCGGTGACCTCCCACGCGCGCTGCCGGCGGGGGATCGAGCTCCCCAAAAACCGCGAGCTTCCAAGTGCTAATCGGCGGCAATCCGGCCGATTCAGGTGACGGGATCGGTTGGAAAATGGTGCTGGTGAGCTGAGGAACAAGAACCAAGTGGTGGCGTACCAAAATTCCGGCGAAATCGACGGCGACGAAGACGGGTCTTGGCCGCGAGTTTCAAGCTCCAACCGGCGGCGTTCCAGGCATTTTCCGACGACGATGATGGCAGGGATACGTCGGCCGGCTTCCAAGCTTCAGATCGATACCAAGCACGGCCGATGAGGTGGCCGGAATCGCGAGATCCGGCCGGGTCATAGCCGCGGGTCCGGGTCGGGTCAGCCGAGTCAAACGGGTTTTCTCTCTATTTCTCTCTCTCTCTCTCTCTCTCTTCTTTTCAAAAATACCCCCCATGTCCAGAAAATATAAACCGGCTTTTTCTTCTTTTTTTTTTTTTTTAAACTAAGCTTAGTACAGATTAAGCTTATACCGGACCCATAACGGAATTAAAATCCGATCACTCGAGCTCTTAATCACGCTCAATTTGTTTCGAAGCGAAAAAAATTAAATCGTACACTTGATTAAGAAAATCAAAGTGCATATGTTACAATCATCCCCCCTTATAAAAATTTCGTCCTCGAAATTTACGTACCTGATAAGAAGAGATAGGAATATTAAGATCGGATCAAGTCCTTGCGTTCCCAAGTAACCTCTTCCTTTACATGATTCTTCCACGATACTTTTACTAGCGGAATAGTTTTTTAACGCAAAACTTGATGCTTCTGTTCTAGTATTTCCACGTGCTCTTCTTTATAAGTCAAATCTTCTTTCAACTCAATTGATTTTCTCGATAACACATGATTAGAATCATACACGTACTTCTGGAGCATTAAGACATGAAACACATCGTGGATTTTGAATAACTCAGGCGATAGAGCTAATCGGCATGCCAACGGACTAACACGCTCCACGATCTCATATGGTCCAGTGTAATGTGGACTTAACTTCCCACGCTTCCTAAATCAAAGTACCGCTTTCCAAAGAAATATCCACAGGAAAACCTTATCACCCACTTCAAATTCAAGTTCACGCTTACACTTATCTGCATAGCTTTTTCATTTTTTTCTTTTTTTTCTTTTTTTTTTTGTTTTGGGCTGCCTTTAATCTTTCCCGAATGAGTTGTATCTTCTCATTAGTATTCGGCACTAATTCGGGACCAAAAAGCTTCCACTCTCCAACCTCGTCCTAACATACAGGAGTTCTACATTTCCTGCCATATAAAGCCTCATAAGGTGCCATCTCGAAACTAGCTTGATAACTATTATTATAAGCAAACTCCATCAAGGGTAAATAAATGTCCCAACTACTCTTAAACTTCAAAACACAAGCTCGTAACATATCCTCTAGGGTTTGAATAGTACGCTCTGACTGGCCATCAGTTTGCAGATGAAAAACTGTACTAAAATTCAACTTAGTGCCTAAAGCCTTTTTGCACACCCTCTTTCAACTTTAGTAACTGCAATTCCTAATCTTGCATCTGATAAATCTTGTCAATCAAAGTCGGCCTAACTCGAAAGGTAGCTATCAAACCCCACGATTATCCCCAAAGACCTTAACTCGATCAACAAAGGTACATATTTCACTCACAAGTGAGCAATCGAGTTGGATGACTTTCTACTTTGTGCATCTGCTACCACATTTGCTTTGCTCGGATGATTATCGATAGTGCAATCGTAGTCCTTAATCAGTTCGATCCATCTCCTCTATCTCATATTCAACTCCTTCTGAGTAAACAAATACTTCAAGCTCTTATGATCAGTGAAAATCTGGCATGTTACTCGTATAAATAATGCTTTCATATCTTGAGTGCAAATACCACTGCCGCTAACTTTAAATCATGAGTCGAGTAATTCTGTTCATACTTTTTAAGTTATCGAGAAGCGTAAGCCGCTACTTTCCCATGTTACTAACACAACCCAATCCTTGCCTGGATGCATAACTATATACCACAAACCCTTTATTACCCGATGGAAGTGTAAGAACTGGTGCTGAAGTAAGTCGTACCTTGAGTTCTTGAAAACTCTTTTCACAGTCATCATCCCACTGGAACTTAGCATTCTCTCTGGTTAATCGTGTCAGAGGAGTAGCAATCTTGGAGAATCCTTCCACAAATCTATGATAATAGCCAGCTAATCCAAGGAAAATTCGAACTTCGGTCACATTTGTAGGCCGTTTCTAATTTACAATTGTTATTCGACCTTTTGAGGATCAACAAAAATTCCTTGAACTGATTTCACATGGCCCATAAATGCTACCTTATCCAACCAGAATTCACAATTGTTAAATTTGGCATACAATTGCTTTTGTCTTAAAGTCTGCAGAACAATCCGCAAGTGCTCCTCATGTTTCTCCTGACTTCGAGAATACACTAAAATATCATCAATAAACATAATCACAAATCGATCCAAATAAGAACGAAATACCCTATTTATAAGATCCATAAAAGCTGCTGGGGCATTAGTCAACCCAAATGGCATCATCAAGAACTCATAATGTCCATAACGAGTTCTGAATGCTGTTTTTGGAATATCGGCCTCTTTAATTCTAAGCTGATGATATCCCGAGCGTAAATCAATCTTGGAAAACACCTTGGCTCCCTGAAGTTGATCAAACAAGTCATCAATACGCGGAAGTTGTGAATACTGTTTTAGAAATACATCTGAAAATTCTTGAACTACTGGAATATCCTCCAATCTCAACTTCTGAGTTTCAGTGTCTATTACGTATACAAGGTAAGCCGCAAATAATCAAATTCGCCTTAAATTCATGCTCACCCAATCGAATCATATAATCTCGATACACCCACTCCGCAAATAGTGACCCTCTGGTAGATGTACTAACAACCAAACCATAATCTAGCAATTCAGGCTCTCTCTCATCACCAACTGCTGAAGTAGCAAATCTAAAAAGATCCAAAAATTTCTTCTCATACTCTTCCACTGTCATGGATCGTTGAACCAGCCAAAAAAAAAATTCACTCCGCTTAATATCCTGATAGACAGCTGGAAAATAATGATCGTAGAATTCCTTACGGAAAATAACTCATGTAAGCGTAGCTTGCCCTTGGTATCTACGCTCTACTGTTTGCCACCAATGATAAGCTCTCTCCTTAAGTAGGAAAGTGGTAAATGTAAGTCTGTCCTCCTCTGAGCATCTCATCACATCAAAAATACGTTCTAATTTAATAAGCCACGACGCTGCCTCAGATGGATCACCAGAACTATTAAAAATCTTTGCCCCTAAACTTTGCACACACTCAATAGTATTTACATGACCGACATGCGGATGAGTCTGATTCTGTACTACTGTAGTCACAATATGAGCTAATCTATCAATCGACTGCTCGATAATCGGAGCATCTCCTGTGCCTGTTGCACAATCTCGTGCGTTGAAGACTCAACTATTCCCTCGCCTATGGGATCATTTTCCCCCACAAGTACATCTACTGAAGTCAACCCAGTTACTAGTATAGTATGGCCACAACTACGGCCATGTCTATTGCTACGACGAATCATGATGGTGCCTACAAAATATCAACTCTGACTTAATAACAATAACACTTATTCTATTTACGAAAAGTCTACAGAATCTATAACCATGCTCTGATACCAACTGAAACGACCCGCCCCGCACTCCTAGGGCAAGTCTGTCTAATCTCGTAAAATCGGATCAATAATAAAAATAATATCTAAGAATTCCGCTGAAAATTCGACAGAATATCCCCTATAAATACAACATCCTCGAGATTACAATTACAAAACAACACTCCCAAAAGTATCTCAATAACCATCCAAACTTCAAAACCAACTTCTCCAGTCAACATATCAAATATCGCCCCAAATCACTTTAATATAAAAACAAATACAATAGTTATCCTTAATTACAAAATATAACAATAAGTACAACTCACAAAATCCCAAATATCAATATATTAAATCTACAACTCCTAGCACCATCACGCGGCCATAATTTCAATCTAACTACCGATACTGGGTCGACGGATATACCTGCAAATCTCCTGTGGGGGGAAATATCATGATAAAAACGTAGTGAGTATAAAACTCAGTGAGTGGAGACTAGTTCTCGAAAAATAAATTTATTTAAAATGAATTACTTTTTCTCAAAACAATTCTATCAAAATATCATTCTATTTTTCTCAAACTTTCACATTCTCTTTCAAATCACTTACTTGAGCTACCTTCATTCGATTACTGCTTAGTAGGACACTCTCTTAACTTTCATAACTTTCTCTTTCATACTCTTTGGGCTTCTCGCAATGCGTCCTTCGCCCACTTATCTCATAACTTTATAAACATCTCGAGAGTCCTCCACTAAGCCAGTAACGAATTCAAGCATTCAAGCTAAAACTGTAAAACAATCTTTCTTTCTTTCCAAATCTCATTTGCTAAAATCAACTTTCTCATTTTTCCTGGAAATATAGAAAACATAGTGTATTTTCGTGCTCATGCCAATGAAATATTCATACGTATGCCTATGTCAATAAACACATATATCAACATCTCATATCAACACATCACATAAACACAGGGGCAGAACATATAAATCAATATCTGTACATATAACAAAATAGACTTTCCAAACATATCAAGCATATATATCGTTTATTGTGATTCATTTGGAAATCTAGTTTACTTATATAAAAATATTTAATTTAAATCAGTCACTGAAATACTATCTTACATAAATTTGCGTAAAATCAATGGAATCATAATACTTGTCATATCAAATACTGTATATAAAAAATTATCATCAAACAAGTACCCGGGGGAATGATCTCATCATATCCGGACCTCGACAGACAGGCAAGGACGTACTATCTGGGTACCGCCACGCCCCGGAGCTACACGGATAGATAGGGAAAATCTCATATCTCATCATATCAATCTAGTCCTCAAAGGACAAAAGCATCCAAGCACACGGCCCAAAGCCTCTGTGTGTACTCAGACGGCCCCAAAGGCCTATATATCATCTGTATCATTTGTATCTCAACAGCTGTCTGTATCTCATATCAATATATCTGTACTCATCATACTGCATGCATATGCCCCCAAAAGGCAAAAGCGCCCAACACACGGCCCAAAGCCTCTATGTGTGTCAGACGGGCCCCAAAGGCCTCTATCTCATCTCATCTGTATCTCTGTATTCATCTCATATTATCTGTTTCTCTGTATCTGGAGGGGAGGGTACTGTTTAACAATTTCTCAAATAACATGTAATACACATGTACGAAAACATATAATCACATCTGAAATCTCATTTTCTCTTTCTTCAACGTATTTCAAATCCATTCAATTCTATATCAAGCATTTATTTAAAAACGGTAATAAAATCATTATTCAAACTCTTTCTCAGTAATAATAAAATCAACACATGTAAATAAATTCACTTTTCTAGAATCATTAAATCGAAGCATCAAATACTTATTTTTCAAAACATACTGCACTGTATCATAAAATTAACATATACTTATAGAAATAAATTTTGTATATTCCACTCACAGTGACAATGTCCAGACTCAGTATCAACCACGTCCGCGGGTTGATTCTCGTTCGCGAATCCTCCTAATCAAGGAAACGACATAATCATTCTCCGTAAATTGAAATACAACTATTCTTATATAATACTTCTCGAAACGAATATCTATCAATAATAATTATTCCCGCATGTATAAAATTACCAAAATACCCCTACATGCCAAAATTACCAAAATGCCCTCAACATCATTATTTTACCGAAATATTCATATAATCTTCAATTACCAAATTGTTCTCATTTCGGATCACGGAAATAATCACAATACTAGGAATTACGAAATTACCCTTTAGAGCGTAAAATTACCGAAATGTCCTTAACAACTTAAATTACCGAATTATCCTCGAAATCACAAATTACCTTACTGCCCTAACCTCAAATTGCCAAATTACCCATTGATTTTACAAATTACAAAATGACCCCCAAAGTTTTATGAAATTACCGAATTGCCCCTGCCGGTCAACGGTGACCGGACTTCAGTCAACGGCGACGGGGAGCTTAGGTCTCATAGTTCCGGCCACGCTGAGTCCAATGGTGGCGGCGGTGACCTCCCACGCGCGCTGCCGGCGGGGGATCGAGCTCCCCAAAAACCGCGAGCTTCCAAGTGCTAATCGGCGGCAATCCGGCCGATTCAGGTGACGGGATCGGTTGGAAAATGGTGCTGGTGAGCTGAGGAACAAGAACCAAGTGGTGGCGTACCAAAATTCCGGCGAAATCGACGGCGACGAAGACGGGTCTTGGCCGCGAGTTTCAAGCTCCAACCGGCGGCGTTCCAGGCATTTTCCGACGACGATGATGGCAGGGATACGTCGGCCGGCTTCCAAGCTTCAGATCGATACCAAGCACGGCCGATGAGGTGGCCGGAATCGCGAGATCCGGCCGGGTCATAGCCGCGGGTCCGGGTCGGGTCAGCCGAGTCAAACGGGTTTTCTCTCTATTTCTCTCTCTCTCTCTCTCTCTCTTCTTTTCAAAAATACCCCCCATGTCCAGAAAATATAAACCGGCTTTTTCTTCTTTTTTTTTTTTTTTAAACTAAGCTTAGTACAGATTAAGCTTATACCGGACCCATAACGGAATTAAAATCCGATCACTCGAGCTCTTAATCACGCTCAATTTGTTTCGAAGCGAAAAAAATTAAATCGTACACTTGATTAAGAAAATCAAAGTGCATATGTTACAACAACTAACCCTTACCTCCCACCCCCACCCAAGAGCAACCCAAATATCTTGGTTATTACCTCTCACTTTTTGTAATTGTGCAGCAGGTGATGGTGAAGGAGGAATAGAAATTATTGGAAGTATGCGGTTAATATGTGAATTCTGTGATCTGTTTGTGACTCCGGAGAAAGTGACATGAACTAGAATAGTAAGTATTTTGTATGTGAGCAGTGTTATTTTAATCTTTCCTTCAAAATGAAGGTACTATTTGTGTGTATGTGTATATGTGTGTATAAAAAAACAAATAAATACAAGCATACGATGAATTTTTGTTATGTAAACCAAGGTGGAACTAATTTCTACCGCAAGTGCAACTGCCAAGGTTTTACCAGATTTACTAGCTATCAGAAGTTAGATGTCTATGGTTTTATTCTCAGAATGTAGCACGAGTTCATTTTTGTCCAAAAGGGCACTAGGAAAAGAGGTTACCTTCTTTATCCTAAACCCCCTTCTCTAATAAAGGCAGGATACAATCCTTGATGACTTTTATTAGTTGGACCAGTGAACACCTTTAACAAGTCTTTTTGAGTTCAGTGCAATTTGTGCAGTTGTTTTCTTTTAGTTTCTTTTAAAATGTCATACCATGGTATGATCCTTAAGAGAATGTATTATTGGATAAGTTAACAGCATTAATTTGGGTCCTAGACTTCTATGCAATTTGTGTCAGTTGGTTTTGCTTTGTATTCTTTTTAAATGAGTCCAGATTTGGTCATCGGTAGAGAAGGATGCTGAAGCAATGCGCTTGCCTGTTGAAGACCTTCCATTTGGCAAGTTTGACGAGTTCCGTCAGTGGAATCGACAAACTAAATGATATGGGTACAATACCGATGTCATTTAAAATAAAAAAATTTGTGGTTCCCATCCATGGGATCCATCAAACCTGCCAATGGTGGGTCCTTAGTGGGCAGACGACAAGTTTTGCTCCGTTGGCGTATAAATGAGTTAGCTTTTTCCACACTAAGAAGGTGTATTGGGGAAGTTTGGGGGTGAGACACAACCTGAACAGGCTGGATTTGGGCCCGAGCGGGGAGGATTTGGGTTTGGACAGGCTGGATTTGAGGGCGGTAGGCCAATATGAGGAGTTTCTAGTGAGAAAGAGAGCGATTATGGCCAAAATACGGCTAGACAAGGAATTCCAGCCTACTATGGTGTCAGGGAAGGAGAAATTTGGGCTAGATCTTCGGGATTTGCAGACACTAGAGTAGATTAGAGAGGCTGGAGACCTCCGATGGCATGAACTGGAGCTGGTCAGACTCAATTTGGAGCCGATTCTAGGGTAAGGAAGCTGAAAATGCCTATTTTTGAAGGCGAGGATGCCTATGGGGTGTATAGGGTAAAGCGCTATTTCACTATCAATGGACTCTCGGAGGGGAAAATTTAATGGCAGCGGCATTATGTTTAGAGGGAAAGGCACTTGCGTGGTTTCAATGGCGAGAACAACGACAACAATTGCAGTCGTGGGGTGAATTTAAGAACCGCCTATTGGAAAGATTTCAAGCCACTCAAGAAGGGGATTTGCATGAACAAATTTTTGCCTTGACCCAGGAGGGAACGGTCATGGAGTCTAGGGGAAGTCTCAGATGTAGTGCTGGAAGGGCATTTTATGAAGGGACTAAAACCGAAAATCCGAGCGACGCTACGCTTGCTGAGGCCGAGAGAGTTAGGGGAGACAATGGAGTTGGAACAGATGATTGAGGACAAGAACACAGCAAAACAGATTAATAAGAGCAATTCAGTCGGGTTTTCATGCCGAAATAGCACACCATTGGTAGGTCAGAAAACCTAGACCTTGGGGTTCTAGTGAGAGTTCTAAAGCACACCACCGGGAGGTCAGAAAACAAAAATTAAAGGGATACAAAGAGATTCCTAAAGGGATCGGGATAGTGGCCCACGATCGGGAGCGACTTTCAAACACCTCACAGAGATAGAGATTCAAGAAAAGAGGGTGAAGGGGTTTTGTTTTCGATGTGATGAGAAATTTTCCCCAGGGCATCGATGTAAAGACAAATCACTACAAGTTTTTGAAGGACAACATTTGTCCATGAGGTTCCTAATAACGCAACTTTTGCGCAGTAAAATTAAAACAGATGGCGGAAGCTCTAGAAACCTCGGATCGACTTCATTCAAAATCGAAAATCAAGAGGAAAGATTGAAGTTTAGTTACCTCACTTGAAGTTTCAGAAAAGACTTCGTGAAGTAGGAGAAAACGACTGAAAACAGCAAGCTCCGAACACTGTCCAGAAAAACGGCTCTGCACGAACAGCTTCTGTTTTGCCACGATCTGAGATCCTTTAAGCACCCCAATTGTGATTCCTCTAATCAGTCAACACTTAGAAATGTTCTAGGAGTTCAGAGGATTTGGAATCTTGAAATTTCATTAAGAAATGAGAGAGATAATGAAGGAACATGAATGCTAGCTCATGTTGATTCCTTCCACCAAATAAAGCCACCATTATGTCTAATAATGGCACCAAACATTATCATGTGCTAGACCCACCCACTTAGCCATTATTTATTGAAATTGATCTCATGACTTCAATAAACTATTTAATCAAATAAATAAATAACTAATATTAATTAATTTCGGAATTAATTATTTAACCCCATTTTGATTACATCAAATGGTTAAATGTGGGCTTCTCTTGTGACATGTTCTAATGCTTTCTCTTAATCCATATCGAATCCAATAAAAGCCCATAATTCTAAACCCAAAATTGGTCTAGAAGTCCATAATCATATATGAACCCGAACATGTCCAAAATGGTCATTTTACGTACTCGACATTCCATAATGTTTAATTGAGGATTTATGAAATTTATTTTGTTCCTTAAACTATTTATGGAACATCTAAATTTCTATCTTAAATCATATTTAAGATATATTTATATTTATATTCATTCTCAATGAATTATAATATAAATATTGATTTTCCTAAAATTAGGAAATCTAACTTCTCATTTTCTAGTAACTCCTTTTTCATTTCTATATTGTGTGTGACCTTTTAGGTTCTTAGTTATAAGGTAGTAGAACTATTTTAATGATAACTCTTTATTCATTAAATGATGCTAAACTCTTTAGTCATCAATTAGAACCTTTCTAATGACCTTAAGATGCATTGGTAATACGCTTTACCAATATTGATCATAAGGTTTCTACAAGTCATGAGTGACACCTAGCAGTATATCACGACTATCCAAATAACAAGAATTGTTGGATCTATAGAACTTATTCCATTGTATCTCTATGTCTTGGTCTCTTCATCATCCATGTCCAGAGAAAAGCACACCTTATGGTTTATTATGTTAAGCAGTTGTGCTTTATCTCAAAATAAATATAAATGAACTTGGCATGATAATATAATTTGAACTCCTTCAAATATATTTCACCTTGGCCAAGGATTTGTCATGCCAATTCATATTATCTCATAGGGACATCCTTTTTGTATATTACAAAGTGATGAATTCCATATTGGCCATCAACTTGTCTTCATACGTAGCCAACCATGACAGCTATTGCTAGATCTCTTCCGTGATTAGGAATCAATCGTTATGCATTCACATATCAGAGATGTCTATGTATAAGATATCTATTATGCCTCAGGTCTAAAGACCATTACTAAACATAGTGTCTGTTACAATGTATAATAAGCCATTAACACTCACGACCATATGGCTTACTATATTCGGTCAAGTTCAGTAAACTCGTTCTCTTAACAAGTACCTATGTGTTTAACTTGACATCTCATGTCAATGATATGAAACTCACCATCCATCTTAGTATCACATACCATAAGGAGTCATAACACATACTAGTGTTTATAGGAATTTATAATGTCCAATCATAAATCCACCACTAGGAACTATTTTAGAAGTATAGTACAAAGGATACACGTTTCATATTCTTGACATACTCGAGAATGTGTTCCTTAACTATTTTACTTCTTGGACTATATTCATTAAATTAATATATGAATATTGATAACTTTGCTATTTTATAAATATCAAAATGCTATTCAAATACAATCATTCCCTAAACAATCAAATCACCATTCGATTGGCCTTTAGGGCATATTACTAACAGTTTTAACTGTGTGTGATAAGGAGGAAAGCGGAGGAGAAGCCAAAGAAGAAGAGGTGGAAGTGCAAGAACGTCCTCATTTAGATGTCGTCGAGGTTTCACTTAACTCAATAGTGGGATTTACACCAAACCATACAATGAAGATAAAGGGGAGAATAGAGGGGTAGGACGTAGAGGTGTTAATCGATAGTGGTGTAACCCATAATTTTATTTCTAATAAAATAGTAGATCAGTTGGGACTTTGTTTGACGGACATTGGTAGTTTTTGGGGTGGTAATAGGTACTAGGAAGGTAGAAAAGAGTAAGGAAATATACAGAGGGCTGATCTTACTATTACCAGGGGTTCAAGTGGTGGAGGACTTTCTTCCGTTGGACTTAGAAAGTATCGGCGTAATTTTAGGAATGAAGTGGTTACAGACGCTAGGAGAGATGAGAGTGAATTGGAAACTATTAACAATGGAGTTTCGCGTAAATAGTCAGGTAGTCGTGCTACGGGGTGATTCCAGTTTGAGCAAAACCTTTGTGTCCCTAAAAACCATGATAAAGGTGATTCAAGACGCGAGGCAAGGATTGTTGGTGGAGTTACATAGCATGGTAAGGGGACGGACAAAGGCATCAACAGTTATTCTGAAACTAATTCAGCAGCTGTTGGAGCAATTTGAGGGGGGTTTTCAAGATGCCTAGTGGCCTACCTCCGTGATGAGAATATGAGAATGCAATAGTGTTAAAGGAAGGGGCTTCACCGATTAGTGTCAGACCATACTAGTACCCTCAGATATAGAAGAACGAGATTGAGAGGCTAGTTAGGGAAATGATAGAGGCCGGGATAATACAACCAAGCGTGAATCCATTTTCGAGCCTAATCTTGTTAGTGAAGAAAAAAGATGAGAGCTGGAGATTTTGTATCGACTATCGAGCGCTGAATAAAGAAACGGTACTTGATAAATTTTCCATTCCAGTGATAGATGAGTTGTTAGATGAGTTGCATGGAGTGTTGGTATTTACAAAGATAGATTTGAAGTCGGGATATCATCAAATACGGATGCGACTAGAGGATGTGCATAAAACTGCATTTCGGACTCACGAGGGACATTACGAATTTCTGGTTATGCCGTTTGGCCTTACAAACACGCCAGCCACTTTTCAGTCATTAATGAATAAGGTATTTCAGCCCTATTTGAGGAAGTTTGTCCTTGTTTTCTTCGACGATATCTTAGTTTACAGTCGCACTTTGGAGGATCATGTGGGTCATCTGGAGTTAGTATTAAAGGAGTTACAAAAACATCAATTGAATGCCAACCGAAAAAAGTGCTTGTTTGCGCAGACAAGGGTGGAACACTTGGGGCATGTGGTGTCGGCAGAGGGGGTTTTAGCAGATCAGTCTAAGATAGCAGCAATGCTGGAATGGCCTCTACCTAAGACACTAAATGAATTGAGGGGTTTTTTGGGGCTCACTGGATATTATTGAAAGTTTGTGAAAGGGTATAGCACTATAGCATGACCTCTGATCGAGCAGTTGAAGAAGGATAGTTTTCAATGGAGGGAAGCAACAACGCAAGCTTTTGAGAAACTAAAGCGGGCCATGACTAGTGTTCCGGTGCTAGCATTACCAAATTTTAGCCGACCATTTATCGTAGAGACAGATGCATTGGGGTATAGGTTAGGCACGGTCCTTATGAAAAATCAATACCCAATCGCTTACTGCAGCCAAGTATTAGCAGCTAGGGCTTGACTCAAGTTAGTTTATGAGCACGAACTGATGGCAATTGTGTTAGCTATTCAGAAGTGGAGGCCATACCTCTTGGGGCGACGTTTTATCATTCGAACCGACCAACAGAGTTTCAAATTCCTGTTGGAACAACAGATGGTGACTGAGGAACACCAATGCTGGTTGGCAAAGTTACTAGGCTATGATTTTGAGATACAATATCGGCCGGGGCTAGAGAATAAGGTGGTAGATGCCTTATCGCGATAGGAGGAGGAACCCAGGTTGTTACGTGGGGAACTGGGATACCCAAGTTATTCTATGGATGGATTGGGACACATTGTTACGAGAAATTGAAGTAGACGAGGGGCTAGTAAAGATCCAGACAACGTTGTTACGTGGGGAACTGGGATTCCCAGGTTATTCTATGGATGGACAAAGACTGTTATATCAAGGGTGTCTAGTGCTGCCGAGGACATCACCCCAAATACCAAAACTATTACAGGAGTTTCACGAGAGTGCTATTGGGGGACATTCCGGTGTTCTAAAAACTTATCGGCGTTTGGCCGCAAAGCTGTATTGGGTTGGGATGAAGAAGGATGTTGAGGAGATTGTAGCGAAGTGTGATGTGTGTCAACGCCACAAATATATGGCAATGGCACCTGGAGGGTTGTTGCAACCATTATCACTACCAAATAAGGTTTGGAAGGAGGTAACGATGGATTTTATTGAAGGATTGCCAAGTTCAGAGGGATATACAGTGATCTTTGTGGTGGTCTATCGACTAAGCAAGTATGCTCATTTCATACCCTTACGAACACCCTTATACTGTTGTGATGGCTGCATCGACGTTTATGCATGAGGTAGTACGTTTGCATGGAATTCCGGAGTCGATAGTAACGGACCGAGATAAGGTTTTTCTAAGCCACTTTTGAAGGGAGTTGTTTAAAATGCAGGGTACAATTTTGAAGAGCACAACTTACCATCCACAAACTAATGGGCAGACTGAGATAGTTAACCGATGTGTAGAGACTTATCTATGATGTTTTGTGTTGGACAAGCCTAAACAATGGGCTAGGTGGTTACCATGGGCAGAGTATTGGTATAATACTTCTTATCACACTACTGCATAAACCACTCCTTTTAAGATCTTGTACGGGCGAGATCCTCCATATTCGGCATACTATGGTCAAGGTTCGACACCTGTATCGTAGGTGGAACAATACTTAGAGGAATACTTGCTGAGTTGAAGAGGCTTCTATCTAAAGCACATCAGATAATGAAAAAATAGGTCGACGGTCATAGGAGGGACGTACAATTTACGGTAGGAGATCGAGTTTATCCGAAGCTATGGCCGTACCAACAGAAATCTCTTGTGCGACGGAGGAGTGAGAAGCTCTCCCCTCTATATTTTGGGCCATATGAGATCGAAGAAAAGATTGGCGAGGTAGCGTATCGGTTGAAGTTGCCACCAACATCGGTCATTCACCCGGTGTTTCATGTGTCTCAATTGAGACGAGCTATTGGAGAACATACACCCTTTCCTTTGCTTCTGCCAGCGCTGATTAAGGATATGGAGGTTGTGCTAGAACCAACGGCTGTGGAGGGAGTACGCCAGGAAGTTATAGGACAACATGCTGATACAGAAGTGTTGATTACATGGAAGGACTTGACAAACTATGAGGCGACATAGGAGCCATATGAGTTGCTACAACAATAGTTTCCTAAATTTCACCTTGAGGACAATGTGTCTTTTTGGAGGGGAAGTAATGTTAGACCTATGAAAACTTATGTTAGGCGCAAATATAAAGGGACAGGGGTTGTTTAGTAATTTTAAGGGCAGGGGCAATTTAGTAACTTTATTATTAATTAGGGTTTAGCTATAAATAAGAGATTATGGAGTCATTTATGTTCTATGTTGAGTTTTGTCTGGTATTAAGAACCATTAGGAGTGTTAGGAGAGATTAACCTACCTCTTGAATTGTAGGTCAGGATTGATTGTTTGTTTCCTTTTGATTTAATCAATAAAAGTCAGCCCTAATTTAGCCCTAAGTCCTATCAGATTAGTAATTGTTAGCTGTGACCATAGGAGATTTTAACCTCTTAAATAATTCTAAAAGCTTGCACTTTAAGTGTGTCTTAATTTCTGAAGTATACTATTAATGAGAACTCTTGCCAAGTTCAAGCTTCTTGATGTTTTGTAATTGCTTTGGTTGTGGTGGTTACTTTGCCATAGGTGATAGAACTGACTGTTGAACTCTTGAATATGACTTTCACCAAGCATCTTTAAAATCACATAGACCCTTGTCTGTCAAGTTTGATTTTGTTCCCATCTCATTCTTTTTTATTAAAATGTTTTCATTTCTATTAAAATATGGCTGATTGTTTGATTATTTATGACCAAGAAAAGAGATAAAGAAGGTTATGGGCAACAGAGGGACGAAGTCATCAAATTGTAACCTTCAAAATGACTCTCTGTGGGAAAGGTTTCCCTCAATTTCTTTCAGACTTACTCATTTGCCGAACGAAGCACTAGGCATGGTCTCTTCATTTGTCATCACATTTGGGAGGTCTAGCTCTTTCTGGGGTTCTACCAAAGTTTTATCTGTGGGTTTGAAATGCAAGAAACCAAAGTCTCGGCAATTTGAGCCCGCCAACTTTTGAAATATGCATTTCTATCAACAGTACATCAAGAAGCTAGAGCCTGCCAACATTAGAAAGATGCATTTCCACCGTCAAGGTTGCCAGTAGTTGGACAAAGTGACCGCTGGGCGAATTATTAACCATTGTGTTAAGTACACAAAATTCTTGCTGGACTAAATATGACGGTCCTTTTGTTGACTCTTTCAATGCAATGTTGGGTCCTTCGGAAAAAAGCTATTTCCACTTGTTAACGCAACTGTTAGAAAAAAGCTTTTTGTTCCTGGTCTTGAGGTCCCAACAGCAGACATTAAAATATGGCTTTTTCAATTCTGAGTTGTCTTCAATTAGATGCATTATGCTAGAATAGTAATTGTTTTAAAAAAGAAAGCCTTATAGTGAGAATCTGAATTTCGGAAGCTGAATTTTTGAGGAAGGACAAGTTTATTCTTACCAGAAAGTGAAGGTTTCACTGAATTGAAGAAAACACAGCTGGTGCCTGGAAGGACAGCTGGTTCAGGATGAAAGGCAACGATTATATATTTGAAAAGAGAGATAATAAGATCAAGTGTGTGGGGGGCAGTTAAAGCATGGCATCAATCAGGCTCTCTGCACTTTAGGAGTGTAGGCAATCCATCAAAGGCCATCAATCAACTCTGTTTTGCTTTGTTTTTTATTTTTATTTTTCATATAATAAATCAAACAAATGTTAGCCCTTCGATGACATCCAATTGTTCATTGTCTCATATTAGGATATAAGATAAATTCATAAGAGGATCCCTCTACATATATATTTCATGTGCATAAGGTGTATGAATAATGTTTTCTGTATGCATTTCCTACTCTGTTAGTAGTCTGTTTAAGGCCCATTTCTGATTATCTGATATCTGTGTTCATGATTCGTTTCGTGATCTTAGACTGTCATTTGGTTTTTAGTTTTTCCCAGAGGCAAATGAAGTCAAATTTGCAAGAAAATCGGTCTTTGAAGGAGCATCATTTAAGTTGGACTATCTAACAAAACCTTCATTCTTTGAGGATTTTGGATTCACTGAGAAGGTCAAAATGGCTGACCGTGTGAAGCTGGAAGATGAATTGTTTCTAGTCGCCTATCATATTTTAATGTCAATGGTAGTCTTACACCTTGTCTTCTCATTGACATTCATTCCTTAAGGTCATTAATTTTGCTTTTCTTTTGTCTTGTAGAAATGCTTGTGGTTGAAGAGCTTTACAAAGAAGCTGTCTTCAATACTGCCCGAAAACTAATTATATTCAATGGAGAGCTTGATCGGATAAGGTCTGGGTGCATCCTTCACCATTCTTTCATTATTAGTGTACTTTCTGTAAATTTAGTATGATTTTGATGCTATAACAGTTTCTAGATACCCATCCATTGAATTGCTTGTTTACAACTTTTTGGTCCTTCAATTGGTATCTTTTTTGCAAAAAATTGAAAGTAAAGTGGGTTTTTTGCTTCTATTTATGAATACAATAATTTGAGATTCACTCAGAGAAATCTAGAAGGGGAATTAATGTTATATCTTTCACTAAAATGTTGCAAAGAAGACTTTTTTTTTAAAAAAAATAAATAACAATGACTTAACAAAAAGAATTGGTGAGTTGGTTGTAGTAGAGTTGTTATGGAATGTGCAATGAAAGGATCAGAGAGGATTTCTTTAAATGAGCTAAAGATTATCCATCATTCTTCTACCCTAAGCTGGCTGCACTATCCAAAACACTTTTTCCCGTGATGGAGACCATATATTACATTCACAATTTTAAGGGTCGCAATGGAGGAACCCTTTTCAGGTTTGGTGGCTAGTTACTGACGCTTTTCCTGCAGCAACATATTAATGCTTGCCTAGAGTCACTTACTGTTTTCCTGCTGTTTAACTTATATTTTACATTTTTTTCTTTTCCACTTCCCGTTAGGTGCTACCCAGGTTCCTGGAAGGTCCTCAAGAAAGTGAGTAATAAATATATATGTTTGCATCAGCAGGAAGTGATGCCTTCCCTTAAGGAGGTTGCTTTGGATATCCTTCCATCAGCTTGAGTTTCACCGATATATTTGTCTGGTGATAAATCCCACTTTCTTATGTTATAGCAGATTTGTTTTATAGCTTATAAAAGATCAACTTATGTGCTGAGTTCAATAATTAGTGCTTTCTAGTTTGTAGGTCTTATGCTGAGTATTTTGATACTAATCTGCCAGTGTCTGAAAGATCTTATTCTTAAGATGAATATAATCATAACTTCCACATCATAACATGATTGATATGTCATCTCTGCTCAATTTATTAAGCATCAAATTATCAGAAGATTTTGTTACTTAAATAGATGGTTGTCATTTCAACCCTAATGTTCTTTCAGGCCTAAAACCTCATAGTACTTGTTTATATTGTTAATCAATATATATAAGTTTATTTGCACGCAATATCAGGCATTTTCAAATTATGGGTAAGTATGGCAAGGAAATCTTAAGAAGAAACAAAAACTCTATGCTTGAAAATTTTATTTATTTGAGGGAAGCCATTATGGGTTTTCGGCTCCTTAATAGCTTTAGTAAATTTTGGACCTTCATTTTGAACTATGACCCAGTTACCCTTGTTTACACCAGAGAAAATTAGCAACACTCTCTTAAGTCTCAACTTTCTCTCTCTCTCTCAGTCAGCAAAAATCAACTCCCTTTCCAATCTAAATCACAATGCAAGCTATTTCATCAAACCCAAGACTGACTTCAACTTAGATTCATATATATTATTTGATTCTCGATTAAGAAAGCGTTTTTTTTAGAAGAATAAATATATTTACCAAATAAAGCAAAAAAGGTTAATATGAGGCTTGGTTGACAATTTTTATTGTGGTAATATGTCATTTAAAATGAATGTTGTTGATTGATCGATTCTTGTTTGATTTGGATGAAACATATGTTGAAGAGACCCAAAAATTACATATGCAGTTTTTTTGTCATTTCTGGTTTTCATGATTTTGTACAATAGATAAGTTTCGTTTTCTAGACTTTGCTCTAATTAGTATTGGGAAATTTTGTATTGCACATTGTAGGGGTCTTCAAATCTATTAAATTGGATTAGGGGGTCTGAACTCATTATAAGGGTTGTAAAGGGTCCATATGTTATTTTCTCTTGATGTTTTCATTTTTTTTGGGTGTACAGATTTGATGCATCAATGATTCTTTGATTCTGATGTCTAATGAAAATGTATGTTTATATTGCATTGATGAATTTCTTAATCTGGGAATAGTAGTAATCATGTGTTGTATTTCCATGCAGTTAAAACCCTCTTGAGTTTCTGAAAAAGGAAAATTACTTAATTTGATAAAGAAGAATATATGAATTTCTGGAACAATAAAAACTGTAGGACGCAAAAAGATATCCTTGTGGCATTAATGAATTGCTTGAGCCAAGGTTTAAGAATTTTGTATGCTTTTGTTAAAGCTATAAAATGGCATTTATTATCTGTGTTGTTACAAACTAAAGTACTTGTGTGCTTTATGCAATTTAAAAATGTTATGCTGTGTTAGAGAAATAAAGGTGTCAAGAAACAGTGAAGGCTTTTGTTTCTTTACTTAAGATGAGGTTCAAGAATATTATATGAACTTAAGTGAATGTTTGCATGGTGGCTTTGATCTTGTTGCTGCCCCAAACAGACTGATTGAAGGAGAGAAATTTGCGCTAGATCAAGCTTCTTTCCCCAGATTAACTTCTGACATGGACCAATCAAATGGTTGTTGCATTCTTAAAAAAATGGTTCAAGTTTTCCATAGTTTTGGTCCACTTATACAGAATCTGGAGAAATGAATGTATGAATTGTGATTATATCATCTGTGAAGGCAAGGAATAATCCATGGAATTATATAAGAAGCATTGAAACTGCTTTGTTGAGGGCCTGAGGCCAGAGAAAATGCCGATAACATATTCCTAAGAAAGTTGCTCCTTTTAGTTCAGTCCGGTATATCATTGAATCCTGGATAGTGGCTACAGCCCTGCAAGTAGTATTTTTTTAGGGGCTTCTGTGCGTGTAAGAATGCACTTTTATTTTTTTTTAAATTCTTTTTAAATCACTATGGCTTATTAACTGTTGAATTGATCAAATTTCGCACCGTGTTTTCAGTTTATAACATGGAAGAGTGCTTGCAAGTTAAGTTGGAAAAATTATCACCCTTACCCTCAAACTGCTGCATCTACAGAGTTCCAGAGCGATTACATCAGATAAATGAAAAGACATATACACCTCAGGTAGTCTCAATTGGCCCTCTTCACCATGGCAAAGCAAACTTACAGTTCATGGAAGAACATCAACAGCGGTACCTGCGTTACTTCTTCAATGGATCAAAAGAAGCTTTGATAAGTTTGTTCAAGTTATAAAGTTCAGAGAAGCAGAATTACGAGGTTCTTATGCAGAAAAAATCGATTTAAGTAGTGATAAATTCATTGAAATGATTCTGCTGGATGCTGCCTTCATCATTGAACTCTTATTGAGGTATCATTTCCGTCAACTTCAAAAAAAAGATGATCATACAAGTCATAAACCATATTTAATAGAGGATATATGGTATGATATGTGGTTGCTTGAGAATCAACTTCCTTTCTTTATTCTTGAGGGTCTTTTTGCTCTAGCGGCAATTGAAATCCCTGACCAACATGAAAATCTGTTAAGGAATAAGGAATAATAGAAATGCCAGCTGTCATTTTATCATTGGTCAATGTGTTATGTTTGTTTCAGTAAAGTCACTCATATATAAATAGAGCTGTAATTACTTGTTATGTTTTTAATGATGAAATAATAATGCCAGATTGAGGTTTGTCTTCTTTCATTTTCTTGTTTAGTTTCTCACGATCCAAAAAACATATTATTCTAAAATGGTATCAGAGCAAACAAATATCACTAATTCGAATCAAGCTTCTGCATCTGTCACCTTCAATTTCATTCAACCAGTTAAGCTTGATAGGTCGAACTACCTGGTGTGGAAAGCTCAAGTACGAGCATCAATAATGGCAAATGGACTCGAAGGATTTGTTACTAGTGATAGTGTTTGTCCAGATCGGTATCTCAGCTTGACAGAGGGAGAATCGAACAGCTCAGCAAGGATAATCTCACAGGGGCAAGAAAATCCAGAATACATTGTCTGGATGAAAACTGACAAGCTTCTTCAAAGTTGGATGCTCTCATCAATGGTAGATAATGTTTCTTATCATGGTGATTAATTGTGAAACTTCGCTAAAGCTATGGGAAAGACTTGGTCAGATCTTTATGTCTCAATCGAAGGCTAGGTTTCTACCACTGAAGTTGCAGATCCAGTCAACTAAGAAAGGATCACTCTCTGTAAGTGACTATTTTAATAAAATGAAGAAGATAACTAACAGTCTAGCTATTGGAGGTAATGCAATTTCATCAAATGAGCTGATTATGCATTTACTTACTGGATCAAATGATAGTTATGAATCTCTTGTAACTAATATTCTCACGAGACTTGAGAAGGAAGAACTTAATGTTGAAGAAGTCTATTCAATGTTGCTTAGTCATGAAACCAGATTAGAGATAAGTAAAGGGAAGCTACAGAATGAATTAATACATGATATAACTACTAACTTTGCTCAGAAAGGCCAGAATTTTAACAAGAATAATTTTGGAACTCAGAAAAACAATAATTCTGCTGGAAATTTTGGAGGTTTTACTGGAGGCTATGGTGATAATAGGAATAATTCTGCTGCTGGTTTTAATTCTGGTAGAGATATAGTTTGTCAGATTTGCTTTATTCCTGGACATTTTGCATATAAGTGTAAAAATAGGTTTAATCAGGGGTTTGTTCCTAAGAACAGAGCTTTTTGAGGTTTTAGGCCTAGAGGGGGTCAAAACTACCAAAATTTCAGGAACTTTACTGGAAATGGCCAGAACAATTATCAGAGTTTTGGCAGGGGTTTTGGATATAACTATCTTAGACAAATAGCACCACCATTTCAAGGCTATATGGCTTACCAAGCTCCAAGCTTTATCTATCCTCAACAAATGTCAGAGTTTCAAACCAACAGTGGCAATTATCATCTTGGTGTATTTCCTAGATCAGAAGCAAGTTCAATGTTTGTAGGACAAGCTACTTCCTCTGCACCAGTAGCTACTTATGGTACAATTGCAGATTCAGCCTGGTATCTTGACTCTGGAGCCACAAATCATGTAATTCAGGATCCAGGTATCTTTGTTCACTGCTTCACTTACTTTGGAAATGATAAATTGCATGTTGGTAATGGTATGGGATTATCTATTGAGAGCATTGGTTCTGCTGTTATTCAAACTCTTTCCACAACATATCTTTACTTGAATAATATCCTCTTTGTTACAGCCATAACCAAAAATTTACTTAGCATTTCTAAACTGTTAGCTGACAACAATGCCTTTATTGAATTCTATGATCATGCTTATTTTGTAAAGGCCAAGAATACAGGGATTATATTGCTCAAAGGGATTGCTAGAGGAGGAGTTTATCAAGTTGAAAATCTTTCTGCAATCTGTGATAGTTCAAAGTTTCTAGTTTCTGTGTCTAATTTGTCTAAGACTGTTTCAAATTCAAAAGTACATCCAGTGTCAATGTTTGCTCAGTTTAATTCTTCAAACAATTTGTCTCAACTTCAAGTACCTGTAAATGTCTTTCAATTCAATAAAACTGTATTTATGGCTTCTGCTGTCTTCAACTTAAAGAGTATTGATTGTAATATTCTACACAAAAGAATGGGCCACCCTACTGTTCATGCTTTGCATCATATTATGAAAATACTGAATCCAAATCTTCTAGTTGATAGAATAATCAAACCTAAATTCTGTGATGCATGTCAGTTCGGGAAATGTCATATGCAACACTTTCCTTCCATAGAAACTTCCACAACACAAACACTTGAACTTCTTCATGCTGATCTTTGAGGACCAGCCCCTATTTCATCTTCTCAAGGCTACCATTACTATCTCTCCATCATAGATGACTACACTAGATTTACGTGGATATTTCCTCTCACAGCCAAATCAAACACCTTAGCAATATTCACAAACTTTAAAAATATGATTGAAAACAGTCTTGAGAAGAAAATTAAGTGCCTTCAAACAGATTGGGGGGGTAAGTTCAGATCTTTTGTCCCTTATCTTGCTTCTCAGGGTATTCAACATCGTCATCCTTGTCCATATATCCATCACCAAAATGGCAAGGTAGAGAGAAAACATAGACACATTATAGAAACTGGATTAACTCTCTTAGCTCAATCTCATCTTCCTTTGAAATTTTGGTGGAATGCTTTCCATACTACAGTTTATCTCATTAATAGAGTTCCCACACCTGTTCTTAATAACAAATCTCCTTTTGAAATGCTCTTTCACAAATACCAGATTATACAGTCATGAAAGTCTTTGGTTGTTCATGTTATCCATATCTCAGACCTTACAATAATCACAAGTTTGCTTTTAGAAGTCAGAGATGCATATTCCTTGGTTATAGCTCTCATCATAAAGGTTATGTTTGTCTTCATTCCTCAGGAAGAACTTACATCAGTAATCATGTTGTTTTTGATGAAACAACTTTTCCTTTTGAGTCTGGTGTTGATTTTTCTTCAGCTGATCATTCCAGCTCATCCTTGTCCTCACATTCTGTTAATCCATAAGTTACTTTTACATTATCACAGTCTGCATTTCCACTTGATAGTTCTGCTTTACAGTCCTCTCCAGCAACTGATCCAGTATCTCCTTCATCTTCTTTGTCCTCACCTGGCCAAAATACTCAGTCTCACACAACTCCCTCCACTCCAAGTCATCATCTATCTCCACCTTCTTAACTTGCTCAAGGTCATCCAATGATCACAAGATCTAAAGCAGGAATTTTTAAGCCTAAACAGCTTTCCTTGCTACATCTTCATCCTTACCACCTGAACCACATTCAGTCTCAGAGGCATTAGCTGATCCTAAATGGTTTCAAGCTATGCAATTGGAATATCAAGCACTACTGGATAATAAAACCTGGACATTAGTTCAGCCTTCCTTTCCAGTCAAGGTAATAGGAAGTAAGTGGGTTTTTCGAGTCAAATCCAACCCTAATGGCAGCATTTCCAGATACAAAGCTCGTCTGGTTGCTAAGGGTTTTCATCAAACTCAAGGCATAGATTTCAATGAAACTTTTAGCCCTATAGTGAAAGCTTCCACTGTTAAGGTTATCTTGAGCTTAGCAGTTTTAAACCACTGGACCTTAAGGCAAGTTGACATTAATAATGCTTTTCTCAATGGTCATCTTACTGAAGAGGTTTACATAGAACAGCCTGCTGGCTTTGTTGATCAGTCCAGACCTCATCATGTTTGCAAGTTGCAGAAGGCCCTTTATAGTCTTAAGCAGGCTCCAAGAGCCTGGTTTGATAAGCTGAAGTAGGTGTTAACAGCTCAATGGGGTTTCTAAAATTCTAAGTCTGATACTTTCTTATTTTTCAAAAGGGTTCAGAATCATCTTCTACTTGTTCTGGTTTATGTGGATGATATAATTGTGACAGGGTTTAGCTCCTGTTTAATCCAGCAGGTCATCTCTAATCTGCAATCTACTTTTGCTCTTAAGGATCTTGGGGAGTTGAATTATTTTCTGGGTATACAAGTTGTTAAATCTAGCTCAGGTCTGCATCTTTCTCAATCCAAGTACATTGTTGATCTTCTTCATAAGGTCAACTTATAGGATTGTACTCCCTGCTATACTTCTATGGCTGCTGGTATATCTCTCACTAAATCTGATAGTGAGTTGTTTGCTGATGCTACTCTGTATCGAAGTGTCATTGGTGCATTACAATATGTCACATTAACTCGACTTGATATTGCCTTCTCTGTTAATAAGTTGAGTCAGTTCTTGGCTGCTACCACAGTGAATCATTGGCAGGCTTGTAAACGACTTCTCAGGTATCTTACGGGTACTTTACATCTTAGTTTACAGTTCTACAACAATAGGGTTCAAAGTCTTGATTGCTTTAGTGATGCTGACAGGGCAAGTGACAAGGATGATAGGAGGTCTATTGCTGGCTACTGTGTGTTCTTAGGTTCCAATATGGTTTCATGGTGTTCCAAGAAACAAGCTATGGTGTCCAGGTCCAGTACAGAATCTGAGTATCGGGCTCTCGTTCTAGCAGCTTCTGAGGTTTGGTGGATCAAGTCTTTGTTAACTGAGCTTGGCGTTTCCCTTGTCTCAACACCAGTTCTCTGGTGTGACAACCAAAGTGCAGCTGCCCTAACAAGCAATCCAAAGTTTCATGCTCGCACTAAACATATTGAGTTAGATGTTCATTTTTTGCGAGAAAAAGTTGCCAATCATAGTCTTCAAGTCAGCTACATTCCCAGCTCAGACAACACAGCAGACATTCTTACCAAAGCGTTGGCTCATACACCTTTTCATTACTTGCGTTCCAAGCTCAACCTTAGTTTGCCAGGTTGAGCTTGTGGGGGGATGTTAAGGAATAAGGAATAATAGAAATGCCAGTTGTCATTTTATCATTGGTCAATGTGTTATGTTTGTTTCAGTAAAGTCACTCATATATAAATAGAGCTGTAATTACTTGTTCTGTTTTTAATGATGAAATAATAATACCAGATTGAGGTTTGTCTTCTTTCATTTTCTTGTTTAGTTTCTCACGATCCAAATAGCATATTATCTAATAAAATCCAACCATCATCACAGTCACATACGAGTACTTCAAGGGTTTAGAGGCGGTACAAGGTAATCAACAAAAATTCCCTCCTTAAACTGAGGCTAGGGTATAGCATTTCTTTGATTTTCTAAGGATTTGTCATCTACCTTCATCGAGGGATCAGGAAAAACAAGAAGGTCAGCAATACCACAAAGGTAAAACCGCACCAAGCGTGACTGATCTCCACCAAGCTGGAGTCCACTTCAGTTTGAGCAAGAGCAATGATTTGTTCGCCATAGAATTCAAAAACAGGACATTGCATATTCCGAAACTGAAGCTACCGCTGGAAACGGAATCCTTATTTCGTAATCACATTGCCTTTGAACAACGGCATTACTCAGAGAATTACATAAATGATTACGTGTTCCTTATTCATCATCTCGTGAACACAGCGAAGGACGTCGAGTTGCTTGTTCAGAACGGAATCATTGAGAACTGGTTGCCGGATAAGGAGGCAGCGTCAACGCTTATAAATTACCTTTCCAGAGGTACCACTCTGCTGGCTGATAGCTTCTATTTTTCTGGACTATGCAAAGCAGAAAAGGATTGAAGGATCACTGCAAAAGAACGTGCTACAAATGAGAGGCAAACTTGAAATAAAATTACGTCAATACTCCATGGGCTGGCATTTCGGTCTGCGGTGCCGTTTTCCTTCTTATTCTCACCGTCATTCAATCTTTATGCTCTGTTATACAAGTGTTGTCTCAACCCAAAAATATCTCGTGACGAAAAACTTCTATGCGGTATTTGTACGTCGTTTTTTAGTTGCTGATTCTTTTTTATTTTAATTTTTATTCTCAAGTAATTTTATCATGCAATTGTTAATTTTAGTTGAATGTTGAATCAAGCCTTTATTTTTAATAATGAAATGAAATAAAAGGTGGGGGTATACCCTACAAAATTCCCTCTTCACTCCTTATTTAGTGTTGCATTTACCGCAAGAAAAATTAATTTTAAACGATAAACATATTTACTTGAAAATAAAAATTAGCTTATGCTATTTATTTATGTTATAATGTTGAAACTTGAAAGTTAATTTAAATTAGGGAAATTATCATTCGCATACCCTATATTTGCTCTATTATCAAAAATACTACAATACTTTAATGGCATATCAATCGTCCACCCTTAGTTGACAAAATGTATCAGCTGACCACCAAACCGTTAGTTGTCATTTGAAAGTTAACGGAATTATAGTAAATTGATGATTTTACCCTTGAAAATTATCACTTGTATACCCTTAAATTCGCTTTTTATCACTTGTATACCCTCAAATTATCACTTGTATCATATGAAAAGACCAAATAACCCTTCTGACGTCATCATACTTAAACGGCAACTAACGGATTGGTGGTCAGTTAATACATTTTATCAACTTAGGGTGGACGATTAATACACCCTCAAAGTATTGTAGTATTTTTAATAATGAAGTAAATTAAGGGTATACAAATGATAATTTCCCTTTAAATTAATGTAAACCTACCAACTTGATTTGGTTTTCATATTGGTTGGTTTCATGTATAACACGAATTGCTAGGCACCGAACTCAAGCGTATATTACTCAGACATCTCACTTGAATAATAGTCTAAGGAACGTTGATTTGGATGGTAGATATTTAACTTAGCAAGGAACATTTGAGGGCTAACCTTCTCAAGTCAAAGCTCATCTACTAGTAAAAGTAGAACCCTTCTCTATCAACTTATATTTTTCATTATATGACAGAAGATGTTCAATTAAAGAATGAATATATATATATATCAGCCACTCGGCTTGAGGGCTGGAGTTCGAATCCACAAGAACTTATTTCAATCCTTATTTTATAAATATGAGATTAGGAATAGATTTGTCTCTAATTATTTATTTATCGAGTAATTAATTTAAATAATATTATTAATTTGAGTTGGAAACTGGAATGAATTTTCTTAAAGATGCTTTCTAATAACTAACCAACCAAAACTAACAATCAAATTATCAAACTCAGAGCTCACCTACTAGTAAAACTTACTTCTCCATTAAGCCATCTCTTTATATATAACAAAGAGTGTTTTATGAAAGATGGTAAAAGAAAACAATATAATTAAGTATCAAATAATTCAAAAAGATGTCAAGCTCTGTTGCTACTGATGCTGAGGCCGAGATTTGGATTGTCCCATTCTTCGGTCAGGGACATCTATTTCCATGCATTGAATTATGCAAGCAAATCGCTTCTCGTAATTACAAATCTACCCTCATCATTCCTTCTCACATTTCCGCCACCAGCATCATCCCTTCCTCGTTTCACCAATACCCTCTCTTTGAAGTTACTGAAATACCCTCCTCATCTCCGCCACTACCACCACCTTCGCCTCCTCACCCCCATGTTGTCATGCACAGCCAAATGCTTCAAGGCCTTCGAAACCTCCTTTCAACCCGGGAACCCGAAAGCCGACCCGTTTGTGCAGTCATCGACGTTATGATGGGCTGGACGGCTGATGTTTTCAAGATTTTTGAAGTTCCCATTGCTGGGTTCTTCACTTCTGGTGCTTGCTCGGCAGCTGTGGAGTGTGCCATGTGGCAGGCTCGCATCCAAGATGTCAAACCGGGAGAGGCCCGTTTACTTCCTGGGTTACCTGTGGACATGGCTTTATTTGAATCAGACCTTAAACACAGGCCTCATGTGCCCCTTCCTGGTGGTCTACCACCTCTGCGAGGTGCACCCGGTTCCGAGAAAATAGGTCCACCAGAAGCTGGTGATCAACCACACTGGATGAAGGAAGTGGAGGGATCGATGGCGTTGATGTTCAACACGTGTGATGGTCTTGAGGGACCATTTATTAATTATTTAGCCAATCAATTGGGAAAGCCGGTGTGGGGTGTGGGCCCATTGTTACCTGAACAATTTTACAAATCTTCCGGTTCAATGCTTCGTGATCATGAGATGAGAACCAACCGGCGGAGTTCTAACATGACGGAAGATGAGATCGTTCAATGGTTGAATTTAAAATCATGCGGATCTGTGTTATATGTGTCATTTGGTACTGAAGTGGATCCGACCTTAGATGAGTATTTAGTACTAGCCAATGCTTTAGAGGCATCAAATCGACCGTTTATTTGGGTAATTCAAGGTGGTGCAGGTAGATTGGATCCTCTACGTCATTTGGACAAACCAGTAGAAGACAGTTATTTTCGTAGCGGTTTGGATAATAAAGTCGGTAGAAAGGGTTTGATAATAGATGGATGGGCGCCACAATTATTGATATTGAGTCATCAATCAACGGGTGGATTTTTATCTCACTGTGGATGGAATTCAACACTAGAAGCAATTGGTTGTCGAGTCCCAATTTTAGCATGGCCAATTAGAGGTGATCAACATTACAATGCCAAATTTGTGATCAATCATCTCAAGGTGGGGTACATGATCTCTGATGATCAATCAAAATTGATTCAAAAGGATGATATAGTGAGTGGTATAGAAAAGCTTATGAGTGATCAAGAGATCAAAAAACGAGCTCATATGCTCCGCAGTATATTTAATCATGGCTTTCCTCTGAGTTCAGTGGTTTCTTTGAATGCTTTCATAGGTCTTATTAACCAGAAATCAATTTAACAAAAATAATTATCGTTGGCTTGGATGTAAATAAATCTACTTTATCAAGAACATACATTTCAGCACCTACATAATATGTAAGCTTTTGTTAATTGACTGCATTCAATCATTAAATCAAAAGTCTCTCAAAGCATCTAAAATAAAAAGATGGCCCGTCCTCCATCCAAACGACAAAGCATGGACTCGCAACGCAAGCTGTCATATTCACCCGAGCAACAAAATGAACATCAAATTGTTGACGAGGCACCATATGCACAACATAGTGATATTGTTTAGTGTTTAATATTACAGGGAAGTTTTTAATAGATCTTCATTTCCGTGCATATTGTGAGCTTATTGCCGAAAATGAGACTATATAGTTGTGGGACAAACAAAAAGGGAAATTCTTTACCGTTTGGCTAAATTTTGGTGTCATGCAAAATAATATAGGATCGTGAATTCACTTTAATATGATATCAACATACGTAAGAAATTTCTGAAGTAAGTAGATTTTGCATGAAAGGTATCAACACAAAGTCAGAGGAAAAATTGATTAGAATTTTTTTTAATATAACAATCACTGGTGACCACGTTTAGACACCATCTGAGAGTAGTAAAATATCAACTACCATTTCCACTCTGGTTGAAGAATGTGCTTGTCGTTAGATGAGTTTGTTCCAAATGAAGCTATCAAAGAAAGAAAAGGAAAATGAGCGGCTGCAAAAGGGAGGAAAGTGGGAGGAATTGAAAGGCTGTCACAGCAAATTGATCGCCTTGTTGATACTGTGGAAACGCAGGGCGAATTGAAAAAGAAGATCATGGTATTAATGTTCCTAAAGGTCTAGAGATGTGGAGATTGAGAAATAATAGTGCTGCAAGTTTAATGAGTGGACAATATTATAGTTATATTTTTTTTACACATGTACATAATATTTTATTTTTATGAACTACTTTGATTGCAATAGTTTTATGTACATAAAAGTTTATATAAAGATTATATTTTTGCATTTTCTTTTTTGCACTTAATTTATTAATCAATTTAATAATATGTTAGCATTTGTGTACATTACAAACTGCATAACAAATTTTTTAGTTAAAAAAATATTAAAGTTAGTTTTATTGTAAATTAAAATAGTTAATAAAAAATTATATAAATATGCAATGAAGAAAATAGAATATACTCTTAAAAAAATCCATTAAATAAAAAAATGATGTAAATAATTATATTCTAAATAAACTACTATTAAGCAAACAAGTACATTTTTATCATTGCACATGAATATTACACTTTTTATTTTCATTTACCAAATATGTATATAGATTATTTGAAAATTGATTGTCAAATAATCATTATTTACTTAACACTCTACTAAATATTCGTAAAATTAATTTTCTGAGAATCAACATAGAAGTTAATTATTGAGAAGTAAAACAAATCTCAAACGTACCCTCAATCAATAATAAGAAGTTATTTAAATTATGATATCTAATGAATTCTATTAATAGTGAGTGCGTTTATCAAATATATAAAAATATATATTTTAGTTATTATCCACCTGTTTTCCTGAAATCAATCTCAATTTTTTTTCGTTTTCCAAAAAGAAGAGTTGGGGGGGGGGGGGGGGGGGGGAAGAAAAGGAAGGAAAAACAGGTTCCTCTGTTTTCATTCCCCTGTTTTGAAATTATCTATCATCGATATAATTTCATTCCCCTGTTACTAAAGGAGAATGGTTCAGATTAGTTGCCTGGACTCGCTTATCTTGATCTGGGTGGTCAAACCCGTCCATCAGGGGGATTCAGATTTTGAATTATCTGTCATAATTTATTTTCCCACTTAAGCATCTTGAGCATGCTTATCATTGGTTTGATATTGTTGTTCCACTCGTTTAGTCAATGGATTCCCACCTACACGTTTGCTTATTAAAAGAATTAATCTCGCTTTTCTAGGGAAATAATGCAATATGCATGACGGTACGTGTCCGTGAGAGAAAGTTGATGAAAGCTTCATTTTCAATATTGGAAGTGCTATCCACAACGGAACTCCACAATCGAATTCGAAACAATCAATACGACAATTTTTCTCTATCGTTTCAATTTTAATTATATAGAAAACAAGTATGGTCAAATAAATTCTGGTCCACCAATTTAATTAGTATAAACATATGGATCCCATCATTAATATTATAAATATATGGGTATTTTTACTTATTATATTATATGATTATTGTAATATTTACAGATTGCTTTCATTTTGTCATATTAGGTAAGGAGATTCCCTTAAAGAAGAGAGAGAGATTCCCTCTTCGGCGAATTAAAATAAAAGAAATTAAAAATAAAATAAGACTTAGTAAATTTGGCCCTTTTTTCTGTTTATGATGTTGGCATTTTATTCATAAAAGAAATGATCACAAGTCATGTAATAAATATTAAGGGCTGCATGATTAAGTCTTCTTCTTTTGCAAATCATTGTCATTGCTCTCATAAGCTCTCTATAATCACATTCCTCTGCAGGTAACAGAAATTTTTTACTCATTGAAATTGTTCGTAAATATTCAAGGCGATTGCAAAAGCGTATCAACTTTCTGATCCCACATAATTAAACAGGTGCACTTGTTCTAACCTTCAATTAATTTCTTTTAATAGCATAATCTCTGATGCTTGATCTTTATAGCATTTCTTTCTTAATTTCCATCCACTTTTCAAGATAAAAATTCCATGGCTTGTTTTGCTTGAGTTTTATAGTCATTGTTCATTTATGGTAAATTTATGGTTGTTTTTTTTAGACACTTGAAGTACGTTTCTGTTAATAGCAAAAACTCTGATCCTTCACAAAGAAGAACAAATGCTCTGTTCATGTTTCAGTTGATTCAACATCAATGTTGCGATATTGTTTACCGTCTTTTCCTTTTTTATCTTTCCCTCTAGTTCATTTTAATTTATTTGTATTCCTTTCTTTGACATTTTATTAGATTTGTTAAGCAGCAGGCAATGGCAGAAGTGGGTCTGGCTGCTTTTTCCAGCATCGTATCAGAAGGTGCAAGGTCACTGTTCAAACCGATTATACGGCAGATATAATATATGTTCAAGTACCAGAGCTACATAGATGAGCTAAAAGATAAAGTGAAGCGGCTGGAATATAAAAGAGTGTTAGTGAAGCTGGATAAAGAAGAAGAAGCAGAGCAGCTGTGTTCAAGTTATTAGTTTGTGCTTGGTTATAGCAAACCATCTTACTCAAGCTGACGTGGATTAGTTAGTTGTTGATATCAATTCTCACGTGTGTATAACAGATTGGGCTAACGAAATGTAATAGCTGTGCTGAGTATATAAGTGACAGTAAGCTGCACTACTGGGATTAAGAAAACAGATTCTATGTTCATCAATAATAAAAGTTAGTTTTGTTTTTCTTCCATGTTCTTCAGTTTTCTCGTTTGCCAAACACTATTATTTTAGGTTTCTATCATGGTATCAGAGCCAGCAATGGCCAATGCTATTCAATCAAATGCTTCTTTTAGTTTTATTACACCAGTCAAGCTAGATCAAAATAATTACATTCTGTGGAGGACTCAAATCTTGACATCAATCAGAGGGAATGGTCTTGAAGGTTTTGTTAATGGAGATCAAAAGTGTCCAGAAAAGTTCCTTTCAATCTTCAACACTGGAGAAACTTCAGGATCTGTTGTTGATGAAACCAGATCTACAAATCCAGAGTACGTGACTTGGATGAAAACAGATCAGCTTCTCTTGAGTTGGATGATGTCTTCTATTCAGCAAAGTTTACTTTCTACGGTAATTGATTGTTCAACTTCAAAACAACTGTGGGAATCACTTAGCAGTATGTTCATTTCTCAGTCACAAGCAAAGATTCAAACACTTAGAATGCAAATTCAGACTGTTAAGAAAGGACCTATGAGTATGGCTGATTATTTTGTTAAAATAAAACGTATAGCAGATACCTTAGCCTTAGCAGGAAAACCAATAGAGCTTAGTGATTTTGTTATGCATGTGCTTAATGGTCTTGACTCCTCAGACTATGAATCTTTGATAACTGTTGTTCTATCAAGGGAAGGAACAATTAGTCTAGATGATCTATATTCACTGCTGCTAAATCATGAAAATAGACTTGAGCAAAAGAAAGGGAAACTAGCTAGTGAAGTCATGCATCATATGTCTGCAAATGTTGCTCAGAAGGGTCAATATCCTGGCAAAAATAATAATAGCTATCAGAAACACACTGGAGGTAGTTTTGGGAATGATAATAGTGGTTTCCAGAATAACAGTCCTTCTCAGTTTGCTGATTCTAGAAATTCTTCAGACATTATATGTCAAATTTGCTTCATTCCTGGTCATGGAGCAAATAAATGTAGAAACAGATTTAACCCTTCATTTGTTCCTCACAAGAACTTTGGCCGAGGAAATTTTAGAGGACAATTTGGCAGAGGCAGGTCATTCAATGGTTTTGGCAGAGGTTCAATGTTTCTTGGACAAAATTTTACAAATCATTATATGCCAAGAGGAGCAGCATTTCAAGCCAATATGGCCTGCTCAGATCCTGCTTTCATGTCAGGCTACATACCTTTTAATCCATATAATTCTTTTGCACCTGGTTTCAATTATGGTGTCCCTCCATATTTTTCTGGAAGTGTTACAAATGGCATGATTAATACTCCAGTACAGCCAGCTCAAGCTCAAGCTACTTGTGCTGCCAATCCTGAAATCATTGAAGATCCTTCCTGGTATATTGACAGTGGGGCAACAAATCATATCACAAATGATTTAGGTAAGCTTGTCAATCCTAAAGCTTACATTGGAACTGAGAAATTGTTTGTTGGTAATGGTAATGCATTGCACATTGAACATGTTGGATCAGCTAAGCTTGCTACAAACACTTCTCTGTCATTAATCCTTAATCATGTGTTATATGTGCCTAAAATTACCAAAAATTTACTAAGTGTCTCCAAATTACTTACTGACAACAATGTTACAATTGAGTTTGTTGGTATCTCTTGTTTCATTAAGGCCAGGAGCACAGGACTCATATTGCTTGAAGGTGTTGCTAAAGGAGGTCTCTATAAAGTCCAAAGTCTCGCTTCAAATTTCCAGTCTGTTGCTGCCAATTCCATCTGTTTTGGTGACACAAAATCTCAGTCTTTGTTTGCTTGTCTTTCGAATTCAACCTGTGAAGTGTCAAGTTCAAACTTCTCACAGGAGAATAAAGAGTCTCTCATGTCTGTTGTTAACACAAAAACAGTTGATGTAAATCTTCTTCATAGAAGGTTGGGGCATCCTGCCATTCATGTTTTAAAAACAGTATTGAACTCCTGTAATAATTCTGTTGGTGTTAATAAAGTTCAAAGTTTAAACTTTTGTGATGCTTGTCAGTTTGGTAAAAATCACATGCTTCATTTCAACTCAGTTCAATCTAGATCTACAGAACCTTTACAACTTATTTTTGCAGACCTCTGGAGACCCTCTCATGTTACCTCAACCCAAGGATATACTTACTATCTCTCTATTCTAGATGATTTTAGTCGATTTACTTGGATTTTTCCTTTGAGTTCCAAATCTGATGCATTGCCAATATTTGTCAAGTTTAAAACATTTATTGAACAGCATTTACAAAAGACTATCAAAGTCATTCAAACTGATTGGGGAGGGGAATTCAGATCTTTTTCTTCCTTCCTCAACAATTCAGGGATACAATTCAGGCATCCTTGTCCACATATCCACCACCAAAATGGGATGATTGAACGAAAACACAGACATATTGTTGATATTGGCCTTACTTTGCTTGCTCAAGCTCATCTTCCTCTTAAATTCTGGTGGAATGCATTCCACACTGCTGTTTTTCTGATTAATAGACTTCCTACACCAGTTTTAAATAACATTTCACCCTATCAAAACCTATTCAATCAGAAACCAGATTATACTAGTCTTAAGGTTTTCGGTTGTGCTTGTTTTCCATATCTTAGACCCTATAATCGACACAAGTTTGAGTTTAGGTCTGGCAGATGTATTTTCATTGGGTATAGCCTAAATCATAAGGGATACTTGTGTCTTCATTCATCTGGAAGAGTCTTCACTTCTAATCATGTGATTTTTAATAAGCAGTCTTTTCCTTATGTCTCTGGTATTGATTTTTCCTCAGTATCAGTTTCTTCTCCACCAGTTTCTGAGTGTCCCTCCTCTGTTATTCAAATTCCAAATCCTTTAGCAGCAACTTCAGCATGTGATTCTGCAGCTCCAGTTTTATCAGCTGCTCAACCTCAGGTATCATCTTCTTTTTCTCTGCCTTCGCCTTCTAATATTTTACCTCCTCAAAATGGTACTCCTTCTTCTCAACAGCATACTTCCTTTTCCTTAAATACTAATCCTCCACATATTCTTCCTGCACCATCTCCTGTTGGTCACCCTATGCTGACTAGGTCTAAACTTGGTATTTTTAAGCCAAAGCTCTATCTCACTGCTCTTCTATCTCAGCCTTCTGAACCTAGTTCTGTTGCTCAAGCTTTGTCTGATCCATTATGGTTCAAGGCTATGCAAGAGGAGTTCCAAGCCTTACAAGCTAATAACACATGGGATTTGGTTTTGCCTACTGCTCCTGTTAAGGTGGTTGGTAATAAATGGGTTTTTAGGATTAAATATAATCCTGATGGTTCTATCTTAAAGTACAAAGCTCGGCTGGTTGCTAAGGGCTTCCATCAGGTTCATGGTGTTGACTATACTGAAACATTCAGTCCAGTTGTCAAAGCTTCTACTGTTCGGGTTGTTTTAAGCATTGCTGTCATGAACAATTGGGTGCTTCGCCAAGTAGATGTTAATAATGCTTTTTTAAATGGCATTCTTGATGAAGAAGTGTATATGGCACAGCCTGAAGGGTTTGTCAGCTCTCATAAACCACAACATATCTGCAAGTTAAAGAAGGCACTATATGGTTTAAAGCAGGCTCCCCGTGCTTGGTTTGCTAGGTTTAAAACAGCCATGGTTTCACAGTGGAAATTTCATAATTCCAAGTCAGACAATTCTCTTTTCTATAAGCGAGAGAATGGACATTTGCTCTTGGTGTTAGTGTATGTTGATGACATTATCATCACAGGCTCTAGTTCAGCTCAAGTTCAGCAAGTTATTACAACTATGCAGCAGACATTTGCCTTGAAAGACCTTGGGCAGCTTAGTTATTTCTTGGGTATCGAAGTTTCCAGATTGCAGAATGGGCTTAATTTATCTCAAGCAAAATACATTGCTGATATCCTTGCAAAGCATGACTTAGTTCATTGCAGTCCAGTCCCTACACCAATGTCCACTGGCCAGCATCTTACCAAGGCATCAGGTACTGCTATCTCCAATATATCTCAGTATAGAAGTCTTGTTGGAGCTTTACAATATGTTACCCTTACTAGACCAGAGATAGCTTTTACCGTTAACAAGCTTAGTCAGTTTTTGTCGAATCCAACAACTTCTCACTGGGATGCTTGCAAAAGATTATTACGCTATCTCAAAGGTACAATTCATTTTGGACTCCAGTTTTACAATTCTGGGGCTATGCAAATAAATTGCTTTACAGACTCAGATTGGGCGTGTGATCGTGATGATCGAAAGTCAGTGGCTGGTTTTGCTGCAGAGCAGCTGTGTTCAAGTTATTAGTTTGTGCTTGGTTATAGCAAACCATCTTACTCAAGCTGACGTGGATTAGTTAGTTGTTGATATCAATTCTCACGTGTGTATAACAGATTGGGCTAACGAAATGTAATAGCTGTGCTGAGTATATAAGTGACAGTAAGCTGCACTACTGGGATTAAGAAAACAGATTCTATGTTCATCAATAATAAAAGTTAGTTTTGTTTTTCTTTTATGTTCTTCAGTTTTCTCGTTTGCCAAACACTATTATTTTAGGTTTCTATCAAAGAGAAAGGGTGGAAATTGTTATTTTGCATGTCAAGCACTTTGTCAACAACTGAGGCTGAGTTTGTTGCAGCAGCTTCTTGTGCATGTCAAGCACTTTGGCTGAGAAATATTCTTCATGAACTTCAGTTTAAGCAACCAGAGTCAACACAAATCTTCTGTGATAATAGTTCAACAATTAAACTTTCAAAGAATCCAGTTCTACATGGAAGATGCAAGCACATAGATGTGAGATACCATTTCTTGTGAGACTTGACAAAAAATGAAGTCATTGATCTTGTTTATTGCAGGAGTGAAGACCAAGTTGCTGACATCTTTACTAAACCCCTCAAATTGTCTAGTTTTTTGAAGCTAAGAAAGTCACTTGGGGTTTGCAAATTGCAATTTGAGGAAGATTCTGCAGAATGTTTAAACTTAATGTTAATAACATTTAGTTTAAGGGAGGGATTGTTGGAATTTCCTTGTGTCAATAAGTTGCTTTTATGTTCCTAGTCTTTAAGAAGTTTGTTGGTAATGTTATTTGCAAGATTGTGTTTACCTAGTCTTTAGGCTATAGTTACTGGAAAGTGGCTGCAGTATTTGCTGAATAATGGCTGCTATTATTTCGTTAGGTTTGTTCATGTAACGCCTACAAAAGGCAACCTCATTGTGAATAAAATGTGTAGTACTTTCATCCATTTATCCTTGCTTTGAGTGAACTATTTCATATTCACTTATAACAGAAATACCCGTTCATCAGGCTACTGAACAAGGAGATGAGATTTATAGGGACGTTGCAGACTGGCTTAATAGCGTCAAGGAATTCACTCAGGGCGCTGCAAAATCCATAACTGATGATGAAGATAGAGCTAAGAAGTTTTGTTTCAAAGGATTGTACCCAAACTTGATTTCTCGTTAGAAGCTTAGTAAACAAGCAGAAAAGGCAGCAGAAGCCGCCGCTAGTCTCATGGGAAAAGGAAACTTCTCTAATGTTTCCTACCGTCCTGCTCCAAAGCGGGCAGAACACATGGAAGTGAAAGATTTCGCGGCCTTTGATTCAAGAATGAAAGTATTTCAGGATGTTGTCGAGGCGTTGAAGGATAATAAGCACAACATAATTGGGGTCTACGGGATGGGCGGCGTGGGTAAAACCATGCTAGTCAAGCAAGTTGCAAAGCAAGTGATGGAAGATAACTTGTTCGATGAGGTCGTTATGGCTGAGCTAACACAGAACCCAGATCCTCAAAAAATTCAAGACCAGCTAGCTTCTAATTTAGGGATGAAATTTGACTTGAATGATAGTATATTCCACAGAGCACATCAACTATGTCAAAGATTGAAGAAAGAGAAGCGGATCCTGATTATATTGGATAATATTTGGACAAAACTCGAGTTTGATAAAATTGGAATTCCTTCTGGGAATGTTGAGAAAGAAAGAATGGATGATCAGAAACGAAGCACAATAATAACGTCTAGAAGTCGAGATTTATTGTGCATTGATACGAATTCTCAGAAAAATTTATCGATCGATGCTTTATCAAGAAAAGAAGCTTTGTAGTTATTTGAGAAGATAGTGGGTGATCCAACAAAAATATCTACTTTTCAACTGATTGCAGATGAGATCGTTGAAAGATGCGGAGGTTTGCCTGTTGCACTGAGTACAGTTGCAAATGCTCTGAAAACTGTTAAGGAAGCACATATCAGTAGCAGAGATGAAGAAGCAGAGGATAGCAGCAGCTTCAGCTCACAGCTAAGAATTGATGATATGGCATGCCAGCTGGCACCTGGTGGCTATGTAGTTGCTTGTACACGTGATACTTGAGGTTGTTATAGCTAATTAGAATTAGTTTTGTAATTAGATATAAAATCGAGCTGATTATCAAATGTATATTAGTAGCCTTTGTACTGATTCATAAGTCAGTTTTTGATTAAATAAATCTGGAGAGCTAAAAGCCTTCGATTCTAAAATTTTCTCAGCTTCCAAACAACCTTATTCTGTTTTCTAACTTGGTATCAGAGCCACAATGGCTTCTGTGAATCTTGCCTCTTCCTTAAATCAAGTTCATAATACCGCTGCAAATTCAACAACTGTCAATTTCACCTTTAATACTCCTATTAAGCTTGATCAATCAAACTACTTGATCTGGAGATCTCAGGTTCTTGCTTCAATCCGAGGAAATAGGCTTGAAAAATTCATTGATGAGTTAATTGCTCCACCTCCTTCTCACATTGCTCAGAGGTGTGATGATAATCTCATATCTGTGGAGAATCCAGAGTTTGCAACCTGGAGAGCACAAGATCATATACTTCTCGGTTGGCTTCTCTCATCCATGAGTGAAGGAATCATAAGTCTGGTGTTTAATCTTGAGACTTCATTGGAGGTATGGAAAGCTGTTGAAACTCAATTTGGATCTCAATCAAAGTCTAGGTTACTGCATTTGAGATATCTAATGAATTCTACTAGAAAGGATGATCTTAAAATGACTGAGTATTTTATTAAGATGAAATCAATTGCTGATAATATGGCTGCAGCAGGAAGTGCGCTAAGCAATGATGATATGATTTTACATGTACTATCTGGTCTAGGTCCAGATTATAACTCTGTTGCTACTTATATTACTGGACAAGTAGGAACTGGAAAAATGAATGTTAATGAGGCTTATGCCATGTTGTTAACTCAAGAGGCTAGGATTGATCAACAAACTCATATGCTTGCTAATATGGATGTTAAACACAACTTAGAAGCTAATTTTGCACAAAATCGAGGGCCTAAGAGAGGAAACTTCTCAGGGGGAAGAGGTTCTGGTAAACAATATACTCTTAATTCCACAAATAACCAAGAATCTCATAAGCATTTCCCAGCTAACCAAAGATAATAATATTACAGTTGAGTTTACTGATAAATCTTGTGTTGTGAAGGACAAGGTGAAGAATTTGATCCTACTGCAGGGCAAGGCTGAAAAAGGCTTGTACAGATTGCTATTAGTGTCCTTAAATAAGACATCTGCTCAGTCTTCTTTTCAAGGTCATGTTGCAAACATTGAGTCTCCTTTTCAGTCAGTTGTTCCTCTTTCAATGCTCTCAGCTGTTAATCTTGGTCATTAAAAAAACTAAGTCACTGCTTGCATAATGTAGCAGCAAAATCCTGTATGAAATCTCAGTGTCTGTTAAGCACTTCTGTATTACATCAGAGGCTAGGTCATCCTAACTCTATGGTTTTAAATCATGTAATACAATCTTGTTCAAAACCTATCAGTGGCAATAAAGTTGTTGATTCATGTGATGCTTGTAAATTGGCAAAAATTCATAGGTTACACTTTCCAACCACTGAAACAAAAACAAAGCATCTTTTAGCCATTTTGCACACTGATTTATGGGGACCAGCTCCAGTGGTTTCCATACAAGGTTACAAATATTATGTGAGCTTTGTTGATGATTTTACCAGATTCACTTGGATTTTTCCCTTAAAAACCAAAGATGAAACTCTTCATGTGTTCAAAATTTTCAAAGCTCAAGTTGAAAAACAGTTAGAATGGTCCATTAAATGTCTTCAATCTGATTGAGGAGGGGAGTTCAGACCTTTTACCAGATATCTTCAAGAAGAGGGGATAGAATTTAGACACTCTTGTCCATATACACATAACCAAAATGGTTTGATAGAAAGGAAACACAGACACATTACTGAATCAGGCCTTACACTTCTTGCACAAGCTAAATTACCAATCAAATTCTGGTGGGATTCCTTTCATACAGCAGCCTACCTCATTAACAGATTACCAACACCTATTCTATCAATGAAAACTCCATATGAATCACTTTTTCATCATAAACCAGATTATAATTTTCTAAGAACATTTGGATGTTCTTGCTTTCCTTTTCTCAGGGAATATAACAACCATAAGTTCCATTTCCATACTTCAAAGTGTGTCTTCTTAGGATACAGCCCATTACACAAGGGTTATAAGTGTTTACATTCATCAGGCAAAGTCTATATTGCTAGTCATGTCTTGTTTGATGAAACTTCTTTTCCTTACACCTCAGATCCAAATTTTTCTTCTTCTTCAAAACACACTTCCTCTAATTTCCAATATAATCTCCTTCAAAAATTTACTTTGTCAGTTCCTAATAGCAATCCAGACAGTCTTGAAGCCACTGCAGGAGATCAAATTCCAGTCAATCAGTTCTTATCATCAAACACACTCCAATGTCAGTCACCTACAAATCAGCTCTTCATATCTTCACTTGCATCCCAGACATCTGCACCTACAAATCAGCCACTCTCAAACCAAAATCAACCTTTCATATATTTACCAACATCACAAATACCTTGTACATCACATAAATCCCAGCCTAAACCTTCCACTTCCACTCATCACATGATAACCAGAGCTAGAGCTGGAATTTTCAAACCAAAGTCCTTCCTCACAACTCACAACAGCTTAGAACCATCCACAGTACCTGAGGCATTATCAGATCCAAAATGGAAGAATGCAATGCAAAATGAGTATGATGCTCTAATTAATAACAACACTTGGACTCTTGTGCCAATGTCTTCAACTTACAAGCTAGTTGGTTGTAAGTGGGTATTCCGAACTAAGTATAACGCAGATGGTACTGTCAGCAAGTATAAAGCCAAGTTGGTTGCAAAGGGTTTTCACCAGACAGCAGGGGTGGATTATTCAGAAACCTTCAGTCCAGTAGTGAAGTCTTCAACAGTGAGGGTTATACTCAGCTTGGCAGTTATGAAAGGGTGGAAAGTCAGACAGATTGATGTCAATAATGCATTCCTCAATGGAGATCTTTCTGAGGATGTATATATGACACAACCAGAAGGCTTTGTAGCTAAGGAAGGGTACATCTGTAAACTAAATAAAGCTCTCTATGGTCTGAAGCAAGCTCCACGAGCCTGGTATGAAAAATTGAAGAGTTGCTTTACTACTTGGCAGTTTCTCAACTCAAAGGCTGATACATCTCTATTCATTAGACATGATACAAAGGGTTTAATCATAGTTCTGGTCTATGTGGATGATATCCTAGTCACTGGACCAAATTTTATTCTACTGGAGGATTTTATTAATAAAATCAGTCAGGCCTTTGCATTGAAAGATCTGGGGTTAGTTGATTACTTCCTAGGCATTGAAGTCAGCTACTTTGATAAAGGAATGCACCTGTCTCAAACAAAGTATATTAAAGACCTGCTGAGTAGAGCATCTATGGAGAACTGCAAAGGGTTTGACACTCCTCTTAGCACTGGTTTGAAGCTAGAAAGAAATGTCAGGGGTCCTTTGGGTCAAGAATTCGAAAATCCAACACTATTCAGAAGCATAGTAGGAGGATTACAGTATCTCATACTTACCAGACCTGACATAGCTTATTCAGTTCACAAACTTAGTCAATACCTCAATTCTCCTACTGTTCAGCACTGGTTAGCCTGCAAAAGAGTTCTTCGATATCTTCAATCAACAATCACCTATGGCCTCTATCTTAGAAAGGAAGCATCTTTGGAAATTGGATTAACAGGCTATTCTGATGCTGACTAGGCATGTGATCTTGACGACAGAAAATCTATTGGAGCCTATTGTATCTACTTAGGTAATAACTTGATCTCATGGTCTTCCAAAAAGCAAGCAATTGTAGCAAAGTCCAGCACCGAAAGTGAATATCGAGCCTTGTCAGCAGCCTGTTAAGAAATGTCTTGGTTGAAGTCCTTATTTTCAGAACTCAACATTGCTGAACTACCCACTCCAGTTCTTTGGTGTGATAACCAAAGTGCAGGGGAACTAGCTCGCAATCCTGTGTTTCACTCAAAGTCTAAGCATATAAAGTTGGATGTTCATTATGTTAGAGATAAAGTGCTTGTAAAAGAATTGGAGGTTAGATATATTCCCACTGAAGAACAAGTGGCTGATGTTCTTACTAAACCCTTATCTTTATCTAAGTTCAGTTTCTTTAGGTCCAAGCTCAATGTCATTAGTAGACCTTTGAGCTTGAGAGGGGATGTTAAGGAAGCACATATCAGTAGCAGAGATGAAGAAGCAGAGGATAGCAGCAGCTTCAGCTCACAGCTAAGAATTGATGACATGGCATGCCAGCTGGCACCTGGTGGCTATGTGGTTGCTTGTACACGTGATAGTTGAGGTTGTTATAGCTAATTAGAATTAGTTTTGTAATTAGATATAAAATCGAGCTGATTATCAAATGTATATAAGTAGCCTTTGTACTGATTCATAAGTCAGTTTTTGATTAAATAAATCTGGAGAGCTAAAAGCCTTCGATTCTAAAATTTTCTTAGCTTCCAAACAACCTTATTCTGTTTTCTAACTAAAACTAAGGAGCTTGACTTTTGGAAAGATGCATTGAATCAGCTAAGAAGTTCCAATCTAGGAGAAATTCATGGCATGCAAGCAAATGTTTACACCTCCATAAAATTGAGTTATGATTCCTTGGGAAGGGAGGAGGCAAAATCTCTGTTCCTTCTTTGTGGTCTACTTAATGAAGATCACGCTATACCAGTTCCTTATTTACTGAGATATGGTATGGGTATCGGCTATTTTAAAAACGTTTACACACTGGAAGAAGCAAGAAGCAGAGTGCATACATTGATCGACAAACTCAAATTTTCATGCTTATTATTGGACGGTGATGCAGAAGATGAAGTTAAAATGCATGACGTCATCCGTGTAGTTGCTGTATCAATTGCAAAAGAGCTGCTTATGTTTAATATTCCAAATGTTGCCGGCTTGGAGAAAAAGATGGAAGAGACAATACAGGAAGATCCAATTGCTATTTCTTTACCTTATAGAGGTATTCAAGTGCTTCCTGAAAGGTTGCAATGTCCCCGTCTTGAGTTATTTTTGTTGCATACAGAGGGTGATGGCTCTATGCAAGTTTCAGACCACTTTTTTAAAGGGACGGGAGGACTCAAAGTTTTGAATTTTACTGGAATTCACTTATCTTCATTACCGTCATCACTTGGTCACCTTATTGACCTTCAAACGTTGTGTTTAGATGGTTGCAGACTAAAATATATAGCCATAGTTGGAGAGCTAAAGGAATTAGAGATTCTCAGCCTTGCACGTTCTAATATCGACCAGTTACCACTTGAAATTGGACAATTGACGCGGTTAAGGTTGCTAGATTTGAGCAATTGTCAGAGGCTTAAGGTGATAGCACCGAATGTCATATCAAAATTATCTCGATTAGAAGAATTGTATATGGGTGATGGCTTCAAACTATGGGAGAAGGTTGAAGGAGGAAGTAATGCCAGTCTTGTCGAGTTGAAGGGGTTGACAAAGCTAACTACTTTGGAGATAAAAGTTCTGGATGCCGAAATTCTGCAGCGAAATTTGGTCTCTGTGGAATTGCAAAGAGATAGGATTCGTATAGGACAAGGACCGGGCCTACAGCCTGTCAAATTTAGAACATCAAGATCGATGATGCTCGCAGGGCTAGGAAGAGTTAGCATTCTTTTGGAGAAATATGGGACAAAAATGTTGCTGAAGAGAACTGAAGATCTCTATCTAGACGGACTGGAGGGTGTTCTGAATGATGTTCATGAATTAGACGATGGGGAAGGTTTTCCATGATTGAAGCATCTTTATGTGAGATCTTGTCTGAGATTTTACATATTGTCGGTCCAGTTGGACGGGTTCGTTGCAAAGTCTTTCCGTTGCTGGAGTCACTGACTCTCTATGAATCGATCAATTTGGAGGCCATATGCTACAGCCAACAAAGAGAAGATCAATCTTTCAACAACTTAAGGATTATAAATGTATTGTTCTGTCAAAAATTGAAGTATCTCTTCTCATTCTCCATGGCCAAAAATCTATTGCGGCTTCAAAAGGTAGAAGTGAAAAATTGCCGCTAATTGAAAAGGATTATTGGTAAGTGTTGAAATTAATTATCGGTAGGATTATTGACATTGGCTCATTCTTTTTTTGGTAAAAAGACAACAGAGATTAATTATATATTGTTTTTGCTCATTTATAGGTCCCGACATGGAGAAACCAACAACTACTCAGGGATTCACATAAATCATTGCAGAGGATGATCCTGTTCACAAGGTGATAATTTTCTATTTAATAATTAATTAATTAATATATTATCACGATTGATCTTCAATCATCAAAAGAATATTATATTAGAAGTTGTAGTTTAAGGAACAAAAACGTACGGTTTTGCTTTGCAGGTTACTTTTCCTCGCTTGGAGGAACTGAAACTTGACGGATTAAGAAACATCGAAAAATTATGGCTCGATCAATTTCAGGGTATGTATTGTTGTCAAAATTTAACAAAAGTGACCGTGTGGAGTTGTGATCGTCTGAAGCATCTGTTTTCATATTCTATGGTTAATCGTCTTGGGCAACTCCAACATCTTGAGATTGGTACTTGCGGGTCAATGGAAGGGGTAGTCAACACCACGGGGTTAGGAGGAAGAGATGAATTAAAGGTTTTTCCTAAACTACACTCCCTGTGGCTCCATTGTCTTCCAAAACTATGTAGCTTCACCTCACCAGAAGACGTCATTCACACTGAAATGCAACCTCAACCTCTCTTTGATGAAAAGGTTTTTTTTTTAAATTAATTTATTCTCAATTGTTAATGTCTCTTTTCGTTGAGTCTTCAAATTTAATTAATATCCATCTCTAATTGCATTGAATTTTTAGCTTCAGGTGCGACTTCCAAGTTTGGAGGTATTACATATTAGCTCGATGGATAAGTTGAGAAAAATATGGCACCACCAACCAACTTGCTTCGAAGTCTTTTAGCAAATTGAAGAATTTGGAGATATCTGGGTGTCATAATCTATTGAATATTTTTCCTCCATTGGTAAGGTTGCTATATTCATTTTGAATTTTTATTTCAAATAGCATTCAACAAGTTTTTTTTTTAATTATTTTTGTGTTTACAAATAATATTCAGTCACAAATTATTTAGTGCTAGTATTGTACTTCAAACTTCAAGGGGGAAAAAAGTATTGAACTTCAAACCATCATTCTGAACTCTACATTTTCAATCCAATTTTTAGGCTCGCATGCATTAAAGTCAACAATATAATCGTTTTAAACTCGATTCAACAGCATAATGTGATTCAATTTAATTTTTTTTCCTTAAATCCTAATAAATAAGATTTTCAGAAATTAAAAGATGCTTAGTTACTCAGCTTATAAGTTCACAAATTCATATAGATTTCACTTTTCCTTGGGTCTTCAAATTTCGATTGGAAAAAAAGAAAAGATTCAAATGTAGTTAATATCTCTAGTTTAGTTATGAATTGATTACGCCATTGATTAAGCACAAATTCACGACGATCATTTTGAATCGACCATTGATTAAAAAATTTCCTCAAATCTAGGAATACTCTACAAATATTCACTCTGTAACAATCTCATGTTGATCGCGTTGGGAAGTGTTTCCAAGAAATGTTTCCATTTTTAAAAGCATGAATATCGAGAAAAAGGGGAAATACAGCGTTTTAGTTTAGTTATTTTAAAAATAGGTATATTTGAAAATTAAAAATTTAAAAAAACTAGCATCAAGATGAAAAGTGAATTTAGAATATTTAAAAATTACCTGAAATTGTTTCTACACTCCTAATACTAAATCGTGTAAATACATTTTCATTATCTTTGTTTTTCTGGACTTCTATTTTTTATTTTTTCCTTTTTTCTTTAACAAAAAGTATCTACTAGACATTCATGGTTTGTTGTTTTCATAAAACAATTATATGATTTTTACATATTTTGAATCTAGTTGAATGCTACTCTTTATTTTCAGTTTGGAATTCCTGGTAGTCTAGTGAATCTTAATGTATTATACTGTGAAAAAATAGAAGAAGTCGTAGGACATGTTGGAGAAGAAGTTAAGGAGAATCATATTGCTTTCAGTGAATTAAAACTTTTGAAACTTGATGATTTACCAAGGCTTACCAGCTTTTGTTTAGAGAATTACACCCTTGAATTCCCATCATTGGAACGAGTTTCTATGATAGGTTGTCCGAACATGAAGATTTTTTCTCAGGGAATCTCATCCACACCAAGGCTTTACAAAGTGCAAGTGACTAAAAAGGAAGAGGGTGAATTGAACTATCGGGAAGGCAACCTTAATTCCACAATACAAAAGTGTTACAAAGAAATAGATGTGTTAATCGATTCATCCAAATTGCTCAGGCACCTCCCTTGCACTTGCACATTTATATATACATCTGCCTTGTATATAGATTTTGTAGAAGTTAAAACAAAAAACATGTAAGTTTAATGTGTATATATCTAGTGCCTTTCAAATTGTTTTTTAAAAAAATGTTTATATCTAGTGCAAGTGTTTTGGTTGTGTGGGTTGGATTCCGTGACTTGCAAAATTTGAAACTCTCAGACTTTCCAGATTTGAGAGAGTTGTGGCATGGCCCAGCACCAACTGTCGGCTTCTTCAACAATTTAGATAAGTTGGTGGTGGATGACTGCACAAATATGTTGAGTGCTATTCCAGCTAATCTGCTACGGTGCTTGAATTATTTGAGCTCGCTAGAGGTGATGAATTGTGATTCATTAGAAGAGGTTCTTCATTTGGAAGAGCTAAATGCCGAGGAAGAACATTTTGGTCCACTATTTCCTTTACTTTTGGGTCTAACAGTCATGGATCTTCCAAAGCTCAAAAGATTCTGCAACTTCATTGGGAATATACTTGAACTGCCTTGGTTGTCGTATCTGACCGTTGAGAATTGCCCTACTATGGAAACATTCGTATCTAATTCTCCATCTGAACTGCACATGATAGTAGATAATAAGGAATCTCAAAAATTAACATTAGAAGAGAACTTCTTGCTAGTTGAACATGTACAACCTCTCTTCGATGAAAAGGTGATTATCATTATTATTTTCTTAGCTTCATTTTCTTTTGCATAGATGTAATTTCATTAGAATCAAATCAAATTTAATGGCTCATCTTTTTGCATGTTGTCTTAGTTTATATCTGATTAAACAATATAACCGCAGTTACTAACTAACTTTATAGTATGAATTGTAAAATGTCTCAAATTAATTAGATGCCTGGTAACATGAGGTGATGAACTATATCAATTATGCATGTTACATCTCTGTTTTTCTAGTTAATTCATATTGGAATTAGCATCAGATTTCATTCATGTGTTTCAAAGGGTAATTCACCTGATGCTTATATTTGGGATCCTACTGCAAAGAATACTAATTTGGGAATAAAATATAAAATGTCGTGATTAATCTTGTCCATAAAATATGCAGGGGAAGACTGTGGAGATTGGATATATATTTTCATTTACAACTTAATTTTGTTTATTTTCAGGTTGAATTCCCTAATTTGAGATTTTTAAAGCTGTCTAGATTACACAAAGTACATCATCTTTGGAAGGAAAATGCCAAATCCAACAAGGTTTTCGCAAATTTGAAAACTCTAGAAATATCATAATGTAATAAGTTGCAAAAAATAGTACCATCATTGTGGCATTTAGAAAATTTGATGTCTGTGGAAGTATCGAAGTGTCACGGGTTGATAAATGTGTTGACAATCTCGACATCTAAAAAGTCCAGTGAATCTTAAAATAATGAAGATAGCTGATTGCAAAATGATAGAAGAAATCATACAATCGCAGGTTGGAGAAGAAACGAAAGATTGGATTTTTTTCAAGAAATTAAAGTACTTGACACTTGATTGTTTGCCAAGCCTAACAAGCTTTCGTTCGGGTAATTACACTCTCAAGTTCCCGTCCTTGAAACAAGTAATTGCAAGGCGATGCCCAAAGTTGATGATTTTCTCTCAAGGAGTCATAGATACACCAAAGCTAAACAAAGTGAAACTCACCGAAGAAGATGATGACGAAGTAGATGATGATGATGAAGGATGTTGGGAAGGCAACCTCAATGACACCATAAAAAACTTGTTCAATGAAATGGTGAGTATTGATTAACTGTTGGCGCTATCTAGCAAATTATTTTTATAGCAACTAATGTGGCATAGTATGATTAGTTTACTAAAAATACATAATACTAATAAATAAATTATGATGGTCATGTGATATTTTTGTTTAAGCAATCATATTATATCACATTAATTTATACAATATTGTTTGTGCACAAGAAGTTGTGACCGTATCATTACTCTTGCTTTATTATTGTTGTGGTGGTAATGTATGCCTGCTTACACGAGTAATTACAAAATATATAGAATTCTAAAGAAGTGATTGAGCCAAACCTTCAGGTACATTGAAGAAGCTATCTCGAACCAGGCCAATCTCTTGTACATGATTCATCTTGCTCGTTCTCTTGTACCGGAATAATTTGGTTATAAACTTATTTACAATTTTTGGTCATGCTATAGACTGGCAAGACACTTTGGATTTGTTTGATGGATTCTCCGTTTAAGGAACGACTTGAATTGATGATTCATGTTTCATGCAATATTCAATTAGATTTTGATTAAACTTCTGTATTTTATGTTCAATTGGTATTTTAAGCATTTGATTTCTAACCTGTTTTAATAGAGGATCTTTAGCCGAAGGAAACAGCACAAGACAATGATAACATTCGTGGCATACATTATCAGAGTAAGATTTTTTATGAGTATACTAAAATTATCTCGACCAGTATTAAAAGGAATAAATCCATCAAATTGACCTTCTCAGACCAGCGTGCTTTAAATTAAAAGAATTTCGTGAAGTCAAGACTTTGTTACGGATCTTGTGGAAATAAGTAAACCCATAATTATTTCTACAATATCATAAGAAAATCATTTTTTTATTAGTATCTTTGTTAGTTGCTGAGTTTTAATAGTAGTACTTATTAAATAAGAAAAATTAGTGTATATAAAAAAGTTAGAAACCAGTTAAGTCGCAGTTGGGAATCGAGCAGTTTACTTGTTTGCGAGTACAAACATTAAGAAACCAAGTAACCAGCTTTAATGCTATCACACTCATTCCAAAAATAGTAACTAAAGAATCAGAAAATTTCCTATTAACTATTCTTCTGTTTTTATTGCAAAATTCCCATTTGAAAACACCAATGACTTTCATTCAAAGTAAATGCGAAATTACAATGAAAATGGGATCAAAATACATGTATGTATACATGAAACAAATGCTTTTTTAAATTTCAAAAAAAGTTGAGGTGAAAAGGAGCCAGAGTCATGATGTTTCTGGTTACAACTTTGGGACAATAGCAGACTTGAGTTCTATATGAGAAACACATATAACACCAATCAGTCGCCCCGGTAATTCATCTGTAGTATTTGCCTGCATACAAAAGAGAAAGATAAAGAAGAGACACGCGAAGCGTTATACCATTCTGAGGACATTCCAGCATGCAAAAATGCAAATTATTGTGCAATATCTCAAAATCATGTCTTTTCCGTGGTGTCCATTTACAAGTGCAAAAAAAACAATCATGCATACCTGTACAAGGAAAGCCATGTCACCTATCAATGTCGTAATTACACCAATTATGGCAAGGCCCAAAACTCCAATAGCAACAGTAGAATAACCTATGTCAACATCAATCTACAGAAAGATGAACATGTTAATGGTATCAGTCGAGCTATTTGAAAGAGAAACATCTCATGAATTGCGATAGAAATTCCAAGAGCATTTACTTCTAAGTACTTGGGACCGCGGATATAAATAATTACAATCAAATGCTTTTCCTAATAAACAAGGGGTGCTTCCAGCACTTTCGCGCACAATCCACGACCCCTGCGTAATTTACTTCTAAGTACTTGGGATCGAGGATATATTTACAATCAACTGCATTGAAAAGGTAGAAAAAAAAATTTTGCGCTTGCGACAAGAGCTGTTCTCTTCATTGCCATGTTTGATAACAATAAAAACAAAACAGAGGAGAAACGTGGGCTCTCTTTTCATTTCCCAGTTTTTCTTTTCAGTTTGGCGATTTTAAAATTTTATTTCTAAACTCATTAAAAAAAGAAAAAAAACTTATCCCAAAACGATTTTCTATTTTCATATAGAAGTTTATATATTAACCAAAATTTAAAAAGTGTAATTCTAAACTTATCCTTGTGCTTTGATCTTGGAGGGGTTTTTCATTTTTTTTCTACACTGGCCATATCAATTAATGATGAAAGTTCTTATCATTAATAGCTTTGGAAATGAGTGAGCACGTTATGACCCCTAAGAGAATTTATTAATTGGACAAGTTATATAACACCGTTGATATGGCTCCTAGACATGTATGTATTTTGTGTCTTTTAGTTTTGCTTTGAATTATTTTTTAATTAAATAAGTGTAAATTACGGCATTATAGAATGACCCCACTTTAAAATGGAACATTTACAAGTTATATTTTATGTGTGATTTACAAGTTTTACACAACATTTACAAGTTAATATTGATTTACAAGTTTTATGCAATAGTTACAAGTTTTTGTTTTGTTCCCAAGTTCTTGTAATTTACAACTCAAACATCAATTTATCCATTTTTTCATCAATTTACTAGTTTTATATGTTGTTTACAAATTCTTTGTTTTAGTTCACATATAATGTCAATTTAGAAGTTTCACGTCATTTTTCTAAGTTTTTGTTTTGTTTACAAGTTCTTCCTATAATTTACAACTCCAATATTAATTTACTAATTTTTCCATCAATTTACTAGTTTTATGTATGGTTTACAACTTTTTTGTTTCATTTCACACTTAATGTCAATTTACAAGTTTTATGTCATTTTTCTAAGTTTTTGTTTTGTTTACACTTTTTTCTTCTAATTTACAACTTTATCATTAATTAACCTCTCTTTCCATCAATTTACTAGTTTTATGTGTATTTACACTTTTTTTTTGTTTCATTTCGCACTTAATGTCAATTTACAATTTCTATGTCATTTTTCTAAGTTTTTGTTTTGTTTACTAGTTCTTGCAATTTACAACTCCAACATTAATTTACCCTCTTTTTTTTCATCAATTTACTAGTTTTATATGTGGTTTACAAATTTTTTGTTTCATTTTACACTTAATGTCAATTTACAAGTTTTATGTCATTTTTCTAAGTTTTTATTTTGTTTATAATTTCTTCGTGTAATTTACAACTTCAACATTAACTTACTCTATTTTCCATCCATTTATTAGTTTTATGTGTGATTTATACATTTTTTTATCATTTCACACTTAATGTCAATGATGTAATGATTTATTAAATAAAATATTGAGCTTCTTAAATGCTAAACCATACATATATTAAATCATACCGGCTTTATAAGAATTTGTTGCAATAATGACTCCAATGAGCTAAATCTTTTTTTGATCAAGTTGTTATCTGTTGAGTGCCTTGAGCTTGATTTCACGTGATTCATTTGCATAAATATTGTCCTTCATGAACTAGTGAAAATGTAAAATACAATATTTATCATATTACTTAAGACATATGTTTTTTTATCATCAAAATTAAAATATGTGTAGCCCTTTAGGCTAACAATCTCCTCCTTTTTTATGATTACAAACATTTAATGTATTTTGACATTTATACTCCCTCTTAACATGTGACATACATAATTCAACATATAGATGAACTATGAACTGTCCCTGAATACATGATCTTTAACAAATGTATGCTCCCCCTAAATATTTTAAAATCATGCATCAATATTTCAAGATCAAAATACATGACTTCTCTCTCTTCATCATAACAATTACTATAACTCCATGCTCAGACCAAAAATAACATCTCAATAGTTAATCAAGAAACATATAAAATCAAGCATGCAAGTAACCAAAGAGTTATCCAAGAATCCATAAAATATCATCCAAATATAAAACATTTAAATAACAAACAACAATGCATATGAAAATGTAGTGCAAAATAAAACGAAGAACTGAAATCAAGATAAAAAATTATAGAACACTATGGATATGGTGGATGTGATGAGGAGGATGGTGGTGGAAACCTAAGAGCAACGAAAAGTCATTGCTGGCCATCAAGAAGCTGCTATTGTTGAGCAAAGAGTCGATGTCGTTGAGTAAATAAGCATTGCTACTGCTTAAAAGGGCGTTGTTGCTCCGAAGTGGACTGAATTTGAAAGGCCTCAAACTAGGACTGAAGTTGGCTCTGCTGCTCAGAAAGAGAATGTACTTCAATCAATAGCTGCTACATTAGATCTTTAGGGTTTGCTGAAATAGAATGAGAAGGACCCTCGGAAGGCGAAAGATGTGAGCGCTGTGGAGCTCTGAGATTAAAGGAGTTGGTTTGGTGGAAGAACATCGTTAAAGAAACAATGATTTTGTAGGTGCTAATGCAGTACCCTTGTTTTTGCATCTCTGGTCTTTACACCATTTATCTTCCACCCATATAAACCCTAAATTAGGTATAGCTTCATCTCTTAATTCCTTAGGATTAAAAAAGGTTGGTTCGATTATGAGTATCTGAAAATGTTTGAGAATGTAGGTAATAATGCTTCCATAAGGAAGGGATTGTTTAGCTATACATAGAGTGCTAAGCATATGATGAATAATAATATAACCGACATTCAGCACCCCACCTGTAGAATGCTATCCAATAAGGCCACATCTAATTAGGTAACTTCATCCCCATGTCTAGACCTAGGACTAATGACATGTTAAAGAACATAATGAAGGATCCTAAGTTAAAGGGGTTTCAAGGTAGATTTACAAAACTTAGAAGACAAATCGAAACCTCTACAAATTTTCTGAACAATATCCTCAACTGGATACCATGGATAATCTATTTTGCTTCTAGCAATATAGTGTTCCAACCTTTCATTTGGATTTCTAAGAATATGATTTAAATCCACAACATCAAACTCAATATGTATTCCCCCAGCACAGGTAACAATTTTATTTGTAGTTTGCGAAAAAAATAACCATATTCGAATAAAAAACTTTGACTAAATTTTCATAATATCATTCCTTAAGAACTAAAACATTTTCCCAGCCCATATCAATAAGAAAATCATTAAGAGATTTATGAAAAATTGCTACATTCTCTAAATGACGAAGATTGACAAAATAGGGGGCAAGCACTAACCTTGATATAAATTTGTCGTGAAAATGTTTCTGAAAAGGTGGTTGCGGAAAATGGGTTAATATGAACTCCCGATGGTCTCCATGATCTTCCTTGTGCTTTTGGCTACATGTTTTCCCATGTATTTTTCACTACTAACCATTGTTGAAAACAAGAACAAGTTTAAATACCCAAATTTGGATTTTAAAGATTTTAAGTGAAATGGATGTGCTTGAATGAATAAAATTGATCCTAGAGATGATTTAAGGCAATGTATGGTATTAATTGGACAAACAATGAGCTAAAACGAGCTTAAAATAGAAGAAAGAGAAATAGGTAAACTTAGGTTTTAATTTTTAGATTTGGAGAAACAAGTGATGAAATAATGATTGGGAAGTGTTTAATGAAGGTTAAATGCATGGGTAATGGTTTGAAAGATTGATTTTGGCATTAAAATGATGAGAAATGAAGAAAATTTAGGAGGAAATGGAGAAGAGATGAACGTCCATGAGAGAGAGTAGAGAAAGGTTGAAGAAAGCAAGAGAAAGAGGGAAGAAATATATAAAAACCATGACCAAGCGGCCAGTCGCTTGGAGGCAAATGGCTAGCCGCTTGCTCTCGGGTTTGGGGCAATGCCCAAGTGGCTAGCCATTTGGGGTAGGCGAGTAGCTGCCTTTTTGCACAAATGTTTTCTTTCTGGCTAATTTTGATCTATTCCAAGACTATTTCGTGATCGCGAACACTTTCAAAAGTCATTTTAATGAATGAATCATGATTATAAATATTCAAAGATCATAAATTTAAATATATAACACATTTATCATGCTTATACATCACACAATCATCAGACATGTAAGCATTCATAGGTTAATGATTCAAATACATCACTCATTTATCATGCTTAAAAACTTAATTATAATAAAAAATCATCAATCAATCAATTTTAATAGATTCAATAATATGATTAGAAATGTTAATGTAAAAATGTCATTATCCCAAGTTCATGTGCAATTTTTGAAAATTATTCTTTGCAAAGATGTTTTGTAAAATATAGGCAATTTTTGTTTTCTGTAGAGATAAATTCTAATGCAATATCCCTTTTGAACATATCTCTCAAGAACTGATGTCTAATCTCTATATGCTTGGTTCTACAGTACTAAATGGAATTCTTTGATAGATTTATAGCACTAGTATTATCATACATAATAGGAATTTGTTCAAAATTAATGTCATAATCTCTAAGTGTTTATTTCATCCAAAGAGTTTGTGCACAACAACTACCTGCGGCAATATATTCTGTCTCGATGGTTGAGAGTGAAACCAAATTTTGTTTCTTACTAAACCATGAAACAAGAGAATGACCTAAGAAATGACACATTTCACTAGTGCTTTTCCTATCGATTTTATAATCGGCAAAATCGGCATCCGAATAACAAGTTAAATCTATATGGGTTCCTCTAGGATACTAAACGCCAAGATCTATAGTTCTATTCAAATAACGAAATTTTTTTTTCACAGCTAGCAAATGAGATTCCTTGGGACATGATTGAAATCTTGTACACAAATATACATTAAACATGATATCGGGTCTACTTGCAGCTAAGTAAAGTAAAGAGCCGATCATACCTGGATACATTTTAATATCAATCTTATTACCTTTTTCATCTTTGTTAAGTTTGATTGTTGTGCTTATTGGAGGTCTATTAGACTTTTGAGTCATTAATGTCAAATCTCTTGAGTAGATCTTTGACATATTTAGCTTGGTTGATGAAGATTCCTCATTGTTTTGTTTGATTTGAAGTCCAAGGAAATACTTCAATTATTTCATCATGCTCATTTCAAATTCCTTATTCATACAAGATGAAAACTCCTTGCATAAAGATTCATTAGTAAAACCAAAGATAATATCATTAACATAAATTTGAACAACAATTATATCTTGGTTCTTATACTTAACAAAGAGAGTAGCTTCTACTTTTCCCATTGAAAACTCGTTATCCAGTAAGAAATTTTTAAGCTCGTCATACCATGCTATAGGTGCATGTTTTTATTCCATTCAATGCTTTAGACAACTTATAAACTTCCTCCATAATATAACCATTTAAGAAACTACTTTTGACATTCATTTGATATAAAATGAAATCTTTATGACATGAAAATGCTAACAATATCCTAATGGATTCTAATCTAGCTACAGGTGCAAATGTTTCATCAAAATCAATTCCTCTTCTTGGTTATATCCTTGAGCCACTAATCTAGCTTTATTCCTTACAACCACACCGGATTCATCCATTTTATTTCTAAATACCCATTTAGTGCCTATAATAGATTGATATTTCGGTTTAGAAACTAATTTCCACACGTGTTTCTCTCAAATTGATTCCACTCCTCTTATATTGCCATGATCTAAGATTCATCATTTTCCGCATCCGCAAAAAAGCTTGGTTCAATTTGAGATATAAATGCAGCATGCTCACAAGTATTTCTAAATAATAATTTAGTGGTAACATCTCTTGAAGGATCACCTAAAATTAAATCCTTAGGATGAGGGGAAACATACCTCCACTCCTTGGGGAGTGTTTGAGACATACCTTCTTATTGCTCCACATTTATTTGTTCTCATTGTCTATCCTCTTGATTTTCATGTGATGCATCATCTTTTTTATCTTTTGATAATCCTTGTTGTGACTCTTCATCTACATCATTATCGACAAAAACTTTCTCTGTAGATAAAGGATTAGACTCATCAAATATCGGATGCATAGATTCTTTCAAAACCAAAGTTCTTTTATTATACACTCTCTAAGCTTTGCTTGTGTTTGAATAACCAAGAAAAATACCAATGTAAGATTTTGGATCAAATTTGCCAAGATTATCTTTTGCGTTCAAGATAAAACATTTGCATCCAAAAAATTTAAAATAACCAATGTTGTGTTTTTTATCTTTCCAAAGCTCATAGGGAGTCTTATTAAGATAATGTCTAATTAACACAGGATTTAAACCGTAACAAACGGTGTTGGTTTCGGCCCATAGATACTTAGATAAAATATTTTCATTCAATATAGTCCTAACTATTTCTTGGATAGACTTATTCTTTCTCTCAACAACTCTATTTTGTTGTGGAGTCTAGGTGATGAAAATTGATGCTCAATGCTAAAATTATTACAAAAATTCTCAAATCCATGATTTTCAAATTCTCCACCATGATCACTTCTAATACAAGAAATTACATATCCTTTTTTATTTTAAACCTTTAAATAGAAAATTCTAAATGCGTTAAAAACATCAACCTTATTAGTAAAGAAAAATATCCACGTGTATCTAGAATAATCATCCACAATAAAAAAATGCATAATATTTGCCACTTAAACTAGCATGTTTAGAAGGTCCAAACAAATCCATGTGAAGTAGTTGAAGTGATTTTGAAGTTAAGTCATGGTTCTTGTTTTAAAGAAGTTTTGATTTTTTTTTTAAATTGAAAAGCTTAACAAATTTTATCTTTTTCAAAACTAATTTTTGGAAGACCATTAACCAAATCATTTTTTGAAATCTTTGAAATTAAATTCATACTTGCATGACCTAGTTTTCTATGCCATAACCAGCCATCATCATGCAATGCAGAGAAACATTTATCATTAGTAGACGCACAATTTATATAAATGGTGTAAACATTAACACATCTATTTCCTACAAACAAAATCTTGCCATCATATGCATTCTCAATAACACATTTTGATTTATCAAATATAACTTTATAGCCTTTATCACACAATTGACAAATGCGAAGTAAGTTGTGCTTCAAGTTTTCAACCAAACACACATTGTCAATAAGAGTAGAGGATTCTTTACTAACATTACTGATACCGATAATCTTTCCTTTTGAATTATCTCCAAATGACACATCTCCACCATTTTCAATCTTGGTAAAACTTGAAAACCATGAATAATTTTCAGTCATATGCCTTAAGCAACCACTGTCTAAGTGTCATTTATTCTTCTTTTTCTTAAAACCATGCAGAGGAAATTTCAAGTCTTAGGTACCTAAATCTTTTTGGGTCTTTGAGTGTTAGCAATGGTTCCTTTTGGAGCTCAAACACATTTGACTCTATCGTATGCATTTCTTTTCATTGGACATCTGTATTTTATATGACCATTTTGATTGCAATAATGACAAATAATTTTATGATCACTAGTGGATGTAATTTTAACAAAGTAATTCCTATAATACTTTTGCTTCAAGCTAGGCTTATACCCAAGTCCTCCTTTATAAAATATACATTTTTGAGAGTTCAGCAATTTTTCTAAATTCTTTTGACCACTTGTGAATTTTAACATAATTTTGTTGAGTTCATTACTCTTTTTCTTAAGCACTTCATTTTCTTTTATCAATTCATCAACATGTGATTTTTCATGCTCATATTAAGTACTTTGTTTATATTTAAATGATGTAATCCTATCATACAACATTGCATTATCTAATTCTAATCCCTTGATCTTTTCATTCAATGAATCATTGTATTTTGCAAGGCATCGTTTTCATTTGAAAGTTCTAGCATTTTCTTTTTACGGCATGTATTTTTTGGCTAATTTTTATCCAATTATCATGCAATTCCTTAAAAGCATCATATAATTAATCATAGGAAAGATCACTTATTTCATCAAGTTCGTCAAACAATTCATTCCCAATTTCTATGAGAGCTAGATTTTACATCTCATGTTGATCTTTATCATCACTTGTTTTCTTATCCCTATCATCTTATATGGCCACCATTGCCTTCATTTTAAGTTTGTTGAGAAGAGGACATTCCGATCGTATGTTTCTAAGATTCTTGCACTCATAACAAGTAATTGGCTCTTTCTTCGCCATTTAATTCTTGTAGTTTCTGAATCTTTTCCACGCATTGGCTTTCTTGAAGAATTTTTTTAACCTCTTGGAAATCATAGCCATGTCTTCATCATCAAGCTCGCTTTCCTCATCACTCTCACATTTTGATGCTTTAAGTGCAATGCTTTTCTTCTTCTTTTCCTCATTGCCATTTTCTACTATCAAATCTTTCTCATATGAAATAAGAGAACCAATTAAATCATCAATAGGCAAAGCGTTTAAATATTTAGTTACCTCTATGACAATTCTTTTAGGTCTCTATTCCATTGGTAAAGACATAATAATTTTCTTAACCTTTTTGCTATTCGAAAACTTTTTTCTGTTTTTCCTAGGGGTCCTAATGTGTTCACAATATTTGTAAACCTAGTATACATACAATACATGCTCTCATTTTGTTCCATTTGGAGCAATTCATTTTATCGAGTATATTTACTAATCTTAGACTCTTTAACTTGATTTTTCCCTTCATAGACAACTTCAAGTTTGTTTCATATTTCTTGAGCACTCTTACAATTAGACACTCTACCAAAATATTTCTTATCAAGAGCATAAAATAAAGCATTCATTACCTTAGAGTTCAAAAATATATTTTTCTTTTCTAACTTAATTTATTGACTTGAAGGTTTTGGAATACCATCTCTACTTCATTTTTAATCATAGGCATGGATGAACCATCAGAAACAACTTGCCAAATTTCATAACCTAAAGCTTACAAATAAATTCTAATCTTAGTTTTTCAATATGGGTAGTCATTACCTTCTGAAACGACCCGCCCCGCACTCCCAGGGCGAATCTATCTAAACTCGTAAAATAAGATCGAAAATATAATACTATCTAAAGATTCTACCGAAAATCCGGCAGAACCTCCCCTATAAATACAACATTCCCAAAATTACAATGTACAAAACAACACTCCCAAATAATCATTCAAACTTCAAATCCAACTTCTCCAGTCATTATCTCAAATATCGCACAAATCACTTCAATATAAACACAAATACAATGGTTATCCTCAATACCAAAAACATAACCGTAAATACAACTCATAAATCCCAAATATCAAAATATAAAATCTACGACTCCTAACATCATCACGTGGCCACAATTACAATCTAACTACCGATGCTGGGTCGACTGATGTACCTGCAAATCTCCTGTGGGGGGGAAAATAAAATATAATAAAACGTGGTGAGTATAAAACTCAGTGAGTGGATACTAGTTTCCGAAAAATAAATTTATTTAAACTAATTTCTCTTTCTCAAAATCAATTGCATTAAAACATCGTAAGAACTTATTTAAACATATTTAATTCAAAATCAATCATTGAAATACTATTGTTCATAAATCTGCGTAAAATCGAAGGAATCATAATACTTATCATATCAAATACTGAATATCAAAAACTATCATCAAACAAGTACCCAGGGGAATGATCTCATCATATCCGGACCTCGACGGACAGGCAATGACGTACTATCTGGGTACCGCCACGCCCCGGAGACTACAACGGATAGATAGGGAAAATCTCATCTCATAACTGATACATCTCAATATCTGTGCATGCATAAGCCCCCAAAAGGCAAAAGCGCCCAAACACACGGCCCAAAGCCTCTATGTGTGTTCAGACGGGCCCCAAAGGCCTCTATCTCATCTCATCTCATCTCATCTCATCTGTATCACATTACATGTTTCTCTGTATCTGGAGGGAAGGGTACTGTTTCACAATTTCTCAAATAACATTTAAAACAAATGTACGAAAACATATAATCTCATCTGAAATTTCATTCTCTTTTTCTTCAACATATATCAAAGCCATTCAATTCTATATCAAGCATTTCTTTAAAAACGGTAATAAAATCATTATTCAAACTCTTTCTCAGTAATAATAAAATCAACACATGTAAATAAATTCACTTTTCTAGAATCATTAAATCGAAGCATCAAATATTTATTTTTCAAAACATACTGCACTGTATCATAAAATTAACATATACTTATAAAAATAAGTTTTGTATATTCCACTCACAGTGACGATGACCAGACTCGGTATCAACGACGTCCGCGGGTTGATTCTCGTTCGCGGATCCTCCTAATCAAGAAAACGACATAATCATTCTCCGAACAACTAGTATAACATAATACTTCTCGAAACGAAATATAACAATAATAATTATTCCCGCATGTACATAATTACCAAAATACCCCTACATGCCAAAATTACCAAAATGCCCTCAACATCATTATTTAACCAACATATCCGTAAAAGCTTCAATTACCAAATTATTCTCAACTCGGATAACTGAAATAATCACAATGTCCGAAATTACGAAATTACCCTCGGAGCGTAAAATTACCGAAATGTCCTTAACAACTTAAATTACCGAATTATCCTCGAAATCACAATTACCTTACTGTCCTAACCTCAAATTACCAATTGACCCACTGATTTCACAAATTACAAAATCACCCCCAAAGTTTCATGAAATTACCGAAATGCCCCTGCCGGTCAACGGTGACCGGACTTCAGTCAACGGCGACGGGGAGCTTAGGTCTGATAGTTTCGGCCACGCTGAGTTCAATGGTGGCGGCGGTGACGTCTCACGTGCTCTACCGGCGGCGGATCGAGCTCCCCAAAACCGCGAGCTTCCAAGAGCAAATCGGCGGCAATCCGGCCGATTCAGGTGACGGGGTCGGTCGGAAAATGACGCTAGTGAGCTGAGGAACAAGATTCAAGTGGTGGCGTGCCAAAAATCCGGCGAAATCGACGGCGACGAAAACGGGTTCGGCCGCGAGTTTTCAGGCTTCAACCGGCGGCGTTCCAGGTAGTTTCCGGCGACGAAGATGGCAGGGATCCGTTGCTCGTCTCTCAAGCTTCAAAACGGTACCAAGCACGACCGGTGAGGTGGCCGGAAACGGGAGATCCGACCGGGTCAAAGTCGCGGGTCGCGGGTCGGGTTCTCGGGTCAACGGGTCAAAATCTCTCTCTCTCTCTCGTCTGTCTCTTTCTCTCTCTTTTTCCAAAATGCCAAATAGCTCCCCCCGACCAAAATATAAACCGGCTCTTTTTTTTTTTTTTTTTTTTTTACATAAGCTTAATACTGATTAAGCTTATACCGGACCCGAGACGAAAAATAAATCCGACCACCCGAACTCTTAATCGCGCTCAATTTATCTCGATTCGAAGCGGAAAAATTAAATCGCACACTTAATTAAGACAATTAAAGTGCATATGTTACACCTTCAAAGAAATGTGGTCTAGTTATGGACTGTCCTTCCCTAAAGATTAAGTCATTTTGCATTGCCATGGATCTTTTACTCTAGACGGTTAAGTCCTAATAAGAGAACCAAACTCTGATACCAAATGAAATACTACTTATGCAACCCAAGAGAGGGTGAATTGGGTTTCTAAAATTTAAGCTATGAAACTACACAACCATTTAATCTAATGCCTTAATAAATCAAAAATAATAAATTTAACAAAATTCAAAAATAAAATAGTAAAGGAAGAGAGAGCAAACACAAAGATTTTTATGTGGTTTGGCAATCCCCACTTACGTCCACATCTCCAAGCAAACCAAGTTTGAGTTTTTCATCAAGCCTCCCAAGGTTTTAAAAGTAGACCTTTACAAAAAGAGATTATCTTAACTTCTATTTTGGCGCTATTTACAGTAACTGACTTGTAATTTTATCCTTTTTTATTTTGTAATCTAAAAATAATTTACTGCTTATATTAAAATTTTTTGAATAAATTCTTTTGAAGATGTTTAAATAAAATAATAATTTAAAAGTGAAATAAAATTGGAGAAAAATAATTTTTAAAATATTTTGAGATGTGATTGACAGTATTATGCTTCTATGAGAGCTGTTTCAACACGTTAATATATGTGCTCTCCTAATAATGCATATTGGTAAATTATCTAACATTTGTTGAGATAGTTTATACTGTTTGTTTTAAGACAAGCATGAATGATTTTATTAATCCATATGTTGATCATGATTAACTGATTTATGAATTATATTTTTTTGTCAAATGTAATCATTTTAATGAGAAGATTAAAATGTATTGGGATTAATAAATCTAAAGCATAGGGTAGTATTGTGAATGTATGCTATATCTAGAAAAATTTTGTCAAAAAGGCGATAATAACCTAAGAAAATTCGGTATTTAAGTGGGACTATTAGACCCCATCGATTTCCTAGAAAAATTTCTGGTGTATTATTCACATGAACAAATGTATGAAGGCTACTTTATTCCCATTGTATTTATAAAGAGAAATTATTATTTGTATACCCTTAGTTTACTCCATTATCAAAATACTACAACAATTTGAGGGTGTATCAATCGTCCACCTTAAGTTGATAAAATGTATCAGTTGACCACCAAACCGTTAGTCGCCGTTTAAGTATGATGACGTCAGAAGGGTAATTTGGCATTTTCAGATAATACAAGTGATAATTTAAGGGTATACAAGTGATAAAAAGAGAATTTAAGGGTATACAAGTGATAATTAAAATTCTAGGAAAAAATAATAATTGAACTAAATGTTTTGAGCAATAAAATATAATTAAATTGATTTAATGTTTGGAAAACATGATGATTGAAAGCCTCAATGACTTTTTGATTCTAATCCTTATACGAAATTTTCATTAATTTGGTATATGGTTGTGGTAAAATATATTAAATGTGTATCAAATGAATACTATATAACATTGATTGAATTTATTTTATGATTTGGAATTAAATCATGAGACTTTAAATCTTCTCTTTAGAAGATAAGAGTATTCTCGCATCTCGTTGCCGAGTAACATATTTTATGAGCTTATTAATAAGTCCAAGATGTATTAGGTTGCTCATATAATAGAGTTCAAATATGCTAGACACATTGTAAATGTCAATGTTAGGTCCAGGCAATAAAATGTCCAACCCTAATAGTTGGGACAATATGAGAGTTTATATAATGCATAACCTTAAGGATTTGAAGAATGGTGCCAATAGACTACTAGAACTTCTAATCAAATATATATAGAAAATGGGCGCCTAGAGATAGCTAATACTTTTAGCAAACATCATGTGATTGATACTAGTTTGAGAAAATAAGTGCATAGAACTAGTAATGCTTTCTAAATCAACTTAACAAGAAAGAGTTTAGCTTGTGGAAAGCTTCAAGCTTTGAGCATAAGAGAAAGGGTAATCTTTTCTAGTGGGAGTTTAGGACTTAATCCTAATCTCAGCAATCAAATGCTAGAAATTGCCAAATGAGGCAAGCGTGCTTAGAAAATAGAAAATAGAAGGGCAATACAAAGATGCTTACTCACCATGTATTTTAGTTATTCACTCGTGATTGCATCGAACATAAATAGACTAGGTAACTGTGCCTTGGGACTAGAGATGAAAAAAAGTTTTTGAAATTTTTTTCTTTTATAATTGTTAAAGGAAAGGAAAGTACATATGGGAATATTCTCGCTGTAGAAGTTAAAAGTATAAGCACCTGCAAGTTGGTATTGCGTGGTCCTTATTTTTCCAATGACAAATATACAACAAAAACTTAGTCTTTGTCATTAACCATCTAAGATTTTTACATTTGAGTGTTTTCTAACCACTTTTGAAAAGAGGTTTTATGAAAATTTGATCGTTATGCATCATTTTGTGGTGAAAATGTACATGTTAAAATTTGCATATTGGACTAAGACAAATGGCTAAGTTCGCTAGACAGAGAACATTGGGCTCACTCGCTACAATGATAAAGCATATATTGAATAGTTGTTTAAGAAGAATAACTTGGAAAATAGTAAATGTCCATTTTGACACTTATAGTAAAAGAATGTAAAGGCTAAGAATGAAGCCTATAGTGACTACGTTTATGAATATATCAAGTTTGATCTAATCTTTATGATCTCTTATAAATCAATTATATTACGTTACTTTAAGATTTTCTTGAATATCATAAGGAATTAAGATGAACCGAAATATGCATATCTTTCCAAGTAATTATGAGTACTTGATACAACTTTGAAACTCAGAGCTTATATCATAAATTTACACTTTTTGAATAAGTGCTGACTCCAGCAAAAAGAAGCAAAAAAAAAGTTGAAATTAGATTAGAAACAGAGATAACAGGACAGACAGAGAGAGAAGAAGAATATTTGCCATTTCATTCTCTTTTATGACATGTTTCTCTCTACATATATCTTTTACCCCTTAACAATATATGCATAACTAACCAAGTATGTAATGATTGGCAAAAAAACAGTCACAACAAAATAACCAAAATCACAGCTGCCATCTTTCTCACTCTTTTTGTTCCTTCTCGAATATTCCTTAGGTATTATAATCGTTGATGTATGTTGGTGCCCTGCGCATACGAGTAGGACCTTTTATGGGCTCCTCGACCAGCTGGGCTTCTTCCTCTGTTTCAAGTGCTGACTTACAATTAATCTCGGGTAAGGTTGTACCATTCCCCATCCCTTGAGAGTTTACCTGGTCCTCAAGGTGAAGCTCGGGATATGTCTTGCAAAAATCATCATACTCTTCCTAAGTAGAATTTTCGGGGGCACAATCAGACCATTGTACAAAAACTTGACGAAATTTCTTCCCTTGTTTAAGCACCGAGCACTCAGCACAAATAGCGATAGAAGAAGAAAGGGTCTTGTTGTGCATACTTGCAGGAGGTAGGGAATGAATGTTAACATGAGAATCCCCAAAATAAGGCTTGAGTAAGGATATATGGAAAACAAAGTGAATTTTACTGCCAGCGGGCAATTCTAATTTATAAGCAACAAAACCAATTCTCTCCAATACCCGAAATGGCCAATAATAGTGCTTTGCCAGCTTGTGAGAAGTGCGGTTGGCAATAGATGATTGCCTATAAGGTTGTAAGCATACCAACACTTTGTCACCCATCTGTAGTTGCAATTCCCTTCGATGCTTGTTAGCTTTTTGTGCCATTCGGTGCTGAGCTTGACATAAGTTTGCTCTCCGACAATGTAACAGTTTATCTTTTTCGAACAACAGGTCTTCTAATGCTTGGATTAAAGTAGAGCCCTTGGAATAGCTAGGAATTGTAGGCGGTAAGCGTCCATAAAGAGCTGGAAAGGTGTCATTCGCAAACTACTATGATAACTGGTGTTGTAACAAAATTCGGCCCCTCCCAAAAAAGTTGACCAAGAATGAGGTTTTTCTGAGTGAAAGGGCAGAGATATTGCTCTAGGCCACGATTTACCACCTCGGATTGCCCGTCGGTTTGTGGATGACAAGCGGTGATGTGGCGTAATGTGGTTCCACTCAATTCAAATAATTTTGCCAAAAATGGCTCATGAATACTGGATATCAGTCTGAAATGATTGAACTGGGGAAACCATGTAATTTCACTACTAATTCAGTGAATAACGTGGCTGTCTTTTGGGCAGTGAACTGAGATGGCAATGCTCCGAAATGGGCTGATTTCGTCAAATGATTGACCACAACCAAAATAACTTCAAATCCTTTAGAATTGGGTAGCCCCATAATAAAATCCATAGTCAATTCATCTAAAACAAGTGAAGGGATGGGAAGAGGCTTAAGTAGTCCTGCAGGGGCTTGGGTGAAATATTTAATTTGTTGACAGGTGAGACAAGCAATAATATACTGTTCCACATCAGCTCGCATTTTGGGCCAATAAAAATTAGATGACAGTCGAATCAAAGTACTTTTGATGCCCGCATGACTCGCCATTAGAGTGTCATGGAATTATTTGAGTAATACTGGTTTCAAAGATGCATGTGGACTGATATAGTAGCGGTGGCGGAATAATAAGAACCCATTGTGAACAAAAAAATAGGGGAAAGGGTTCATGCTGCCAACTTCTTGTGGAGAGTAACATTTCATCTAAGGTTGGATTTTTCTTTAGCAAGGCTTGTAATAAATTAGTACAGGGTTGACTAACCACTGCTAAACAGAGTACTAGAACCATTTGTGATTCAGGAGGTGTATCCTTATGTATACGTGACATTGCATCCATAACTTGATTCGAGCTTCCAGCCTTATAGTCAATTATGAAATGGAATCCTAATAACTTTTGGACATAAGCTATTACTTGTTGAAATAATTCTTTAATGCTTTTGTGATTTGTACGAATGATGAAAAATCTACCGAGGAGATATTGTCGCCATTTTAGCACGGCACACACAATGACATGAAGTTCTTTGATGTATGTCAACGATGCCCGCAACCAAGGTCCCAATTTTTTACTGAAATAAGCTATGGGGTGACCCACTTGCATTAATACTACCCCAATTCCCACATTTGATGCATCAGTTTCAATGACAAATTCTAATTCAAAGTTAGGTAAGAGTAATACAGGAGCTTTTACCGTGGCATTTTTCAATTTATTAAAGGCTTCAGTGGTTGCCGCATTCCAACGGAAGACATCTTTGCATAATAATTCTGTAGGCGGAGCTGCAATAGTTGCATAACCCTGTATAAACTGCTGATAATACCCAGTAAGCCCCAAAAATCCTCTCAATTGCTCCACTGTTTTGGGCAAGGGCCAATCCACTATGGAGGTAATCTTTTAAAGATCGACTTGAACACCATGAGCAGAGACTATATGTCCTAAGTAAGCAATGGTCTCTTGATAAAATAAACATCTAGAGAGTTTGGCAGAAAATTGATGTGATTGTAAACACAACAAAAGCTGCTCCAAGTGACACACATGATCAGCCAAAGAAGAACTATATACCAAAATATCATAAAAAAAGACTATAACAAATTTTCTTAAAAAAGAAGCAAATAATTGGTTCATTGTCGCTTGGAAGGTGGATGGCTCATTGGTCAATCCAAATGGCATGACAAGAAATTCGTAGTGCCCTTCGTGCGTATGAAATGTTGTCTTGTAAGTGTCATGTTTATGGACTCTGATCTGATGATATCCTGCTCTCAAATCCAGTTTGCTAAATACCCTTGCGCCACCAAGTTCATTAAATAATTCATCGATGGTAGGTATTGAGAACTTGTCCTTCACTGTTACCGTATTCAAAGCACGGTAGTCAATACAGAAGCGATATGTATCGTCTTTCTTCCTTACTAACAAAACTAGTGAGGAGAAAAGGCTATGACTTGGTTTAATGATTCCCTGCTCAAGCATTTCATGAACTAATTTCTCCATATCATTTTTTTGAAAATGAGGATAGCGGTATGGCCTGACATTAATGGGTTTGCAATTAGGAGTGAGGTGAATTTTATGGTCTATATTTCCCTGGAGAGGGAGGCCAGTTGGCAGAGCAAAGATTGCCTTATATTAATAGAGGAGAAGATAAATAGATTCTGACAAGGAAGTGGGTAAGTCGATTTCAAAAGTTGAGGATATGGAGTTAGGAATATGGGACTCGGATGTGTTACTGGAGAGGGAATGTAGCTCGAATAAATTGTCAACTTCTTTACTGTGTAACAATGCTTGAAATTGATTAAAAGAGATTAAATTAGGGAGTTGAATAGGATCACCTCATAAAAGGACATGCTTACCTCCCAAAAACATTCCATAGTCATCTCTGAATAATCTGTGGAGACATGCCCAAGGCGTTGAAGCCACTGGATTCCCAAAACTACCTCTGGTCCCTCAATTGGTAAAACAAAAAAGTCCAAGCGAAACTCATGGCCTTGAATAACAATTGGCACATCCAGGCAGTGAAATCGACAAACCAGAAAATCCTCGTTGCCGATATAAACTCAAAAATTTAAGGTGGATTGAATCAAAAGACCAACCCGTTCAGTTAGCTGCGGTTTGATGAAATTATGAGTACTACCGCTGTCTATAAGAACATGGGATTGATGTCCGTTAATTTCACCCAAGACACGCAGAGACCGCGGATTGGACTGTCCAGCCAAGGCATTCAAGCTTGAAATGTCTACGGTTACCACTTCCCCAGTTTGCTCGATGACATTTATATCATCCCCCGGGTCGCACTCCTCATCATCAATACCCATCAACAACAAGAATTTGCTGCGGCAGCGATAGTTTGCACTATATTTTTTTATCACAATTATAACATAACCATTTTTCTCTTTTATCTCGTAACTTAGTTGAAGTAAGGTGACAGATTGGTAAATTTAGGGTTGGTAATAATGGAGGTTGAGATGGTGGTTTTGGTGTAGTAATAACAGGGGCAGCCAGAGTATTGGTATTTTTAAGGTGGAAGTCTTTGGTAAAACAGAGGGGAAATTTTATGGAGCTAGAGGTGTAGTAAGAGGCCATTTTGACCAAGAACGACTGGTTGTTTTAACTTCATCAGATCTAGCCTCATAAGCTCTAGCAAGAGCAAAGGCTTCTATTAGAGAAGTCGGTCGAGTAAACAACAACTCACGACGAACATCGGGTTTTAAACCCGTGATAAAGAAACTAATTAACAAAGGCTCAAATATACCAATAACTTTGTTCATTAGGTCTTCAAAAGCAGACTGCAAGTCAGCAGCTGTGGAGGTCTGCATTAACTTTAAAAGATTCCTTGATGGTCTTCATACATGGAAGCTCCAAAGCGACTCTTAAGACTGACAAAAAAAGTTCGCCATGTGGTTAATAGATTGTTATCTTTCATCCATTGATACCAAGCAGTGGCTCTCCCTTCCATGTGAAATGATACAATGCGAAGATGCAAATTATCTGGAGTCCCATGGAGGTAAAAAAGTTCATTGATGCAAAAATCCCACCCGGTCGAATCCAAGCCGACAAACTTGGGGATGTCCATTTTCATGGAACGTAAAAGCGATGAAGAGTTTGTGCCCCCAACAGAACCCTCTGTAAACGCTGACATCGACTCTGATGGTCGTAAAAGGCCACTCAAAATGCCTACAGAACCACGAATTTGAGCTTGGAATTCTTCAAAATGGGAATCTGCAGTGGACCTGTACTGTTGCAAGGTCTGATGAACAGAGAGCGTTTGCTTTCCAAGGAGCTCCTTAATGGAGGAAAGAACCTCAGAATCAATCTTCTTTGTTTTCTCAGTCATGGTGGATTTTTTTCTTAAGAAGAAGAAGTCAATGAAAGTACCAATTGTACAACTTGCAACTCAGAGCTTATATCGTAGATTTTCACTATTCGAGTAAGTACTGACTCCAGCAAAAAAAAGCAAAAAAGAATTGAAATTAGATGAGAAACAAAGATAGCAAGAGAGACAGAGAGAGAAGAAGAATATTTTCCATTTCATTTCCTTTTATGATGTGTTTATCTCTACATATATCTTTTACCCCTCAACAATACACGCGTAATTTAACCAACTATGTAATGATTGGCAGAAAAACAGTCACAACAAAATAACCAAAATCACAGCTGCCATCTTTCTCACTCTTTTTGTTCCTTCTCGAATATTCCTTAGCTAATGTAATCCTTGAGGTGTGTTGGTGCCCTGTGCATACGAGCTGGACCTTTTATGGGCTTCTCGACCAGCTGGCCTTCTTCCTCTATTTCAAGTGTTGATTTGTCATTAATCTCGGGCAAAGTTGTATCAGCACTATATATAAGAAAGATATAGATAGATAATTGATGATTCTTATGGTAACGCACTACTTGGAGCAGTAAAAATTAAGGGATAAGGCATTATGACAATTGATAAAGTAAAGTAGCACATAAGTTTTTCCAATATGTTATTTGTAGATACTCTATTTAATTGCACCTTAAATATTTAAATAATTTCTCATAAAATAAGTCACTTAAGTACTCCAGCTATAGGTAAAGTATCTAACCTTACTTCAAAATTCAAATAAGCAAATAAAACATGTGTTTAATGTTAAATGAATGGCTAAGATAGTGGCTAGATAAGAAACCACAAACTTGAAAATTTTGAATTCCTAAGCGTCATAGAAGTTGATAAATATATATCCTAAATTATGATTTGGATTATCATTTTTATGATATCACTTTTGAGTTAAGAATTGAGTATAGGTTAGATTTACTAAGAAATCTTGATTCAAGCATGAACAAACATCTAATGAGATAGCTCTACCAGATAACTCACTTCAATGGAATAATTGAAAATGAATTTTATATCATCTTTTAGAGATTGAAAGGAATTTCTTAACATTTATTTCACGCTTGAAATAATGTTGCCAAAAATTTTAAGCTCATAGTTTACTTGCTCAAAAGAATTTTATTAAAGATTTTAAGTGTGTAGATTGCATGCTCAGAAGGCTTTTGCTAAAGACCTTAAGTGCATAGTCAGCTTGCTCTAAAAAGTCTATATATCTATATTATCTACAACATTCTCTTAATAATGGAATCTTAATTTTCATCAAGCCTTATTTAATTACAAATATTGTATGATTTAAGATAGCCAATGCATTTATACATGTAGATCATATTTTTAGATGACTAGAAACCATTGGTATTGATTATCCAATGAAATATGAACAAAGCTGCTTATATTTCAAGAATTTAAATCTAAATAGAATCCTTTAATAACACTATCATAAGAGTAATATTTAGATTAGAAACATTCTTAAAAGATTAAAAATGACAAATTGAAAGCTAAATGGATACTCTTATAGATATGAAAAATGTATGGCCTTGAAGATTCCTCGACAAAAAAAAATGGCTAGTCTTCTTTATTTCAATGCCAATAATGGTCTCAGGTACACTAAGATGTACAACACTTGATATATGCTATGAGATGGGTAAGAAATACTAATCGAATCCTGAATAAAGTGTTGAGATTCTTAAAGAGGTATTTAGCATACTTTTATGGCGCTGTGAAGTACACTTTATACCAATGGGAAAATTTTCACTTAGAATACCGACAAGTATGGCAATCTAGATGAGTGAAAATTTACCTCAAGAAAAATGCACATATCTTAGCAAAACATTAGTGCTATTACATACGATATTAAGATAATAAACATGCATAGCTTTGTCCATAATGAGGATATTTCTATATGCATATTTTGTTCAGTAATCTTTATAATATCTTGAGATTGTCATAAGTAATTAAAGACTAATGATTGAAAATGATAAACCAAACAAAAAGGTTTTACATATAGAGGACATTTATGTACCATATTGATAAACAAAATATTGCAATTTTATAATACACAATATGGTATAGATCAGTACAAAGAGGTGAGTAGAGATGTTTAGTGCTACAAGCTTGACCTATTGTAGATTTTGTTAGCCTAAAGGGCTATACGTATTGTAATTTTGATAATAACAAACATATGTTTTAAGTAATTTGAAAAATATTGTATGTCACATTTTCACTAGTTCTTGAAGGATAATATTTATAATGAAGTGAATCACATGAAATCAAGCTCAAGACACTCAACAGACAATGGCACAATCACCAATAAAGTTTAGAACTTAACGGACTCATTATTGCGATAATTCTTGTAAAGCCAATATGATTTAATATATGAATTGTTTAGTATTTGAGAAGCTCAAGATTTTGTTTAATAAATCATTACTTTTTCACATATAAAAAGTTTTACAAGTATAAGCTAAGTATTTTATTAAGTTAGTTATTTTTCAAGATGTGGAGTAAATAAAAAAGTTTTGCAGTCTTTGATTTTAATAAGTATTATTTTGAATTCCGGAGTTGGACTTATTTGCAAATATTTAAAACTTTTTAGCTATATTATAATTTATGAAAGTTTAAGGGCTTGATGTAAATATCATAAGTTGACAGAGAGTTAGCGGCTAACCGCCTGAGGGCTAGTGGCTAGCCGCCTGAGGAAAACTTTGCACTTTCAAATTTTGGACTAAATTGAAAATGTTTTGAGGGCTAGTGGCTAGCCGCCTGAGGAAAACTTTGCACTTTCAAATTTTGGACTAAATTGAAAATGTTTTGAAAACTTTGAAATTTATAAATATTATGTTAAATTTTGAATAGGAAAATTTTAAAAAGTATTATCATGTATTGAACCATATCATAATTTCAGAAAATTTTAGGAATAGCAAGTATTATTTAGAAATTCTAAAGTTGGACATGTTAGTAAAGTTTTATGACGTGTTGGGCCATAGTATAATTACAAAAAGTTATGGGCACAACTATAATTTCATGAACAGTTACTGTAGTAAAAACTAGATAAATTAAGCGGCGAGCTAGATAAATTAAGCGGCTAGCTGCTTGCTCGCTGGAATTTGCCCATAACGGCTAGTTTTCGGGCTTTAACTATAAAAACTCAACTCCAACTTTAATTTTGAGACCCTTGTAAGCATAAAAAAGAGCAAACAACATATTTTGAGCTTCCAATTTCGAAAATCATCATAAATTAACTCTTTATTATGCTATCATTTGTACATTTACTCTAAAAGAGAGTTCATTGTTGTAATCTTTATTTCATCATCAAATTTGTGAGTGTTTAAGTGTGAAAAACACTTGAATGAAGAGATTAGAAGATAATCTCTTGGTTGTAAAGGTTTATTAACACTTTGAAAGTCAATTGTAAAGAACTTGAAGCCTTGGGAGGCTTGGATAGGGAAATCTTCAAGCTTGGTTGGCTTGGAGGCGTGGACGTAAGCGGGGATTGCCAAATCACGTAAAAATTATTGTGTTTGCTCTCTCTTCCCTTACTCTTTTATTATTGTGCTTTGTTGAATTTATTGTTTTTGATTTGATTAAGACAATAAATTAAATTATTGTGCGAATTGTTTAGCGTAAGTTTTAAAATCCCAATTCACCCCCTCTTGCGTTGCATAACTTGCATTTCAGATTTGCAAGCTTATTGTCATAGATTAAGAATGTCATTGCTAGATATTCTTATAGCACCAAATTGTTAACAATGAAGTACCCAATCAGTACTTAAAATGTGTAGCTAGCATAACCACATATATAAGGTTGTAAAAAGATATGTCATCAGGTTAAGACCAACTATCTTACACGAGAGGTCAACTTAGTTGCTATAGTAGCAAGCTGGGATGAGACATATAGAATTACAAAACAATTAGATATGAGGTATATTGTCTTGGAGTTATGTAATTCTAAATAATGTGTCGTTTCAACTAGGTCAAGATGAGGTCACATTAAGTAAGTTATTAGACCAACTACAATACACTCCATTGTCATGGAAACTTGATTTAAACTAGATATGAGTTTAACACTTTATGAAGGCAAGCTTATTAAAATTCAAGCCAGGCACTTTTAGTGCCAACTGAACAACGATATGTATAGTGAATAATTAGACATATGTTGTTTATTAGAATAGAATTCATTATAACTGTGATTCATATCGTGCGCGCTTATTATGGTCAATAGGGAAAATAAGTGAAGAAAAAACTTAATGAATCCTTACTTCCTCATTGTGTAAGTTCCTTCAAGGTAAAAATGAACCTTGGTTGGTATCCTTAGTCAACGTCAACTATATTTTGGGGTAAAAGATTAATGTCTACTACTTTAGAATTTTATCTATGGCTTTGATGTTATGTTGCTTGTGAAAAATGTCTAAGAAACCAATTGGTCTAGAATTTTCAAAATATGAGTAGAATCAAAAGCTTTTTCTCTTGCATCTGACTAGTTTATTCACCAGTTGCCCAGTTGTAATCCATATAGAGATAGTTACAATTGTGGATATATAAAGCTTATTGAGTCAAGCATATATTTTACAAAGGATAAAATATGCTTAGATTGAAGTAGTAAAAATAAAATCTAGGATACATAAGGAACAAAATGTCTAATCTTTTGCATTTGTTTACAATTAATATTTCTTGATATTTTAGCTCCAACTTGTTCATAGGTCACATGTTGCATTTGCCTATAGGATATTGTATTTAAGGCTTCAAGCCTTATTATTCTTGTTACTTTGTTTATAGTGTCACCTATCACGTGTGACAGAGATGTTGGAATTGGTGGCCCATAATAGGCTAGACTGGCCCAACAAAAAGGAACATCTAAAAGCCTATTTTAAATAGAGTTTCATATGACTATTGTAAATCTAATTGGATTTTAAGTCTTATGAAGTCTTTCAGTTAACATCAATCACCCTTTTTAGCTTCTATATCAACATACCTATTATGTCTAAAATAAGTATGGATAATAACATATTAAAGAGTATAGAGATTGAAACTAAGAAAAAAGGCAGTGAGCTCTTGCAATATGATCTAAGAGGATTTTCTTTAATTATGATTATCTTTTATCTCTACAGTGACATAACTTCACTGCGATATGCTTTTGTAATTAGATATCAAAATTTACACTTCTGGATCTCCCACTAATTTTATGTTGAATATGAATGAAAGTCAACAGTTAGTAGATTAGAATAAAATAAACTCAAATAAATAGTTCCACAAAGATATGGAAATAGATGTTTAACACCATCCTAATGTTGTCTAGTTAGTTTAAAACTAAATATGTCTAGTCTAGTACATTGGGCTAAATGAATCGGAGCGACATACAACTATGGTAATTTAGGACTAATTACTCGTTCATCATCCTTTTTAGGACAAAATAGGTCTCTCTTTGGACAAGAATTAGACTCTCATTGGGGTACTTAATGGGTAAGCTTTATTTATATTGAAACATTTCAAAATCTTTTTAGTGTAATTGACTGATGGAAAAGGATATGATTAGACATGTGCTCTATGTATATATCTAAATAGTATCTAGTTGTTTCTCAAAATCTTTCATTTGAAACTCTTTTTTTAAATAATCAGTAGTCTTTTGGAGATCTCTGAGAATTGCAATCAAATTCATATCTCCAACATAGACTGCTATGATAGCAAATCAAAATTTTAGCTTATTTATAAATATTGAAGGACAAATAAGATCATTTACCACTACAAAAAAAGTAGTTTATATGTCCGTTGTTTTGCCATCACATATGACCTCTAGTGACCTCTTTGAGATGGCAGGTAGCACTAACATATATGAGCCTCCTAGAGTTTATATTACTGGTGACATGGCATCACAAAGTGTTTTTGGTGACTGTGAACCTACCACCACAAAAGATATAATGTGGCACAATATTTTATGATGACTTTAAGCAATCACATAAATAACTAAAATTGAAACCTACAAATAGAGCTTTAAGTAGTCACATAAACAATTAAAATTGAAGCATGTCAGAAAGCTTTAAGTAATCACACATATCATTAGGTTAAAACCTTGGTGACTGGTTCAAGCAGTTTCAAATTTAAAATATTTGACAAATCAAATTTTTTTCAATCAAAATGATAATGCAATACTTTCAATCAAAATGAAAAAAATTCAAAACAAAATTATATGAAAACATCATCATTTGTTACAAACAGATTCAACTTTATAATATTAAGTCCTCTAAAACAAAGCATTAATCATAAGTTTGTTTATTAGTCAATACAAAATAGGAATTGACACATAGACAATGAAATCTATCTCTCTAGAATCTAATGCCTACAGCAAGTCTAAAGAGAACCCAATGCCTGCTCTCTCTCAAGAATCTGTAGAAAATAATAAGCTAAAAAAATATAAGTAATATTAAATACAACCAATGTCCATAAATAACAAAAATGACTTTGGGAAGGATTAAGAATAAATCTTTAGACTGTGATATCCATGCAGTTCAGTACAATGATTTTATACTCTTCTTTAACCTTAATCAATGTAGTTTAGATATCTCAAGTTAAAGCAATAGTGTAACTCAACAAAATCTAATCAAGTAAATGCATAATGAGATTCATTTCATGCTCTAAGTTTGCATATCATCACGTTTCTTTAGCAAATGTCTAGCAAACAAGTAATTGAGAGCAAATATATATCAAGAAATCAACCAATAAAATATTTAGAATTAGACAAAATATAAAAAAGAAACTATTAAAAATACAAAGTTACCTATAACTCGAGGTCGTAATTAGAACTAGCAGCTGTATTATGATGATGCACATTGTTGTGCAAATTTTATTGAACTCGCAAGCGCACGAATCTGTTGTAGTATAGCTTAATGGTGCGAGTGTCGATCCCACGAGGAGGTGGATTTTAATTATTTATAGAATTAATTCTGTAAATGGGTGGTTGGATTGATGAAAATGATTTTGATTATCCTAAAACTTAAATTAAAATGACGAGAATAAATTCTAAAATTGGAATTTAAATGGCAATAATAAATTGAAGATAAATCTATTGAGATGACGTACTTCGGTATCTGGATCCGTATCAACATGCATCATGGGCTAAATATTCCATATTAATGCCAATTAGATCATGAGAGGGGAATCCACACCTCATGAACCACGCTCTAATAAATATGGTGCTAAGGGCTTATCGTGCCAAATAATAATAATCTTATACTAGGGTGTCGGTGAAACCAGGGCAGTACTAGACAAGATTAGCATTATTTGTCGACGAGAAGTCAAAACATCCACAAAAACTAGAGGGGAAGAGAAAATAAATTTACCAAATCAAGCCCATGACACATGTTGAGACTTCACCTTCAACCCAAGCTTGAAAGAAAATTAGCCACTCATAGTTGAACTAGGGGCAAAATGGGAATTTATTAAAATACGAAGAAAATACAAGATAGAGAGAGAATTACAGAAAATGAATCCCAAAAATGGATTCAGAGGTGCTAAATTAGGGGGGGAGGCCCCCTTTTTATAGTTACATCGAGTAAATCATGGCCATCGGATTAAAAACAGTTTGGACGCTCAGGATTTCGCCACGTCATCAGCCACTATTTGCACAGTACAGTCAACCGCCACTATTTGTACAGTACAATCAACCGCCACTATTTGCACAGTAACGCCAACAGTACCCGTATATGTGAATAGTACCGTATATGTGAACAGTACCGTATGTGTGAACAGTATCATTTTTCCTTTTATACTCCTCCTAAGGTTTTCGACTGTCCTGAGTTCAAAAATGATGTCTGTTTTGCCATTTGATTTCTCGTTTATTGTGAAATGACTCCGATGCCCCTAAAATACATCAAATACTTAATTAAAATAAAACACACATAATTAAAGTACAAGAAATTTAAACACATAAAAGTAACGGTTGTTAGCAATACTTGATATATAAAATAATAATTTCTCCTTTATAAATATACACTTTCTAACACTCAACACCCCCCCCAACCAGCTTATTGCTAGTCCCTAGCAAATAAAGCGAAAACAAAAATTCAAAAAATGATTTTTTTTTTACCTCTTTTTATTCAATCAGATTAATGATAACAATCAAATAAAAGTATAAGCATTATCTCAAGTTTAAAGAAACATAACACCCACATCAACCATCCACATGAATCAGCCCAGTAGACTTTGTTGTAGCTACCTTTAAGAATGACATGTTAAACCCCAAAATCTCACTGGAAGTAGTGACACTCTCACAAAGAAATTAAACCCAAATAAAAATAGTCACTCCAATGAATGGTAATTGAGAGAAAATAATAAGAAGTGGTCTCACATGCTCTCACCAAAAAGAAATATGCCCTTAACTTAGAAATAATACGATCTCCAGTCAAATAAAAATGCTAGTCAACCCATTTTATTTATTATTATTTTTTTTATGCATCACTACATCTTTTTAGCCCATATAACTAGCTTCTACTTCAGATTATAGTTCCCTAAAATCAAGAAGGACTTTTATTAGGACGTAACGTAGGCTAGGGACATAGCTAACAAAGAAGGGAAATAAGGAAGACAAAATGTATGTTTGAGAAAAATGCATAGAATTTTTTTTTTTGAGAGTTGCAAGGTGGATTTTGTTAGTAATATGCCCTAAAGGCCAATCGAATGGTGATTTGATTGTTTAGGGAATGACTGTATTTGAATAGCATTTTGATATTTATAAAATGGCAAAGTTATCAATATTCATATATTAATTTAATGAATATAGTCCAAGAAGTAAAATAGTTAAGGAACACATTCTCGAGTATGTCGAGAATATGAAACGTGTATCCTTTGTACTATACTTCTAAAATAGTTCCTAGTGGTGGATTTATGATTGGACATTATAAATTCCTATAAACACTAGTATGTGTTATGACTCCTTATGGTATGTGATACTAAGATGGATGATGAGTTTCATATCATTGACATGAGATGTCAAGTCAAACACATAGGTACTTGTTAAGAGAATGAGTTTACTGAACTTGACCGAATATAGTAAGCCATATGGTCGTGAGTGTTAATGGCTTATTATACATTGTAACAGACACTATGTTTAGTAATGGTCTTTAGACCTGAGGCATAACAGATGTCTTATACATAGACATCTCTGATATGTGAATGCATAACAATTGATTCCTAATCACGGAAGAGATCTAGCAATAGCTGTCATGGTTGGCTATGTATGAAGACAAGTTGATGGCCAATATGGAATTCATCACTTTGTTATATACAAAAAGGATGTCCCTATGAGATAATATGAATTGGCATGAGAAATCCTTGGCCAAGGTGAAATATATTTGAAGGAGTTCAAATTATATTAACATGCCAAGTTCATTTATATTTATTTTGAGATAAAGCACAACTGCTTAACATAATAAACCATAAGCTGTGTTTTTCTCTGGACATGGATGATGAAGAGACCAAGACATAGAGATACAATGGAATAGGTTCTATAGATCCAACAATTCTTGTTATTTGGATAGTCGTGATATACTGCTAGGTGTCACTCATGACTTGTAGAAACCTTATGATCAATATTGGTAAAGCGTATTACCAATGCATCTTAAGGTCATTAGAAAGGTTCTAATTGATGACTAAAGAGTTATCATTAAAATAGTTCTACTACCTTATAACTAAGAACCTAAAAGGTCACACACAATATAGAAATGAAAAAGGAGTTACTAGAAAATGAGAAGTTAGATTTCCTAATTTTAGGAAAATCAATATTTATATTATAATTCATTGAGAATGAATATAAATATAAATACATCTTAAATATGATTTAAGATAGAAATTTAGATGTTCCATAAATATTTTAAGGAACAAAATAAATTTCATAAATCCTCAATTAAACATTATGGAATGTCGAGCACGTAAAATGACCATTTTGGACATGTTCGGGTTCATATATGATTATGGACTTCTAGACCAATTTTGGGTTTAGAATTATGGGCTTTTATTGGATCCAATATGGATTAAGAGAAAGCATTGCAACATGTCACAAGAGAAGCCCACATTTAACCATTTGATGTGATCAAAATGGGGTTAAATAATTAATTCCGAAATTAATTAATTTAACTATTTATTTATTTAGTTAAATAAATTTATTAAAGTGATGGGATCACTTTCAATAAATAATGGCTAAGTGGGTGGGTCTAGCTCATGATAATGTTTGGTGCCATTATTAGAGATAATGGTGGTTTAGTTGGTGGAAGGAATCAAATGAGCTAGCACTCATGTTCCTTCATTATCTCTCTCATTTCTTAATGAAATTTCGAGATTCCAAATCCTCTGAACTCCTAGAAAATTTCTAAGTGTGGACTGATTAGAGGCATCACAATTGGGGTGCTTAAAGGATCTCAGATCGTGGCAAAACAGAAGCTGTTCGTGCAGAGCTGTTTTTCTGGACAGTGTTCGGAGCTTGCTGTTTTCAGTCGTTTTCTCCCACTTCACGAAGTTGTTTTCGAAACTGCAAGAGAGGTAATTAAACTTCAATCTTTCCTCTTGATTTTCGTTTTTGAATGAAGTCGATCCGAGGTTTCTAGAGCTTCCGCCATCTGTTTTAATTTTACTGCGCAATAGTTGCGTTATTAGGAACCTCATGGACAAATGTTGTCCTTCAAGTGGTATCAGAGCCATCTTCATTCAATTTCGAATTTTTGAAGCATGATTTATGTTATTTCCATTTATAATAGCATGAAGGATGATCATGGAAAGACCTAGATATATTTATGTCATGTGATGATTGAATATATGCATGATTGAATGAGCTATTGATTCATTTGTTGATTTGGCCGATTTCTAAAGGCTTAAATGGTTGTAATATTTTTAAATAGGGACTTGCATGTTCCTCCTTCTATTAAGATCTGATTGTATCCCATTACCCCTGAGATTTGTACCCCAATTCTTCTAAATATGTAATTACTACAAAGTGAGATGATTGCCAAAGGAAGGATGGCGTATTTACGGTGCGTTGGAGGATTAGAGCAAGAAGACTTCATGGATTGTTGCAGCACTTTCAATGTAATTTTGGCCTCTCAAATAGAAATTAATATTTGTAATAATTTGAGGCATAAGATGTCTCATAGTCATTATTGTTTGCTTGATACCTAGGTGGACCTTAAAACCAATTTTGGCTCAAATTGGTTTTATTAGAAAATTCCATGATCATCCTTAGTTGGTTTGTCTATAATATGCATGAGATGTATATTAGGGTGCTTAGACATATTTGAATATTGTAAATGGAATAACATGCTAAAAAGTGAGACCATAATAATGCCCAAATACTCCCTAATTAAATAAAAATAATTATTGTTAAGTTGTAATGATGGATATTGAGAATATTCATCATGGCCTACTAATACCAATGGAATATTTAAAATATTTTATGCTTGGGCTAGTTGTCATGGATACATGGGCTACTCATTCATTAAAATGTTGAAAATAAACCATATATCATGCGATGATGCATAATTCATACATTAAGCTACCAAGAACTGTTAGGTGAGGTTAGTAAGATGTTTTGAAAATGTGCAAGGGTATTAGGGTAAACTTAACTAAATCATTTATACCAAGAACTGTTAGGTGAAGTATTAATGATTTAGAGGCCGAATGATAATCGGTACATGCATGAGATGCATTTGGTAAAGAGTTACCTACTCATTAAAATAAGTAAGCCAAGAACTGTTAGGTGAGGTAAACTTATGCTAATGAGAATCCGATTCCTACTAGAAACTTTTACCAATGAGAGTTTCCGTTTCTTACATATGGGAGTGTATTGAATTGATAAAATAGTGGGAGGTACTATTTGATTTAAAGACCAAAATCAAATAGATTATAATAAAATGCTAATAATTTAATTTAATATTTTCTGCAGAAATATTTAATAATGAATAATCCGCTAGCACGAATTCTGGAAAATTACCGTTTGACGGGACCCAATTACGTTGATTGGTTAAGGAATTTAAGAATTGTTCTTAATTATGAGAAAATTAGCTATGTTCTTGATACACCTAAGCCAAATGAAATTCCTGAGGGAGCAAGTGAGGAAGAACGTGTCACTTATCAGAAGTGGCAAGATGATGACCTCACTGCTAAAAGCTATATATTGGCATCGATGTCCAATGAGCTACAAAGGCAACATAAAAATATGCCTGATGCAAGTTCCATGATACTTCATCTACAAGAGTTGTATGGTGAACAAAGCAGAACAGTTAGATATGAGATATCTAAGAAACTGTTTAGAATGAGAATGACTGAAGGATCGGTCAATGAGCATGTACTCAAAATGATTGATTACATAGAGCAGCTGGAAGCTCTTAATTTCTCAATGGATGGGGAATTAGCTATCGATCTTATCCTACAATCCTTGCCAGACTCATTCTCTCAATTTATCATGAATTTTAACATGAATAAAATTGAGTGCAGTCTTGCTGAACTGCTAAAGATGCTTAATACTGCCGAAACTTGCATAAAGAAGCCAAAAGATGTTATGGCTATAGAAGGACCCTCAACTAAAAAGGGTAAAAAGAAAAAGTTTCAACCCAAGGCTAAAGGTGGGATTAAGAAGGGGAAAGCTAATAAGCCCAATGACAAGGGAAAATGTTTCCATTGCGGTAAGGATGGGCATTGGAAGAGGAATTGCAAAGTTTACCTCAACAGCTTGAAAGTCAAGCCTAAAGAGAATCCTTGTGAAGGTATGCTCATTATTGAAACTAATATTTCAATTATTCAATCTACTTCTTGGATTTTAGATTCTGCTGCAACCGCACATATTTGTATGTCAATGCAGGATTTGAAAATAAGTAGAAGACTTAAACAAGGAGAAATGTCTCTTAGAGTGGGAAATGGAGCAATGGTTGCTGCCTCAGCTATAGGGACATTTTTCTTAAAAATGACATCTGGGCATGTTATAAGTTTGAATGATTGTTTATTTTTTCCTTCTGCTGTAAGGAACATAGTTTCAAGTTCATGTTTATGCAAAGACAATTATGAGTTTTATTTTAGAAATAAAATTTGTAATATTTATTATGAGAATAAATATGTTGCACATGGTACTTTAGATAATGATCTTTATGTACTAAACATGAAAGAAAATAATGAGCATGTTGTGAATGTAAATACCATAACACATAAACGTGAAAGAGAAGAAATAAGCCCCAAATATAAGTGGCATTTAAGGCTAGGTCATATTGGAGAAGATAGAGTCACAAAATTGGCTAAAGATGGACTAATAGGTCCATTTGGTTTAGAACCTTATCCAACTTGTGAATCATGTCTTCAAGGAAAAATGACCAGGGCACCCTTCGTTGGACGAAGTACAAGAGCCACTGATTTACTTGAACTTATACATACTGATGTATGTGGGCCATTTAATGAAATGGCAAGGGGTGGATATTACTACTTCATAACTTTTATCGACGATCACTCAAGGTATTGTTCAGTATACTTAGTGAAGTATAAATCTGAAGCCTTTGAAAAGTTCAAAGAATACCGAAATGAAGTAGAGAAACAGACTGGAAAATTTATTAAAACCCTACGATCAGATCGAGGTGGTGAATATCTCAGTGGAGAATTCCAGTCTTACCTTAAAGAAAATGGTATTGTTTCACAATGGACACCTCCAGGTACACCAGAGCTTAATGGAGTATCTGAGAGGAGAAATCGCACACTGTTAGACATGGTGCGATCAATGGTGAGTTATACAGACTTACCAATTTCTCTTTGGGGATATGCTCTCCTTACTGCAACATATGTACTAAACAGAGTACCTTCCAAGTCTGTACCTAAAATACCATATGAGATATGGTATGGTAAACAACCAACCCTAAATCATCTTAGAATTTGGGGATGTCCTGCTTTTATCAAGAGACTCAAGAGTGAGAAACTTGAAGCTAAAGCGGATAGTGGGAGGTTCATTGGATACCCTAAGGAAACTTTGGGTTATTACTTTTACATCCAATCTGATCAAAGGGTATTGGTCAGTAGAAATGCCATATTTCTTGAAAAGGAGTTTATTCAAGAAGGTGGGCAAGGAAGAAAATTAGAATTTATTGAGAATTCTAATGAGGATAAATCCAATGAAGAGCCTGTTCAAGTACAAACACAAGGAACACAACAACTCCGTAGATCTAGTAGGATAATTCACCCACCAGAAAGATATGGTTTTATTCATCAGATGAACGACATATTTTTATTGGGTGATACGGATCATAGAGATGATCCTACTAGTTACGAAGAGGCAATATCAGATATTGACTCTAAGAAATGGCTTGAAGCCATGGATTTAGAGATGGACTCTATGAGAACCAACCAAGTCTGGACTCTAGTGGATCCACCCGAAGGTATTGTACCTATTGGATGCAAGTGGATCTTTAAGAGGAAGATAGGCTTAGATGGAAAGGTAGAGACCTATAAAGCAAGGTTGGTAGCTAAAGGTTATCGTCAAATACAAGGTATAGACTATGAGGAAACCTTTTCACCAGTAGCCATGCTAAAGTCCATCAGAATCTTATTGGCTATAGCAGCATATTATGACTATGAGATTTGGCAAATGGATGTCAAAACTGCATTTCTAAATGGATACATTGAGGAAGATATCTATATGATGCAACCTTGTGGTTTTGAATCTAAGACAAATCCTCATAAAGTATGCAAGCTAAAAAGGTCCATTTATGGGCTAAAACAAGTCTCCAGGAGTTGGAACATCCGATTCGATGATGCAATCAAATCATTTGGTTTCATCAAGAATGAGGATGAACCATGTGTTTACAAAAGGGTCAGTGGGAGTGCAATAACTTTCCTTGTGCTATATGTAGATGACATATTGCTTATAGGAAATGACATTGGACAAATGTCTTCTGTCAAAATTTGGCTTTCTCAAAACTTCTCCATGAAAGACCTAGGAGATGCAATGTATATCTTGGGAATCAGGATTTATAGAGATAGATCCAGAAGATTAATAGGTCTATGTCAAGCTAAGTACATAGAAAAGATATTAAAGAAATTTAATATGTGGGATTCCAAAAGGGGTTTTATACCCTTCAGACATGGAATTCATCTCTCTAAAAGCATGAGTCCAAAAACTTATGATGAGAGAGAGCGTATGAATAAGATTCCATATGCTTCTGCAATTGGAAGTCTTATGTATGCTATGCTATGTACTAGACCGGATATAGCTCATGCAGTGAGTGTCACTAGCAGATACCAGAGTAATCCAGGTGAGGAACATTGGACCGCAGTTAAGAATATCTTTAAGTACTTAAGAAGAACTAAAGATTTGTTCTTAACATATGGAGAGGGTGAGCTAAAAATTGAAGGCTTCACAGATTCAGATTTCCAGTCAGATGTAGATGACAGAAAATCTACATCAGGATTTGTATTCACTATCAATGGTGGAGCAGTAAGCTGGAAAAGTTCCAAGCAAGCAACTACTGCAGATTCTACCACTGAAGCGGAATATATAGCTGCATCAGATGCAGCAAAAGATGTTGTTTGGATACGGAAGTTTATTCAATAACTTCAAGTGGTTCCAACCATTGCGTTGTCAATCTCATGACAACAATGGAGCTATAGCACAAGCTAAGGAACCAAGGTCTCACCAGAAGTCCAAACACATTGAGAGAAGATATAATATTATTAAAGCAATCATTGGAAGGAGTGATATCACTATGCAGAAAGTAGCCTCCGCTGATAACACTGCGGATCCTCTGACTAAAGCACTTACTCAACAGCAATTAGATCGTCATCTTGAGAAGATGGGTATGAAATACCATAGCGATTGGCTTTAGTGCAAGTGGGAGATTGTTAGTAATATGCCCTAAAGGCCAATCGAATGGTGATTTGATTGTTTAGGGAATGACTGTATTTGAATAGCATTTTGATATTTATAAAATGGCAAAGTTATCAATATTCATATATTAATTTAATGAATATAGTCCAAGAAGTAAAATAGTTAAGGAACACATTCTCGAGTATGTCGAGAATATGAAACGTGTATCCTTTGTACTATACTTCTAAAATAGTTCCTAGTGGTGGATTTATGATTGGACATTATAAATTCCTATAAACACTAGTATGTGTTATGACTCCTTATGGTATGTGATACTAAGATGGATGATGAGTTTCATATCATTGACATGAGATGTCAAGTCAAACACATAGGTACTTGTTAAGAGAATGAGTTTACTGAACTTGACCGAATATAGTAAGCCATATGGTCGTGAGTGTTAATGGCTTATTATACATTGTAACAGACACTATGTTTAGTAATGGTCTTTAGACCTGAGGCATAACAGATGTCTTATACATAGACATCTCTGATATGTGAATGCATAACAATTGATTCCTAATCACGGAAGAGATCTAGCAATAGCTGTCATGGTTGGCTATGTATGAAGACAAGTTGATGGCCAATATGGAATTCATCACTTTGTTATATACAAAAAGGATGTCCCTATGAGATAATATGAATTGGCATGAGAAATCCTTGGCCAAGGTGAAATATATTTGAAGGAGTTCAAATTATATTAACATGCCAAGTTCATTTATATTTATTTTGAGATAAAGCACAACTGCTTAACATAATAAACCATAAGCTGTGTTTTTCTCTGGACATGGATGATGAAGAGACCAAGACATAGAGATACAATGGAATAGGTTCTATAGATCCAACAATTCTTATTATTTGGATAGTCGTGATATACTGCTAGGTGTCACTCATGACTTGTAGAAACCTTATGATCAATATTGGTAAAGCGTATTACCAATGCATCTTAAGGTCATTAGAAAGGTTCTAATTGATGACTAAAGAGTTATTATTAAAATAGTTCTACTACCTTATAACTAAGAACCTAAAAGGTCACACACAATATAGAAATGAAAAAGGAGTTACTAGAAAATGAGAAGTTAGATTTCCTAATTTTAGGAAAATCAATATTTATATTATAATTCATTGAGAATGAATATAAATATAAATACATCTTAAATATGATTTAAGATAGAAATTTAGATGTTCCATAAATAGTTTAAGGAACAAAATAAATTTCATAAATCCTCAATTAAACATTATGGAATGTCGAGCACGTAAAATGACCATTTTGGACATGTTCGGGTTCATATATGATTATGGACTTCTAGACCAATTTTGGGTTTAGAATTATGGGCTTTTATTGGATCCAATATGGATTAAGAGAAAGCATTGCAACATGTCACAAGAGAAGCCCACATTTAACCATTTGATGTGATCAAAATGGGGTTAAATAATTAATTCCGAAATTAATTAATTTAACTATTTATTTATTTAGTTAAATAAATTTATTAAAGTGATGGGATCACTTTCAATAAATAATGACTAAGTGGGTGGGTCTAGCTCATGATAATGTTTGGTGCCATTATTAGAGATAATGGTGGTTTAGTTGGTGGAAGGAATCAAATGAGCTAGCACTCATGTTCCTTCATTATCTCTCTCATTTCTTAATGAAATTTCGAGATTCCAAATCCTCTGAACTCCTAGAACATTTCTAAGTGTGGACTGATTAGAGGCATCACAATTGGGGTGCTTAAAGGATCTCAGATCGTGGCAAAACAGAAGCTGTTCGTGCAGAGCTGTTTTTCTGGACAGTGTTCGGAGCTTGCTGTTTTCAGTCGTTTTCTCCCACTTCACGAAGTTGTTTTCGAAACTGCAAGAGAGGTAATTAAACTTCAATCTTTCCTCTTGATTTTCGTTTTTGAATGAAGTCGATCCGAGGTTTCTAGAGCTTCCGCCATCTGTTTTAATTTTACTGCGCAATAGTTGCGTTATTAGGAACCTCATGGACAAATGTTGTCCTTCAGATTTCACCTATTATTGTTGTTTTTTTTTTTTGAAGCAACAATTTTTGTTTCTCTTTTTTTTTTTGAACTAGGCATAACTTTAATATACAAAATATTTATTTACAGTTTTCTCAAACATAAAAAGGTGATGGATCTTGTAAGATATTGGGTAATACTCCAAATCGGAGTGGGTCAAGATAATAAGTTGAGAAAGAAAAGTTTTTTTTTTTAAAGGCTCAAAAGGGCTAACTATGGGTATTCATAAAAGGGATGGCTACAAAGGCTCAAACGGATCAAAGAGGGCCTTTCCATCATCTTTTAGGACTCTAAATAATCTTCTATATCTACTAATTAAATGGGCTTCCAAATGTAACAACACACTTTTTTACTTTTTTTTTTTAGGGTTAACTCAAAAGCAATCTAGAGATCGTGTACAATAATAAACTGCTAAGCTATATAAAGAATGGGCAAAAGGGTTACTCTCCAAGAAAAATGATAGGCTCAAAAACTCACTTGGTATTTATTATGACATGTTCATTCCTTCAAGCAACTCATTTTTGTCTCCGACATCAACATGTAGAGTAGCAAACATAGTGTAACATCACTTCAGACTAAAGATAATACAAATATTAAAATTTGAAATCATCATGTTATCCAATGTTAAAACAAATAATTTTTTTTTTTTAAACAACACCCTGCCCCCCAACCTATTCTAAACGTAAAAAGAAAATATGCATGCAGAAATGTGAAAATGATGCAGAAAAATTAATTAGAAAATGATAGAAAATGAATTTTTTTTTAAGAAGATGCGTTTCTAGAGGCACTACACTCTATATTCAGCCATCTTTTACTCAAAAAATTTTTGTTCGAAAATGTATATTTATAAAGGAGAAATTAAAAAAGAAAAAGAAAAATGAACATCAAAACAAAGAAAAAGAAAATATCTAAATTTTTTTTTTAAAAAATTTTTTTTTTCAAACGATGAAGATGCGTTTCTAGAGTCACTACACACTATATTCAGCCATCTTCAACACAAAAAGTTAGCAACAGTTAGTTTCTACAACAAAAAATTAGTAAAAACTTAACCAAGATTCCACAATTGTCCATTATTCCCTCCCCCCAACCAGAACGAAACATTGTCCTCAATGTTTTAAAGAAAAGAAGTAGAGTTTAGAAGACATCACCTGGTTGGTGCAACACAGAAGAAAATATTTACAGGCGAAGAGTTAAATCTAATTTGTACTTCTTACTGCAGCTATTGTTACCATCATCATTTGAACGCTCCAACACAAAGCTCCAGGGGTCTGGCTTTGGTTTATAAGCTTGTAACATGTCAAGTAGCTCATTAGCAGTGTGAGCACAAATAAAAAGTTTTTTCGCACTGGAAGGAATAAAGTAGTTTTTTATTGCATGGTTAAGAAATGCGATAAAGCCATCATAAAAATTATTGACATTTAACAAACCGATGGGTTTCTGGTGAATGTGCAGTTGGGCCCAAGATGCTAGTGTGATAAGTGCCTCTAGTGTTGCAAGATCTCCTGGCAGGAAAATAAAAGCATCAGCATGATCGAGCATTTCAGTTATCCGTTCTTGCATACCTGAGACAACTAATTCTTCTCCAGTCGTGGAGTCAGACACACTGCCCAAAGGTTTTAGGACTCTAGGGATGATGCCTAACACTTGGCTTCCTCTGACAAGAGCAGCTTCTGAGACCAATTTTGATAACCCTCGGTTACCTCCTCCATACACTAAGTGTAATTTTCTCTCTGCTATGTTTCGACCAAGATCTATGGCTACATCAACGAACTCTTTATGTTTGCCATAGGTAAATCCAGAAAGCACACAAATGTTCTTGAATTGTCTATTGGGAGTAGCTGCCATTGGGATATTTCTCAAAAACAATTTGTGAGTGCTTAACAAAAAGTCATATTTAAGATTCTTGGTGACAATGGATCACAACTGTGTATGAGGTGGCGGGTCAATGTCAAAAACGCGTAAAGCACATGGCTCGATAGTCAAAAAGCAAACAGTAAAGACAATAATGCACTGATAAAGCAACAGTGAAATAAAATAAAATTACAGTAAAGTAAAAGGATATTTACAGGTAGTTGCGACTGTGGCTCACATCTTCCTCTGGTTTTACGTCCAGAAACGGCTTGAACGCCCTCTATGGGTCGAGGATAGGCTTCCCATCCAATTTTCTTATAAACTGGCAAACAGGGTCTTTTATAGTTAGATTCCCGAGACTATATCGTGCATGTTCTTTCTGGAATAATGGCCATAACTGGAGAATCGCTCCTTGCACATATCAACTGGGATGCGTTTCAAGAGACAAAAGGATATCATCCAATGACTCCTTATTCAAGCCATCCCTAATGAATTGAATTTTATCTTCCCTGTTATCAGATACCATTCCTAAAGAACATCGGTTTTTATTGCAATTCATTCTGGCACACTTATGACAAGCAACAGAAATTCTTCGAGCTCGTCGTTTTCTTGCATAGTTTCCTTTCCCACAACCAGGCATGTATGCAATAAATTTTGGAGGTAACTCACCTGCCAATCGTACTTTTGCTTCAATTAACCAACGGATGTCAGTAGGTATGTTATTCCTCATGAGCAGTCGCATGCGTTCGGACCGAGTTTTGTAGCTCGTAAGGAGGGCATTCTGAGGGAGTGAAGGGAATCACTTGTGAAGCTTCGCTAGAATCTCGATTCTGTCCATTCTTTCACCTCAGAATATCAGTTATTATGGGAAACTGAAGTAACCGACTTGATTGTCACGGAGTACCGTTATCCGCCACTTCACCGAGGTAACAAACTAAAGCACACAAACAGAAAAACAAATTGAAACACATAAAGAAAATTAAAATCGTCCTCTTATTGAATTTACCTCAAGCTCCAACTGGATGTCGAAAACACCTCTCTCAATATTTCTGAGTTGGCCTTCTAAATCCTCAACGTAGGCTACTAACTCTGGTGGTTGTAGAGCCCAAATGCGATGTGTTTTACAAGAATGAATCTGCCTTTTGAGATGAGTTTTGATACGTTGAAGTGGTTTAAGCATGTTCAGGAGGAACGATCTTCGTGTGGCACTCATTATTAACAATGATAAAAGAAAAGTTAATGACAAAAGAAACAAACTTATGCAAAAATAAATTCAATTAGCAAAAGAATAAAATAAATAAAGAAAGAAAAATCAAACCACCGAAAAGAAAAAAATCAATTCAAATCTGGTGGGTCACTCAAATTTATTTCGGTGTCTTCTCCATGTGGTTGGTATTCTAGATATGGCTTTAATCTTTGACCATTAACTTTAAATGTGACACCGTTCTTTGGGTCTTTAATTTCAATTGCCCCATGTGGAAAAACAGTATGAACAATAAATGGACCAGACCATCGAGAGCGTAACTTACCTGGGAATAGGTGCAAGCGAAAGTTGAATAAAAGTACTTTCTGACCTGGAGTGAAAGATTTTCTCATAATATGCTTATCATGGAAGACTTTCATTCGTTGCTTGTAAATTTTGGCATTTTCATACGCGTCATTACGAATTTCTTCAAGTTCTGCCAATTGTAATCTTCTTTCTGAGCTGGCTTGATGCATGTCAAAATTGAATTTCTTGATAGCCCAATATGCACGATGCTTGAGTTCCACAGGTAGGTGGCAAGCTTTTCCATATACTAGCCTATAGGGTGACATCCCAATCGGGGTCTTGAAAGCCGTTCTATATGCCCATAATGCGTCATCAAGTCTTAATGACCAATCTTTTCTGTCCGGCCTCACCATCTTTTCTAATATATGCTTTAGTTCTCGATTGGAGATCTCCACTTGGCCACTGGTTTGCGGATAATACGGGGTCGCCACTTTATGAGTGATTGAATACTTTGTCAAAAGAGCTTTGAATGCTTTATTGCAAAAGTGGGCACCACCATCACTGATTATCGCTCGAGGGAATCCAAAGCGTGAAACAATGTTACTTTTCAAAAACCCTATCACCACTTTGTGATCATTAGTTCTGCATGGAATCGCTTCTACCCATTTCGATACGTAATCAACAGCTACCAAGATGTATTGATGGCCAAAAGAAGGGGGAAAGGGTCCCATGAAGTCGATACCCCATACGTCAAAAATCTCAACCACTAAAATTGGATTTAGTGGCATCATGTTCCTTCGTGTAATGCTCCCCATTCGTTGACACCTATCACATGAAGAACAAAAAGTATAAGCGTCTCGAAATATAGTTGGCCAATAGAAACCACATTGTAAAACTTTAGTCGCTGTTTTCTTAGCACTGAAATGGCCTCCACAAGCTTGTTCATGGCAGAATGAAAGGATATTCTGAATTTCATTTTCTGGGACACATCGTCTGAAAATTTGGTCTGCACAATATTTGAACAAATATGGGTCATCCCAAAAGAAATTCTTTATTTCTGCAAAGAATTTGGCCTTGTCTTGCTTAGTCCAATGCTCTGGAAGTTTGCCTGTAACAAGATAATTGACTATATTAGCATACCAAGGTAAGACTTCCACACTCATTAATTGTTCATCTGGAAAGGACTCATTCAATGTTAGTGGCTCTGTAATTGTGTCAAAATGAAGACGAGAGAGATGGTCCGCCACAACATTTTCTGTGCCTTTCTTATCTTTGAATTCCAAGTCAAATTCCTGCAAAAGTAACACCCAACTAATTAGTCTAGCTTTTGCATCTTTCTTCGTGAGAAGATATTTCAGAGCAGCATGATCTGTGAACACAATTATTTTACAACCAATGAGATAAGATCGAAATTTTTCCAATGCAAACACTACTTCTAGCATTTCTTTTTCAGTAGTTGAATAGTTCAACTGTGCATCATTCAATGTCATACTAGCATAATAAATAACATGGGGAATTCGATCAACTCTTTGTCCTAATACTGCTCCTACTGCATAATCAGATGCATCACATATGAGCTCAAATGCTAAGCTCCAGTTTGGGGGCTGAATGATGGGTGATGTTGTCAACAATTGCTTTAATTTTTCAAAAGCCACAAGACATGAATCATTAAAGATAAAATGTGCATCCTTAGCAAGTAAATTGCATAAGGGTCTAGAAACTTTGCTAAAATCTTTAATGAAACGTCTATAAAAACCAGCATGCCCAAGGAAAGATCTTACTTCTCTGACTGTTTTGGGTGGAGGAAGATTAGAAATGAGATCCACCTTGGCTTTGGCAACCTCAATACCTTTGCTTGAAATGATGTGACCAAGAACAATACCTTGTGTTACCATAAAATGGCACTTTTCCCAATTTAAGACCAAGTTCTTTTCGATACATCTCTGCAGAACTAGTGTTAGATGACGTAAACATTGATCAAATGAATCACCAAAGACAGAAAAGTCATCCATAAAGACCTCAAGGAATCGTTCAACCATATCAGAAAAAATGCTTAACATGCATCGTTGAAATGTAGCAGGTGCATTACATAATCCAAATGGCATTCTCCTATATGCAAAAGTGCCAAAAGGGCAAGTGAAAGTGGTCTTCTCTTGATCTTTTGGTGCTATGGGAATCTGATTATATCCTGAGTAGCCATCTAGAAAGCAATAAAATTCATGACCTGCTAACCTATCAAGCATTTGATCGATGAATGGTAAAGGAAAATGGTCTTTACGTGTGACAGAATTCAACTTCCTATAATCAATGCATACACGCCATCCTGTAGTTACTCTAGTTGGTATCAATTCATTATCGGCATTCGTAACTACAGTGACTCCTGACTTTTTGGGGACAACTTGTACAGGACTGACCTATGAACTATCAGAAATTGGGTAAATGATACATGCGTCTAATAGCTTAAGGACTTCTGTTCTAACAACTTCTTTCATATTAGGATTCAACCGACGTTGCATTTCCCTAGTAGATTTAGCATTTTCATCAAGGTGAATGTAATGCATGCAGTCTACTGGATTTATACCTTTTATATCCGCTATGGTCCATCCTAATGCTCCTTTGTGTTCTTTTAAAACATCCAACAACTTACCTTTTTGTTCGTCATTGAGGGATGATGAGATGATTACCGGTAAAGTACTTTCGTCCCCTAAAAATGCATATTCCAAAGTGTTGGGCAATGGTTTGAGCTCGAGTTTCGGTGGTGATTCTGATTGTATGGTCTGAATGGTGGCTGAGAGGCTTGAGGATTTTGAGCAATTGGTTGCATTGGTGGAGCTGGAGCTGCTGGTCCATTTTATTGGAATCCTTGAGACCATGAAAAATTGGGGTGGTCTCTCCATCCAGGGTTATAAGTGTTGGAGTATGGGTTGTAATTTGATGGTTTTCTCATTACTCCTATGGCATTGGCTTGATCTGAATATGAGTCATGGTCATGTGGCTCTGTTGATTTAGCAGTCGATAATGATGCTATTTGTCGAGCAAGACCTTCAACCATCTCCTTGACTTCTTTGATTCCTGACGTTGACTCGCCAATTTGAACCTCATTTACTCCCTTAATCCTTCTGGTACCCCTGAGTGATCGACTCCGTTGTTGGGAATTATCTGCTTGTCGCTGGAAGAATTCCCAAATCTCTGATGCACTTTTTGACATTAGCTTTCCTCCACTTGTCGCCATTAGCCATTCTTGCACATTTGGCACGATAAGCCCTTAGCACCATATTTATTAGAGCGTGGTTCATGAGGTGTGGATTCCCCTCTCAGGATCTAATTGGCATTAATATGGAATATTTAGCCCATGATGCATGTTGATACGGATCCAGATACCCAAGTACGTCATCTCAATAGATTTATCTTCAATTTATTATTGCCATTTAAATTCCAATTTTGGAATTTATTCTCGTCATTTTAATTTAAGTTTTAGGATAATCAAAATCATTTTCATCAATCCAACCACCCATTTACAGAATTAATTCTATAAATAATTAAAATCCACCTCCTCGTGGGATAGACACTCGCACCATTAAGCTATACTACAACAGATTCGTGCGCTTGCGAGTTCAATAAAATTTGCACAACAAGTTTTTGGCGCCGTACCGTACACACATAATTAAAGTACAAGAAATTTAAACACATAAAAGTAACGGTTGTTAGCAATACTTGATATATAAAATAATGACTTCTCCTTTATAAATATACACTTTCTAACACTCAACACACATTGGATGTGTATGGAACCTATTAACAAAGAACACATATTAAATAGATTGCAGTAAGTTTTTAGCTAAAAATTATGTTAGTTAAAATAGTTATACCTGATCACTTACGAATGGACTCATCTTATCATCACAATAGTTGAAATACTACTGTAAAAATGAACGTAGTCGATCATACTTGACCTGCATGTCACCAATTGGAACTTACCATAACTAGATTGCAAATCAAGATATTTGGATTGCAAGTCACTATATTTGGATTGCAAGTCATTGTATTTGGATTTTAATTCTCTATGATTCGACTGGAGAAGAATTAAGTCATTTTGTAACATTTTATAACAGTGAGTCACATTCTGACATGAGACATATGAAGTTGATGGACTTTGACCATAAGTTCAAGCACATCCATGCCCATCAGTTCCCATCACTCGAGCGAATACTTGCTCTCTAACAAATTTTGTTTGTTGCTTAATGGGTTTTTTAGGCAGATTTTCATTGAATTGACCTTGTAAATTGATAATATTAATTATAGCATTTACAAAAGTAATGAATTATAATATTGTAAAAAAAATCACTTGCAATTATTTGTTCACTCTCCACATCACTTATGCTACCATAAGATCTTGTTTGAGCCTCTACAAATGCACTTGTCTGATCTGTCTTTTTCCCATTTTTCTTCATCTAAAAATTTTAGACATAAGAGTGACAAATAAGCTTATATCTCTTCATAATAGACATAAGATTCATATCTCAATTGTTGCTTTTGTTGCGTTTTGCTTTCCTTTTTTTAAAAAATTACCTAAATATGCAATAAGATAGAAATAGTTAGGGCAAGAAATTCTTCACATTAATTTTAGTGAAAACAATGTCTCATTTACTATCTTAACGAAACAATAATGATTTAGCTCCATCATACACATGAATTTAAATCTAGATTATAAAATAAGTATAAGTGCAGATTCCTACAGGTTATCGACAACCTCAGTTTGGCATTATATTCAGTAAGTTGTTGCTTAAAGATAAACTGAAAAAGGAGAACACAGTCCAACATTATATTAAGAAAATGGGTATTGTTTGGGAAGGAAACATGAGGCCAATGATGAAGCACCACATATTGATATTTAAGAAATTGGCTTACTTCGACTACCTTGGATATCCTAGGTACCTTGGCTACCCTAAGTGCTCTGGGGGTACCTCGGGTACACCATATAAGGGTGTAAAAAGTCTTCGTAAAAATGTCAAGGGATAGGTGGGCTCCGAATCTCAAAAAGATCGGTTGAATATGTGTAAAAAAAAAAAGATTCAGGGAAGAAATCTCGTGCTACAAAAGAGCAGACAACCGCTTGTCATGCCAGCGAATCCGCCAAAAGTTTGATATTATGACAGTTGGGACCACCAGCTTTTCTTGCCACACCTGTAAAATTACAACGAAATTGTAGAGGTACGTGGGACCACTCCACTACGCCTAGCACGTGAATACGCCTCAAACTGCTCTCCACGAATATTTTTAAAATGGCTAAGCCGCCATACGCATGAAAATAAGAATATTCCTGACATGGCAGTAGGGTACACCATATAAATACTCAGGTTTAATTTTTATCAATTAAGTTCATACACACAGGTTTAATTTTTATCAATTAAGTTCATACACACACACCATTAAAAACTAAGATTTCTTCAACCTTAAAATGTCCATTACCAAGAGCTTTCAAGTTCTCTAACTTGAGATAACCCAACTCCGACTTGAACATCAGAGTGTGGTCACCGACCACCCCCGGCTCCACCTTTGACCTCTTTTTTGGTTGTTTTACAGGCTTAAGGCAATTTTCACCAGCCCTCCGTATCTGAAGTCAGACCTCTACCATATCCATCGCCATCTCAATCCCCCTTCATTCCACAGAAAGCCTAAACAACCCGCATGCGTCGAATAGCGAGGCACCCCGCTCTCAACAAAAAATAAATTTATTGTTCTTGGCTTGGTTTTGTGATTTTATTTTGTTAACCCAAAATCAACAGCAAACAATTGGCGCCGTCTGTGGGGAGTGCGTAAAAAGCCTCCACACGGTGCTGAGCTTGTTAGTACATGTGCTTGCACCACTATGGCACCCGACGTACCCGCTGATAACCAAATACTAGGTCATGATGGAGCAGAGGACCACAGTGATGATGAGAGGGGTGACTCAACAAGGAGGGCATCTCGCCTAGAAAAAGGCAAATCAGTTAAGTAATCAATTGGTATTCAACCTGATGAGGAGCCCATTACTTATAAATACTTTGAGGATTTAGCTCAAGCGATTCTCAGAGAAGTAAGATCTTGGGTACCCAAGGCAGCCACTTCCTCAGTAATTCAAGATGTCATACCTCTATGCGGTGAGAAACAGATCATACAAAGATCTGAAATACCAAAGGGAAGTATACCAAAGCACAGGCCATCGGGCACCCGTTCAAAGTTTCAAACCTGCGGCTCTCAGGAAGAACGCTCCACTGCCTCTTGCTATTCCCATAGTGGCCAGGTTACCAAATGTAAACAAAAAGTCTATGAAGGTCTCTGGCACAAGTTGAACGTCAAAAGAGCTTCCCAAATAACTGTGGCATCTTCAGGTGCACCTGGGGTACCCTGCAAGTTCCTGGAAAAATGGAGTACCTCGAAGCTCAAGCAAAGCTCCTTTCTGAAAAAAAATCCCACCAATACTCTAGTGCCAGCAGCATGTAACCCGTTGTTCACCATGGAGATTCAGACAGCGGTTCTCCCGAAAGCGTTCACCATGCCTCAAATATAACAATACTCTGATACCTAGGATCCCGTGGAACATACTGAGTTGTATCGTGACTAGGTGATGATTAAAGGAGTGGGCGATAATGCTATGTGCCGAATGTTACCGTATACCCTCACCGGACCAGCCAAATCATGGTTTCGATCGTTGAAGGCAGGTAGTGTATCCTCCCAAGATATAGCATTTTCCAAGCTTGCTTTCATCAAGCAAGGGGAATTGGAGTCTTTAGCTGAGTTCATAACCCGCTTCCACTAAGAGGTGTTGCGTACCAGTACGTTTGGTGACCAACATACTCTCACTCATTTTGAAAAGAATTTACGTTTGGGGAAGTTATGGCGGTCATAGTAGGAGGTCCTACCGTTTATGTTCAAATGATAGTAGGAGGTACTACCGTTGCGGGGGAATCTAGAAGGACCATCAAACGTTATAGCAAGTGGCCAATTTTGGATTGCCTTGGAAAAGAAGTGAACTTCACTTGCCAAAATCACTTTAGGGTACCCCGGGGTCCCGACCATCCCGTCCCAATTCTCTTTACAGAGAAAGATGCGGAAAATGTCTCATACCCCCATGATGATGCTCTGGTTATAACATTAAAAGTCGCCATCAGTAAGGTCGCGAGGATTTTGGTGGACACCAACAGTTCTGTGGACATCATCTTTAAAAGCGCCCTAGATCAACTTCTAATTGAATCTCCAAAGATCACTCGATGTGACTAGGGGTGGCAAAACGAATAAACGAATTGAATTCGAATCGAATCATAAATGAATTGGGTCAAAATTCTATGGATTCGGATTCGATTCGTTTATTAAACGAATTGAAATTTCAGGATTCGGATTCGATTCGTTTATTAAACGAATATTCGGTTCGATTCGTTTAATTCGTTTAATAGAATTGATAAACGTATCGAATCGAATCCGAATTCATTTATTATTCGTTTATCCTTTACGAATCGAATCGAATCAGGATTCGTTTACAATTCGTTTAGAAAAATATAATTAATAAACAAAATTAACCCAAAAAAACACAAATTTAATATCCCACAACAAAATAAAAATAATTCAAATTATATTATACAATCATCCAAATACCAAATAACAAATCCTTAATATTACAAATAACAATAATCCAAATTCAAATTATAAAGAAATGAATCAAAGCAAAATAATAAACCCAAAAAATTCAGTATCGAAGTTTAAAAATTTACTAGGTTTGCCTCCTTTGGATCAGCGAGCATATTAATAATGGCAGCATCAATAGCATCCTGGTTCTCCAGTCTTGAAGCTCTAGCTGCAGCAGAACAAGTATGTCCTTGTCCATATCTCTGTTAAAAACCTGCTGAAGTTATTAAATTGACATTAGGCTCTTTTCAAAATAATAATGCAATGGGCTGCAGTCAACTCACATACCTCTATAAGGTTCCAGTCAACAGTGAGTCGATTCAAGGTAAGAGCTGCAAGTGCAGATGAGCAGATCCGAAAGAGAGAGAGCAAGTGTAGATCCAAGAGGGAGAGAGCAAGTGAAGAGAAAAGTGAGGGCTGATTTTTTTGTTGTTTTTCTGGTGTTAAAAAAGTAATTTAATTAAAAGAATCGACCCGTATTCGATTCGTTTATGACCCATTTATTAAACGAATTGTAAACGAATAAACGAATCCAAATTTTCAAACCTACATTCGATTTGTTTAATTAACGAATCGAATCAAATTCACCAATTTATTAAACGAATCAATTTTTTCAAACCCAAACCCATTTAATTCGCATCGAATCGAATTCAATAAACGAATTCTGACCCATATTGCCACCCCTACATGTGACACGCCACTCATTGGTTTTGCAGGAGACATGGCTATTCCCAAGGGTGTCATGACTTTGCCCGTTTACAATCGGCAAGGTACCCCACCGAGTAGTCTATATGATCGACTTCCTTATTGTTGATCATCCTGGTGCCTATAATATCATCTTGGAAAGATCATTTTTAGCGAAAGACCATTTTTAGCAAAAAACTAAAGCAACAATCTCCATGCATTACCTCACCATAAAGATTCCAACCGTTGGGGAAATTATCACAATCAAAGGGGATCAGCAATCGGCTCGAGGATGTTACTTCGTCGCCTCAAAGATAAGTTATCAAATTCCACCAATATACTCTTAGAGGGGTACCCCATCAACACAAGGCCACTTGCCAGTATCCTAAATATCCCAAGTGCCACAAAAAGTTTGAGCAACGAAAGTGGATGTAGTAGCTCCTGGGGCACCACATGTACCCCAGAGTCCCAGTTCAGCATCAATGAGAAAGGTCAAGCTACCCTTAGATCCCCGGATACCAAAAGATGAAAAGCGATGAGCACCGGTTGAGGATCTTGTGTCTATTTTTATCTGCAATAATGACCCAACCAAGATGGTCAAGGTAGGCTCCAACCTCCTTGACCAACACCGAGAGTAACTTATTGAGTTTTTAAAGGAAAATTTTGATGTACTCGCTTGGTCTCACGCGGACATGTCGGTACTCACCACGTTTAGCGAGCGTCTAAAAAAAATTCCCGCATTCTATCGCCTGTCACAAGCTCAATGTCGATCCACATCATAGGCCTGTCAAGTAGAAACGTCGAACTTTCAACCAGGAATGTTATGACGCCATTGAACAAGAAGTGGACCGATTACTAGCAGCGGGGTTTATTAAGGACGTGGTGTATCCCGACTGGGTGTCAAATGTTGTTTTGGTTAAGAAGTCCAACGGGAAATGGCGTATGTGTGTAGATTTCACGGATTTAAACAAGTTCTACCCCAAGGATAGCTTCCGTCTTCCCTGGGTAGACCAGTTGGTCGATGCTACGGTGGGAAATGAGATGCTTAGTTTCATGGATGCTTTCTCCAAGTACAACCAAATTCCAATGTACGAGCCCGATCAAGATAAACCACCTTCATCACCAACCGTAGGTTGTATTGCTACAAGGTTATGCCACTTGGTTTGAAAAATTTAGGCGCCACCTATCAGTGTTTGGTAAACAGGGTCTTCAAACAGAAAATTGATCGTACCATGGAGGTGTATATCGATACTATGACAACAAAGTCGATGTACACCAATGATCACGCTGGGCACCTCAGAGACACCTTCAATATTTTGAGAAAGCATCAGATGTATCTAAATCCTGAGAAATGTGCATTCAGGGTGACTTTGGGTAAATTCCTTGGATTTATGGTGCAACAGCGGGGATTGAGGCTAATCCCGACAAAATCCAAGCGGTTCTTGGAATGAAGTCACCAAGTACTATTAAAGAAGTCCAGAGCTTAGCTGGCCAGATAGCCGCCTTGAGTTGTTTCATCTCTAAGGCCACCGACCAGTGCAAGCCATTTTTTAAAGCTTTGAAAGCGGGAAAGAAGCTCCAATGGACTTCCAAGTGCAAAGAGACTTTTTAAAAGTTAAAAGAGTACCTCGTTAATTCGTCATTGCTCGCCAAGCCTAAGCCTGAAGAAGTGCTTCTATTGTACCTTGCCGTTTCCGAGCACGCCACTAGCTTAGTGTTGCTTAGAGAAAATAAAGATAGGGTGCAACGACTTATATACTATACTAGTGGGGCAATGGTAGATGCGGAAAATAGGTACCTCGCCACAGAGAAGCTGGTTTTGGCTTTGATAATCTCTGCAAGGAAACTCCGACCGTATTTTCAGGCCCACAGCATTGGCGTTGTAACAAACCTTCCCCTTCAACGAAGAGTTATCTATCGGAACAATACTCTTATCGACCTATTAACAACAAGTAGATCTACGCCAGGGGAATTAGTAATGTGTCAGGAGAAATTGGTACAAGAAGCCGTGGATACGCTTTCGACGGAATGAAAAAGACATATATGGTAGAATCGTAACCATAGAATACTCCAGAAGTTGGACATGTCTGGAAGATTTCTTCGCTGGTCTCTTGAATTAAGTGAGTTCGACATCATCTTCAAGCTATGCTCAGCTATTACAGCCCAAGCCATTGCCGATTTCATTGTAGAATTTGCCAATGACTCTGGGGGTGAGGAAATCCTGGGGTACCCAAGCGAAACTACACCAGCTATTGAAGAAGAGCATGTTTGGAAAATTTATGTGGATGGCTTCTCCAACTCGCACGGAAGTGGCGCATGAGTAATAATCATCGATCCGGATAAAGTAAAGCTCTGTTATGCCTTGCAATTCAGGTTTAAGGCCTCAAACGACGAGGTTGAGTATGAAGCTATAATAGTGGGGCTAAGGATGTCGAAGGCCTTGGGTGCAAAAAAATCAAGAGTGACTTTCAATTGGTGGTCGGTCAGATCAATTCGGAATATTAGGCCAAGGAATAAAATATGAAGGGATACCTCAAGACAACTAGAGAATTAATGTCCCAATTTGCTGAGGTCAATGTGGAAAGAGTTCCACGATTAGAAAGTTGTAAAGCTGACAACTTCGCCAAAATAGCTTCCTTCGGTGCAACTCTATCGATTAGTCCAATCACTACTGAGTATATACCTATAATTAGTGTTAATCTGCTTGACCCAAATGAAGTAGGGTCGATAACTGCTAGGGTACCCTGGATGCAACAAATCATAAAGTACCTTAGAAGAGGGGATCTGCCCTCAGACAAAAGTGAAGTAAGGAGGCTAAAGTATAAAGATGCATGATACTATCTCATCGAGGATACCTTATATAGAAGAGGGTTTACCCCTCCCTTACTTAAAGTGTTTGGGAGATGAATATGCCGAATATGTCATGATAGAGATACACGAAGGAATTTGTTGTAACTACTATACAGCACAATCATTGGCATAAAAGGCCCTTCGTCAAGGATTTTATTGGCCTATAATGTAGGAGGATACCAAAAACATAGTCAAGAGTTGTGACAAGTGCCAGAGATTTGCCAAGATACCTTACCTTCCACTAGAAAAGTTAACTGTCATGTCTTCTCTGTGGCCATTTGCTGTTTAGAGTATAGAGCTCATTGGCCCACTGCCAACCGGGAGAGGGCAAACTAAATATGCAATTGTAGTTGTTGACTATTTTACAAAGTGGGGAGAAGCGGAGCCGCTGGCAAGTATTACCGAGAGAAAAACCATTGATTTTATTGGGAGGAACCTCATATGTAGATATGGTATCCCTAATGCAATTGTCAGCGACAACAGGAAGTAATTTAATAACGAAAAATTTTGGAGTTTCTGCTCGGAGCTTGGGATAGCCAACCGATTTGCTTCTTCGGCTCACCCGCAATCTAATGGATAGGTAGAAGCCATCAACAAAATCATCAAGGGTATCCTAAAAAAGAGGCTGGAGAAAAGGAAATGAGCTTGGGTAGATGGCTACTTGGCATTCTTTGGGCCTATCGGACAACTTAGAATACTTCAACTGGGGAAACCCCATTTTCTCTGGCATTCGGGACTGATGCAATCATTCTAGTAGAAATTAGGATACCCTCTCATAGAACCACATACTTTGATGAAGCCAAGAATGCCTTTTTCATTGCATCCAGTCTTGAGTGTGTTGAAGAAAAAAGGGCCAAAACAGAATTGAAGGTTGCAATATACCAGCATCGCGTTTTAGATTTATATGACAAGAGGGTACACCCCAAATCATTCAAAAATGGGTATTTAGTCCTACGATGAATAACTCATAACACCCGAATACCCTTGGAGGGCTCTTTCACAGTAAATTGGGAAGGCCCATATCGCATAGACAAGCCGGTAAGATCGGGGGCGTACAGGCTACTCCACATAGATGGAACAATCGTCAAGCACCCCTGGAACGCTGCAATGCTGAGGAAGTACTACTAACATGAGGACAATGTCTTAAACCCTATCGTTCAATTTATCTATCTTCTATTTTCCATTTTCTTTACTTAGGGTACTTATATGTGCAAGTGACATTTTTAATTCCCTAAGTCCCAGAGAGTGGATATCTATATAATATCCTATTCTTATTGGGACAATGAGTTAGTCTTATGTAATGTTCTTATTTTGATTACCAAATGTGATTATAGTTAAACTTTCGCCATTAATGTGACTCAATCTTATTACGCCGTGTTTTGTATGCCCCTTTCAGCTATAATTACTCCATTTCAAGATAGTTTGAGGAACCTGGGGTATTTGACCCGATTTGATTGTGAAGATCTATTCGAGGTCAAAGTCAATAAGAAAGAATACAAAAAATTTAAAAAGGGAGGGTAAGACAAGACCCATGGGCGAGGTAAACTAGCATACCTTAACGCCATGAGACTCCGTTAAGGTATGCACACGCCCACACCTTCATTCTTTAACTTGAGCTAAGTAAAGAATAGACAAATGGCAATCACAAGAGTTGGATGCCTAAAAGAAATGGGGTAGGCAAGCATGCACCTCTATTCGAATTATTTCATTAAATATTAACTAGAAACATATGGCAAAACAAGTATGTTTTTTACCATTTTTGCAAAAAAATGGGGCCAAGAAAGTCCCCGAACAAAAAATAAAAAAAGGTACCTGAGGTACCTAAGGAAACTCCAAGAGTCTATTTGAGATACGTCATAATCTTTATTTATATCCTAGTTGTGCCAATTATGAATTTCATTTTATATTATGATGATACATGAATTATTAAATTATTTGAGATACGGTATTTTCTTTATTAAGACGAGTAGCGAGCATATCTATAGAAATCACCACGCAAGCGCCAAAAATACATCAGGGGGTACTTGGGGTACCCGAGGAACCCCTATAAGTCTACACGAATCAATCATAAGCAAAGAATTCAATGGAATGTCAAATCAAGTCTATTGCAGAAGTTTAATGCGAACAAGTAGCAAGAATACCAAGGCAACCTTTTAAAACAAAACTATCCCAACACATCAAAAGGATGATACTATACTACAAAAGATACAAAAGTAAAGAAAAAAAGCTGCTAAGACATCTCGGGATAAAACTCTAAATAGTAAGTAAGATCACGCAGAAAGGGGGACATTCTCTCCACCGCTCCCTTTAACGGGGGCATCAATAGGAACACTCAATGTCAAAGAGTTGCTACCCTTGTGAACAGCGCTAACAGAAGGGAGATCCGTCTGTTGTGGGCTGTGAGATAGTGGAGCATGGGTTACCCTCTAGTCCTCTATCGCTTTCAGGATGGCCGACTTGTCCACCAATTTCTTCACCCGGGGTACCACAAGCTCTGGGTCGACGTTACAGACCTCAGTCATGATAAGAGTAAAAGCCTTGTCCATAATTTCCTGTTGGCGAGATAGTAGCTCGCCGTGCTTATACTCCACCTCTTCTAACTTCTTGGAAATTCAGCTATTCTCCTAGGCGTAGTCGTCCAAATGCCTCTGCAAAGCCCTGACCTCCTCTCCGAGATTCTCTTCTCGAGACTGGCCGAGTCTGACCTCCCCTCGCAGCCTCTCCACCTCAGCCTGTGCAGCTGAGATGCCACTAAAGTTTTGGAAACCATAGCTGAGGTAGAAGGCCACTTACACCAAAAAAAATATTAATAAAGAGAAGAAAAGGGATTCAAGATGATATATATAAAAAAACAAAAAAGAGAAAGAGAAAGGCATTCACGTCATGACAAGCCTTGAGCGCTCGGCTATAGCGCTCATTTAATTCTAATTTATCTACCTCCATGGCCATGTTTATAGAAATACACTAAGAGGAATGGAGGACGCAATCGCCCAGGTGAGATATTCGCTTGTTTGCCACCGGGTCTAGCTCACCATCCATAAGATCTCCAGGAGCCGTGAAAACGAAGCCAAACTTCCTTTTATGGGTAGCCGGGGTACCCTAAGAACCCCTAAAAGAGGAAATGAGTAATTTTCCCTTGGCACCTGGAACGATGGGAGGTCGATCACCCTTTTCTGAGGTACCCAGGGTAGCGGAAGTGCTGCCGCTCATGCGACCGAAAAAGGCTTCAAAATCTTCAGTGAAAGGTCCATACCTATCCGACATCAAGCAAAAAAAAAAGTGCAACATATGGATGGATCAGAAAAATAAACATTAGAATTGGCATTGGCAAAAAGATACATTAACAAAAAATAAGAGATGGTTGCAAAAAAAATTGTGCAAAAGATGGGGGCACCCCACAGAACAAGTGAAGGCAGGGTACCTCAGCGACACCACATAGCCATACGTGAATCGTCCTCTGAAGAAGATGGAAGGCTCTCCTCAATCAAACCAGCTCTCACCAGCCGGGTAGTGCTCAAAACATCATCCTCACTCTGCAAAGACTAGAACTTCTCTACGACACCACTCACTTTTCTCCCCACTTCAAGAATTGGGCACACCCCTTTAGTCTAAGTGATGTCTACAAAAGTCCCAAGAAACTATGAATAAGAAGAAAATTCATTCGAGAAATGTATATATACATAAAAAAAAGGAGAGCGAAGAAGAAAAATACGTACCATCTTCATTGAAGAAGTTTCAAACTCGCACAACATCATTCACTGCTGGTATATGAAGGACAACATTTGTCCATGAGGTTCCTAATAACGTAACTTTTGTGCAGTAAAATTAAAACGGATGGCGGAAGCTCTAGAAACCTCAGATCGACTTCATTAAAAAACGAAAATCAAAAGGAAAGATTGAATCTTAATTATCTCACTTCTAGTTTCAAAAAAGACTTTGTAAAGAAGGAGAAAATGACTGAAAATAGCAAGCTACGAACACTGTCCAGAAAATAGAGCTCTGCACGAACATCTTCTGTTTTGCCACGATCGGAGATCCTTTAAGCACCCCAATTATGATGCCTCAAGTAAGTCCACACTTATAAATGTTCTAGGAGTTCATAGGATTTGGAATCTCGAAATTTCGTTTAGAAATGAGAGAGATAATGAAGAAACATGAATGCTAGTTCATGATGATTCATTCCACCAAATAAAGCCACCATTGTCTCTAATAATGGCACCAAATATTATCATGTGCTAGACCCACCCACTTAGCTATTATTTATTGAAAGTGATCTTATCACTTCAATAAATTACTTAATCAAACAAATAAATAGCTAAATTAATTAATTTTATAATTAATTAATTAACCCCATTTTGATCAAATCAAATGGTTAAATGTGGGCTTCTTTTGTGACATGTTCTAATACTTTCTCTTAATCCATATTAGATCCAATAAAACCCAAAAATGGTCTAGAAGTCCATAATCATATATGAATTGGAACATGTCCAAAATGGTCATTTTACGTGCTCGATATTACATAATGTTTAATTGAGGATTCATGAAATTTATTTTGTTTCATAAACTATTTATGGAACATCTAAATTTCTATCTTAAATCATATTTAAAATATATTTATATTTATTCATTCTCAATGAATTATAATATAAATATTGATTTTCCTAAAATTAAGATATTTAACTTCTCATTTTCTAGTAACTCTTTTTATTTCATTTCTATTTGGTGTGTGACCTTTTAGGTTCTTAATTATAAGGTAGTAGAACTATTTTAATGATAACTCTTTATTCATTAAATAATGCTAAACCCTTTAATCATCAATTAGAACTTTTTTAATGACCGTAAGATGCATTGCTAATGCGCTTTACCAATATTAATCTTAAGATTTCTATAAGTCATGAGTGACACCTAGCAGTATATCACAACCATCCAAATAACAAGAATTGTTGGATCTATAGAACCTATTCCATTGTATCTCTATGTCTTGGTCTCTTCATCATCCATATCCAGAGAAAAGCACGGCTTATGGTTTATTATGTTAAACAGTTATGCTTTATCTCAAAATAAATCTAAATGAACATGGCATGAAAATATAATTTGAACTCCTTCAAATATATTTCACCTTGGCCAAGGATTTCTCATGGCAATTCATATTATCTCATAGGGACATCCTTTTGTATATTACAAAGTGATGAATTCCATATTGGCCATACACTTGTCTTCATACATAGCCAACCATGACAGCTATTGCTAGATCTCTTCCTTGATTAGAAATCAATCATTATGCTTTCACTTATCATAGATGTCTATGTATAAGACATTTGTTATGCCTCAGGTCTAAAGACCATTACTAAACATAGTGTTTATTATAATGTATAATAAGTCATTAACACTCAAAACCATATGGCTTACTATATTTGGTCAAGTTCAGTAAACTCGTTCTCTTAACAAGTACTTATGTGTTTGACTTGACATCTTATGTCAATGATATGAAACTCACCATCCATTTTAGTATGACATAGCATAAGGAGTCATAACACATACTACTATTTATAGGAATTTATAATGTCCAATTATAAATCCACCACTAGGAACTATTTTAGAAGTATAGCACAAAGGATGGACGTTTCATATTCTCGACAAACTTGAGAATGTGTTCCTTAACTATTTTACTTCTTGAACTATATTCATTAAATTAATATGTGAATATTGATAACTTTGCCATTTTATAAATATCAAAATGCTATTCAATACAATCATTCCCTAAACAATCAAAAACCATTCGATTGGCCTTTAGGACATATTACTAACAATCTCTCACTTGCACTAAAGTCAATCGTTATGGTATCTCATACCCATATTCTCAAGATGACGATCTAACTACTGTTGAGTAAGTGCTTTAGTCAGAGGATCCACAGTGTTATCAGCGGAGGCTATTTTCTGCATAGTGATATCACTCCTTCTAATGATTTCTCTGATAATGTGATATCTTCTCTCAATGTGTTTGGACTTCTGGTGAGACCTTGGTTCCTTAGCTTGTGCTATAGCTCCATTGTTGTCACATTGGCAACGCAATGGTTGGAACCGCTCTAAGCTTTTGAATAAACTTCCGTATCCAAACAGCTTCTTTTGCTGCATCTGATGCAGCTATATATTCCACTTCAGTGGTAGAATCTGCAGTAATTACTCGCTTAGAACATTTATAGCTTACTGCTCCACCATTGATAGTGAATAAAAATCCTAATGTAGATTTTCTGTCATCTACATCTGATTGGAAATCTGAATCAGTAAAGCCTTCAATTTTTAGCTCACCCTCTCCATATATTAAGAACAAATCTTTAGTTCTTCTTAAGTACTTAAGGATATTCTTAACTGCAGTCCAATATTCCTCACCTGGATTACTCTGGTATCTGCTAATGACACTCACTACATGAGCTATATCCGGTCTAGTACATAGCATAGCATATATAAGACTTCTAATTGCACAAGCATATGGAATCTTATTCATTCGCTCTCTCTCATCATAAGTTTTAGGACTTATACTTTTAGAGAGATGAATTCCATGTCTGAAGGGTATAAAACCCCTTTTGGAATCCCACATATAAAATTTCTTTAATATCGTTTCTATGTACTTAGCTTGACATAGACCTATTAATCTTCTGGATCTATCTCTATAAATCTTGATTCCCAAGATATACATTGCATCTCCTAGGTCTTTCATGGAGAAGTTTTGAGAAAGCCAAATTTTGACAGAAGACATTTGTTCAATGTTATTTCCTATAAGCAATATGTCATCTACATATAGCACAAGGAAAGTTATTGCACTCCCATTGACCCTTTTATAAACACATGGTTCATCCTCATTTTTAATGAAACCAAATGATTTGATTGCATCATCGAATCGGATGTTCCAACTCTTGGAGGCTTGTTTTAGCCCATAAATGGACTTTCTTAGCTTGCATACTTTATTAGGATTTGTCTTAGATTTAAAACCACAAAGTTGTATCATATAGATATCTTCCTCAATATACCCATTAAGAAATGCAATTTTGACATCAATTTGCCAAATCTCATAGTCATAATATGCTGCTATAGCCAATAAGATTCTGATGGACTTTAGCATGGCTGCTGGTGAAAAGGTTTCCTCATAGTTTATTCCTTGTATTTAATGATAACCTTTAGCTACCAACCTTGCTTTATAGGTCTCTACCTTTCCATCTAAGCCTATCTTCCGCTTGAAGATCCACTTGCATCCGATAGGTATAATACCTCCGGGTGGATCCACTAGAGTCCATACTTGGTTGGTTCTCATAGAGTCCATCTCTAAATCCATGGCTTCAAGTTATTTTTTAGAGTCAATATCTAATATTGCCTCTTTGTAACTTGTAGGATCATCTCTATGATCCGTATCACCCAATAAAAATATATCATTCATCTGATGAAGTAAACCATATCTTTCTGGTGGGTGAATTGTCCTACTAGATCTACAGAGCTGCTGTGCTCCTTGTGTTTGTACTTGAACAGGCTCTTCATTGGATTTATCCTCATTAGAATTCTAAATAAATTCTAATTTCCTTCTTTGTCCACCTTCTTGAATAAACTCTTTTTCAAAAAATATGACATTTCTACTAACCAATACCTTTTGGTCAGATTGGATGTAAAAGTAATAACCTAAAGTTTCCTTTGGGTATACAATGAACCTCCCACTATCTGCTTTAGCTTCAAGTTTCTCACTCTTGAGTCTCTTAATAAAAGCATGACATCCCCAAATCCTAAGATGATTTAGGCTTGGTTATTTACCATACCATATCTTATATGGTATTTTAGGTACAGACTTGGAAGATACTCTGTTTAGTACATATGTTGCAATAAGGAGAGCATATCCCCAAAGAGAAATTGGTAAGTCTGTATAACTCACCATTTATCGCACCATGTCTAACAATGTGCAATTTCTCCTCTTAGATACTCCATTAAGCTCTGGTGTACCTGGATGTGTCCATTGTGAAACAATACCATTTCTTTAAGGTAAGACTGGAATTATCCACTGAGATATTCACCACCTCGATCTGATTGTAAGGTTTTATTAACTTTTCCAATCTATTTCTTTACTTCATTTCGGTATTTTTTGAACTTTTCAAAGACTTTAGATTTATACTTCATTAAGTATATTGAACTATACCTTGAGTGATCGTCGATAAAAGTTATGAAGTAGTAATATCCACCCCTTGCCATTTTATTAAATGGCCCACATACATCAGTATGTATAAGTTCAAGTAAATCAGTGGCCCTTGTACTTCGTCCAACGAAGGGTGCCCTATTCATTTTTCCTTGAAGACATGATTCACAAGTTGGATAAGGTTTTAAACCAAATGGACCTATTCGTCCATCTTTAGCTAATTTTGTGACTCTATCTTCTCTAATATGACCTAGCCTTAAATGCCACTTATATTTGGGGCTTATTTCTTCTCTTTCACGTTTATGTGTTATGGTATTTACATTCACAATATGCTCATTATTTTCTTTCATGTTTAATACATAAAGATCATTATCTAAAGTACCATGTGCAATATATTTATTCTCATAATAAATAAAATAAAATTCATAAAAGGAACATAGGGTTTAGGGTTTAGGATTTCTAAAATAAAATTCATAATTGTTTTTGCATAAACATGAAATTGAAACTATGTTCCTTTTAGTAGAAGGAACAAATAAACAATTATTCAAACTTATTACATGCCCAGGTGTCATTTTTAAGAAAAATGTCCCTATAGCTGAGGCAGCAACCATTGTTCCATTTCCCACTCTAAGAGACACTATTCCTTGTTTAAGTATTCTACTTATTTTCAGATTCTGCATTGACATACAAATATGTGTGGTTGCAGCAGAATCTAAAATCAAAGAAGTAGAATGAATAATTGAAATATTAGTTTCAATAATGAGCATGCCTTCAAAAGGATTCTCTTTAGGCTTGACTTTCAAGTTGTTGAGAAAAGCTTTGCAATTACTCTTCTAATGTCCATCCTTACCACAATTGAAATATTTTCCCTTGTCATTGGGCTTATTAGATTTCCCTTTCTTAATCCCACCTATAGCTTTGGGTTAAAACTTTTTCTTTTTACCCATTTTAGTTGAGGGCCCTTCTATAGCCATAACATCTTTTGGCTTCTTTATGCAAGTTTCAGCAGTATTAAGCATCTTTAGCAGTTCAGCAAGACTGCACTCCATTTTATTCATGTTAAAATTCATGATAAATTGAGAAAATGAGTCTGGCAAGGATTGTAGGATAAGATCAATAGCTAATTCCCCATCCATTGAGAAATTAAGAACTTTCAGCTGCTCTATGTAGTCAATCATTTTGAGCACATGCTCATTGACTAATCCTTCAATCATTCTCATTCTGAATAGTTTCTTAAATATCTCGTATCTAACTGTTCTGCTTTGTTCACCATACAACTCTTGTAGATGAAGTATCATGGAACTTGCATTAGGCATATTTTCATGTTGCCCTTGTAGTTTATTGGACATCGATGCCAATATATAGCTTTTAGCACTTAGGTCATCATCTTGCCACTTCTGATAAGTGACACGTTCTGCCTCACTTGCTCCCTTAGGAATTTCATTTGGCTTAGGTGTATCAAGAACATAGCTAATTCTCTCATAATTAAGAACAATTCTTAAATTTCTGAACCTATCAACGTAATTGGGTCCCGTCAAACGGTAGTTTTCCTGAATTTGTGCCAACGGATTGTTCATTATTAATTATTTCTGCGGAAAATATAAATTAAATTATTAGCATTTTATTATAATCTATTTGATTTTGGTCTTTAAACCAAATATTACGTCGCACTATTTTATCATTTCATTACACTCCCATATGCAAGAAACGGAAACTCACATTGGTAAAAGTTTCTAGTATGAATCAAATTCTCATTAGCATAAGTTTACCTCACCTAACAGTTCTTGGCTTACTTAATATAATGAATAAGTAACTCTTTACCAAATGCATCTCATGCATGTACCGATTATCCTTCGGCCTCTAAATCATTAATACCTCACCTAACAGTTCTTAGTATAAATGATTTAGTTAAGTTTACCCTAATACCCTTGCATATTTCAAAACATCTTACTAACCTCACCTAATAGTTCTTGGTAGCTTAATGTATGAATTATGCATCATCGTATGATATTTGGTTTGTTTTCAACATTTTAATGAATGAGTAGCCTATGTATCCATGACGACTAGCCCAAGCATAAAATATTTTAAATATTCCATTGGTATTAGTAGGCCATGATGGATATTCCTAATATCTATCATTACAACTTAACAATAATTATGTTTATTTAATTAGTGAGTATTTGGTCATTATTATGGTCTCACTTTTTAGCACGTTATTCCATTTTCCATATTCAAATATGTCTAAGCACCCTAATATATATCTCATGCATATTATAGACAAACCAACCAAGGATGATCATGGAATTTTCTAATAAAACCAATTGGAGCCAGAATTGGTTTTAAGGTCCACCTAGGTATCAAATAAACAATAATGATTATGAGACATCTTATGCCTCAAATTATTACAATTATTAATTTCTATTTGAGAGGCCAAAAAATCATTGGAAATGCTACAACGATCCATAAAGTCTTCTTGCTCCAACCTCCAATGCATTGTAAATACGTCGTCTCTTCTTTTACAATCATCTTGTAGAAATTACATATTTAGAAGAATTGGGGCACAAATTTAGGGGTAATGGGATACAATCAGATCTTAATAGAAGGAGGGACATTCAAGTCCCTAGTTAAAAATATTACAACCATTTAAGGCTTTAGAATCGGCCAAATCAACAAATAAAGCAATAGCTCATTCAATCACGCATATATTCAATCATCACATGACATAAATTATCATAAAATATCTAGGTCTTTCCATGATCATCCTTCATGCTATTATAAATGGAAATAACATAAATCATTCTTCAAAAATTCAAAATTGAATGAAGATGGCTCTGATACCAATTGAAGGACAACATTTGTCCATGAGGTTCCTAATAACGTAACTTTTGTGCAGTAAAATTAAAACAGATGGCGGAAGCTCTAGAAACCTCGGATCGACTTCATTCAAAAATGAAAATCAAGAGGAAAGATTGAAGTTTAATTACATCACTTGTAGTTTCAAAAAATACTTTTTTAAGTAGGAGAAAATGACTGAAAACAGAAAGTTACGAACACTGTCCAGAAAATAGAGCTCTGCACGAACAGCTTCTGTTTTGCCACGATCTGAGATCCTTTAAGCAACCCAATTGTGATGCCTCTAGTCAGTACACACTTAGCAATGTTCTAGGAGTTCATAGGATTTGGAATCTCGAAATTTCGTTTAGAAATGAGAGAGATAATGAAGAAACATGAATGCTAGTTCATGATGATTCATTCCACCAAATAAAGCCACCATTGTCTCTAATAATGGCACCAAATATTATCATGTGCTAGACCCACCCACTTAGCTATTATTTATTGAAAGTGATCTTATCACTTCAATAAATTACTTAATCAAACAAATAAATAGCTACATTAATTAATTTTATAATTAATTAATTAACCCCATTTTGATCAAATCAAATGGTTAAATATGGGCTTCTTTTGTGACATGTTCTAATGCTTTTTCTTAATCCATATTAGATCCAATAAAAATTCAAAAATGGTCTAGAAGTCCATAATCATATATGAACCGGAACATGTCCGAAATGGTCATTTTACGTGCTCGACATTACATAATGTTTAATTGAGGATTTATGAAATTTATTTTGTTCCTTAAACTATTTATAGAACATTTAAATTTTTATCTTAAATCATATTTAAGATATATTTATATAAATATTCGTTCTCAATGAATTATAATATAAATATTGATTTTCCTAAAATTAGGAAATTTAACTTCTCATTTTCTAGTAACTCCTTTTATTTCATTTCTATTTGGTGTGTAACCTTTTAGGTTCTTAGTTATAAGGTAGTAAAACTATTTTAATGATAACTCTTTATTCATTAAATGATGCTAAACTCTTTAGTCATCAATTAGAACTTTTTTAATGACCGTAAGATGCATTGCTAATGCGCTTTACCAATATTAATCTTAAGGTTTCTACAAGTCATGAGTGACACCTAGCAGTATATCACAACCATCCAAATAACAAGAATTGTTGGATCTATAGAACCTATTCCATTGTATCTCTATGTCTTAGTCTCTTCATCATCCATATCCAGAGAAAAGCACGGCTTATGGTTTATTATGTTAAGCAGTTATGCTTTATCTCAAAATAAATCTAAATGAACATGGCATGAAAATATAATTTGAACTCCTTCAAATATATTTCATCTTGGCCAAGGATTTCTCATGGCAATTCATATTATCTCATAGGGACATCCTTTTTGTATATAACAAAGTGATGAATTCCATATTGGCCATCAACTTGTCTTCATACATAGCCAACCATGACAGCTATTGCTAGATCTCTTCCTTGATTAGGAATCAATTATTATGCTTTCACATATCAGAGATGTCTATGTATAAGACTTCTGTTATGCCTCAGGTCTAAAGACTATTACTAAACATAGTGTCTATTACAATGTATAATAAACCATTAACACTCAAAACCATATGGCTTACTATTTGGTCAAGTTCAATAAACTCGTTCTCTTAACAAGTACCTATATGTTTGACTTGACATCTCATGTCAATGATATGAAACTCACCATCCATTTTAGTATCACATAGCATAAGGAGTCATAACACATATTAGTGTTTATAGGAATTTATAATGTCCAATCATAAATCCACCACTAGGAACTATTTTAGAAGTATAGTACAAAGGATGCATGTTTCATATTCTCTACAAACTCGAGAATGTGTTCCTTAACTATTTTACTTCTTGGACTATATTCATTAAATTAATATATGAATATTGATAACTTTGTCATTTTATAAATATCAAAATGCTATTCAAAGATAATCATACCTAAACAATCAAACACCATTCGATTGGCTTTTAGGGCATATTACTAGCATTAAACTCCCCCACTACTCACTTTCATCCATGAACCACCCATATCTATAGCCCTTTTTCAGTAAGGGATCCAGTCTCACCAGGCTACCATGAGCCCTCAAAGTAGCAAAATAAGCTACGGATAAATCAGCTGTCCTTTTCAACTAATAAAGCCTTCTCAGATCTCCATAAGAAATATCCTCCCCAAATAAATCCAGCCACAGAACCTCCAAACCCGTGAGCAATCTCCAACCAGGTAAAGATAACTGTTCGGGAGCAATCTACATCTTAGTGAACATTTTTCTAAAAATTAGATGAAGAGGTAAACAGAGACCTAAGTCGAAAAGGTCAATAAGAATGCCTACACCATCAGAATGGGGGTGCTCGGGGTGATCACCCTTGCGAGGTACCCCAATTTCGAGTACTTTGGATACCCCATACCCGAGGTACCCCCAGAGCACTTAGGGTAGCTGGGGTACCCCAGGTACCCTAGGTACCCCAGCTACCCTAAGTGCTCTGGGGGTACCTCGGGTACACCATATAAGTGTAAAAAGTCATCGTAAAAATGTCAATGGATAAGTGAGCCCCGAATCTCAAAAAGATTGGTTGAATAATGTCAAAAAATAAGGAATCGGTGAGGAAATCTCATGCTATAAAAGAGGAGACAGTTGCCTGTCAGCCAACGAATCCGTCAAAAGTTTGATATTATGACAGTTAGGACCACTAGCTTTTCCTGCCACACCTGCAAAATTACAACGGAATTGCAGAGGTACGCGGGACCACTCCACTACGCCTAGCATGTGAATACGCCTCAAACTTGCTCTGCACAAATATATTTGAAATGCCTAAGCCGCCATACGCATGAAAATAAGAATATTCCTAACATGGCAGTAAAGAACACTAATAATATAACGCCAAGTGGCACAGCGGTCGGGGTACACCATATAAATACTCAGGTTTAATTTTTATTAATTAAGTTCACACACACACAACACCAAAAACTAAGGTTTCTTTAACCTCAAAACTTCCATTACCGAGAGTTTGCAAGCTCTCTAGCCTGAGATAACCTAACTCTGACTTGAGCGATGAAGTGTGGTCCCGGGCCATCCCTGGCTCCACCTCTGACCTCTTTTTTGGTTGTTTAGTAAGTTTAAGGCAATTTTCACCAGCCCTCCGTACCTAAAGTCAGACCTCCACCATATCCACTATCATCTTAATCTTCCTTCACTACATAAAAAGCCTAAACAACCCGCATGCGCCGAACAAGCGAGGCACCCTGCTCCCCAACAAAACATAAATTTATTGTTCTTGGCTTGGTTTTGTGATTTTATTTCATTAACCCAAAATTAGCCGCAAATAGGCGTTGTTTTTATTTCTTCTTCTTTTCCTTTTTGGGGGAAACGAAGTTCAACCTATTCTAAGAAGGGAAGATAGTTGTGAATGGTTAATTTTATTCTGTTCAGCACATGCCTATAAATACTATATATGTAATTACTACTGAAGCAAATTCTTAAATTACTATCCTAATAAGATAGTATTATCATTATATTGTTATTGACTATGTACCTTAACTTCCTCATTATCCCAAAATGCTACATGTGTCCTCTATTGCTCTTCAATAACTCCATCAAGAATAGATTGAAGAGACTCTTCATTTGTCTAAGCAGTATAATAGTCAATCTTCACTCTAGACTTCCAAGCTTTCCATAGTTTACTAATGTACCTTAAACAATGAAGTTTATAGGCTTCTGGAGCATCAATGTTCTCTTATAGTTCAATACAAAATAAGTTATTGTCTTATAACTTTAACTGTTAAAACATTGAAAAAAATAAATAAAAAGATTAGACTAAGAAAGGAGTAATTAGTTATTGTTGCAACACATGAAAGCCAAATCTATAGGGTCTTGGACATAACAAATTTGTCCTGCTTGCCTCCCAGAATGAAAGGTTCATCCCCTAAATTGATTATTTTTATATGAATTAATGGTTGAAACTCACCATTGTAAAATTAAACTCATAACAACATGCCAATCTAAATCTACAGGGTCTTGGACACAACAAACTTGTTCTACTTGCCCCGTTAGAATGAAAGGTTCATGCCAAACTTGATTATTTTTATATAACAAATGGTCGAGATTCACCATTGTAAAATTAAACTCATCAAGTATCTTTCTGAATCGATCATCAACCAAATCATGCGTGAAAGGAACAAACTTCATGTCATTATTATAATGAATTTCTATAATGTCTTTTAATATACCATGAAATGTAACTTTGCCCAAGTGAGGATTTTTATCCCTTGCATCAGTATAGTTCATTGTGTCAACCTTTAATACAACACCAAAATTTTATGTTGTTTTATTCTTATCATTATCTTTTATGTAGAATCAGCAACTATTAACATTGTAGCCTTTGGATCTTTGTGCAAACTTCTTTGGACCGTTGGCTAGATTTAAAATTTTTTCAAAGAATTCAACAATTGACGCTTGTTGCAAAGTTTTAACCTATAAATACATATTAGAAATAAAAAATTGCTATTACTTAAAACAATAATTCACAATCGCAATGTTTGAGAGACTTACATGATTTGAAAACTATGTGTGAAATACTTCATTGTGAACTTTTTTAATGTGATGTTTTGCACCACGCAATATCTCTCGCTTGAGAATTGATAGATGTTGCCCTATGTTAATTCAATCATTACTTAGTAAATCACTGGATAAATGATAATTAAAAACTAGAGATAAAAATATTTGAACAAAAAATATACACTACATACTCAAGGAAAAGTGGTTACAGTATCTGTGTTAAATAGCACATATTTGTGTACCTGAACCCTTGAAACATTATTAAGACATATTTTAACCCCTTTACTGCGAGGACACTCAAATTTCTTACCACCAACATCATTACAAAATGGTCAGATACTTTTGGCTTCTACCTTGTCAATGTAACTTAAACAAAAATTCATACTTTCCTCCATAAAGTACCCTTAAGCAATTGAAGCCTCAAGAAGTGCTTGATTTTGTACATACTTTCGAAGTCAGCAGCTCCTTAAAACCAAAAGATATGAAGAATATAACAAAAAAATGTAAGACATAAATATAGTAAAAAATTGAGTAAAAACATTGTTGCAGTACCCTTCAATGAAAAACATCCATTGGCATTGAACAGGACTAGCAATTTATGCATCTTTAGCTAGATAAATAGGTAAATGCTCTATCATATCTAAAACGAACATTGGAAAAATCTTATAGGACTTAGGGCTAAATTAAGGCTAACTTCTATTGATTAAATTAAAAGAAAACAAACAATCAATCATGACCTACAATTCGAGAGGTAGGTCAATCTCTCCCAATACTCCTAATGGTTCTTAATACAAAACAAAACTCAACATAGACTCTAAATGACTCCACAATCTCTTATTTATAGCTAAACCCTAATTAATAATAAAGTTACTAAATTGCCCCTGCCCCAAAATTACTAAACAACCCCTACCCCTTTATATTTTGCGCCAAACATAAGTTTTCATGGGTTCAACATTACTCCCCTTCCAAAAAGACACATTATCCTCAAGGTGAAATCTAAGAAACTGCTGCTGTGTTCTTATCCGCATTCCTCTGTGCCAACTCCATTGACTCCCCTAACCCTCTTAGCCTTAGCAAGCGTAGAGCAGCTAAGATTTCTGGCTTTTGTCCCTTAATAAAATTCTCTTCCAACACTACCTCTGAAATGTCCCCTAGACGTCCCGACAGCAGCTCAAACTTTTTTCTATACTCCATGACTGTTTTCTTTTAGATCAGGACAAAACATTGTTCGTGCAAATCTCCCTCTTGAGTGGCCCGAAACCTCTCCAACAGCCGATCCTTAAATTCACCCCACGGCCTCAATGGTTGTTGTTGTTTCCGCCACTGAAACCACATAAAGGTCTTTCCCTCCAAACATAATGCGGCCGCCATCAGTTTTTCCCCTTCCGAGAGTCCATTGATGGCGAAATAACGTTCTACCCTATACACCCATCCATAAGCATCATCGTCTTCGAAAATGAGCATTTTTAGTTTCCTTACCCCAAAATCGGCTCCAAATTAAGTCAACCCCACCCAATTTCGCGCCATTGAAGGTCTTCAACCTCCCGAATCTACTCCATTTTCCGCAAATCCCGAAGACCCAGCCCACAATTCTCCTTGCCCAGTTCCATATTGGGCTGAAATCCCTCGTCCAACTGCATTATGGTCATAACTGCTTTCTTTCTCATCAGCAACCCTTGCTCCTAGCCATCCGCCCCTAAATTTGACCTGTCCAGACCCAAAACTGCCTTGCACAGGCCTAAATCTAGCCTACCCGAGCCCACAACAGCCCTGCTCGGCCTGCCTAGGCCCAAAATGACCCTGCCCAGCCCAAAATTTGGCCTGCCTATGCCTTAAGTCACCTCCAAATGCTGCCGAGTCGTCAAGTCCGGCCACCCCCAACTCCCGTGCGCCCCATTTTAATGCTGAAACACCGATTCTCAACCCTAAGTTGCCTCCTCCAACCGTGTAACCCTCAGATCCACAGCCCCCAGCCGCAACCCATCCTCTTTCACCACGCCTAACACTAGGAAAGGGTCCCCTAGGCCGTAAGTCCCCTAGGTTGACCTCTTCACCACCAAATCCTCCGTGAACTCTTGCCCCTGGCTGAGTAAGACTGGTAGTTTTCAGTCCTCCACCCTTTGTGCTGTCACCGAGCATAGGTTTCGTGTCGCCATATCCTTCTCCCGACACACTGCCTTGGCCTGTTGATATTGCCAGTGGTGGGTTGAGGTGAAGTTCTATTAATTTCAGCAACATGGCTTCAAGGGATGAAAATTTTTGTTGAACATTATTAAATTGCTCATCAATGGTGGCCTTGAGCAATCCAATCTCTGCTTCCAATTTTTCTTCAAGCAAGTCCATTTTCTTTACTACCATGGTCTCAGGATTCTTGCTTTGATAGGACTTAGGGCTCAGTTAAGGCTGACTTTTATTGATTAAATCAAAAGAAAACAAACAATAAATCTTGACCTACAATTCGAGAGCTAGGTCAATCTCTCCCAAAACTCCTAATGGTTCCTAATACCAAACAAAACTCAACATATACCCTAAATAACTCCATAATCTCTTATTTATAGCTAAGCCCTAATTAATAATAAAGTTAATAAATTGCCCCTGCCCCTAAAATTACTAAATAACCTTTGCCCCTTTATATTTTGCGCCTAACATAAGTTTTCATGGGTCTAACATTACTTTGATAGAACTTAGAGCTAAATTAGGGCTGACTTTTATTCTTTAAATCAAAAGAAAACAAACAATCAATCCTGACCTACAATTCGAGAGGTAGGTCAATCTCTCTCAAAACTCCTAATGGTTCCTAATACCAGACAAAACTCAACATAGACCCTAAATGACTCCATAATATCTTATTTATAGCTAAACCATAATTAATAATAAAGTTACTAAATTGCCCATGCCCCTTATATTTTGCACCTAACGTAAGTTTTCATGGTGTTAACATGAATATGTTACTAATATTGATTTTGATGATAACAAACTTTAAAAGATTTTTGATAAAAATGTTGGAGTTAGTTCTTAATAAATGAAATTCATAAAAACCACTTCATTCATACTTATAAAAGATGGATTTTCAAATTGGGAAAAGATTATTTGCAAAATCTGGTTTAAAATGTGTTTCTAAAAATAAACGGTGAACCGGTAATTTTGAAACAGTTAACCGATTAAGACTAAAGAGCAACAATTTGTCTAAGCTCTAACTGTTAGTGAAAAACAAAAAAATGGAAAGGCTACTGTAAACTAACAACGAACCGTTTACTACAAACGGTTAATCGATAATGTCTAGAGAAGTGACTTCATACAAGTCCTTAACCATTTTCTGAAAACGGATAACTAATGTTCATCTTGCAGGTCACTGGAAACTAACGGCTAATCATTTACTATAAACGGTTAACCGATAATGTCCAAAGAAGTGACTACATACAAGTCCTTAATCATTTTCTGAAAAAGTATAACTAATGTTTATCTTGCAGGTCACTGGAAACTAACGGCGAACCGTTTATTACCAAACGGTTAACCGATAACATCCAAAGAGTCACTTCATGCAAAGCCTTAGTCGTTTACTTAAAACGGATAATTGTTGCTCATTTTGCAGGTCACTGGAAACTAACGGCAAACTGTTTATTACAAACGGTTAACTGATAACATCTAGAGAGTCACTTCATACAAATCCTTAACCGTTTACTATAAACGGATAACGAGTATTCATTTTGGAGGTCTCTAGATGTTAACAGCGACAGGGTAACCATAAACGGCAAACCGTTTACTTGAGATCTGGCCCAACGGTAACTTTGACCAGCACAAACGGTTAACCGTTAATGGCTAACGGTGCACCGTTTTCGGGCAGACAGTCAGTAACGGCTAGTTTTTCAGCTCTAAATATAAATAAGCTCATTCAAATTCGAAGAAGATTGATCACAACACAACCATTGAGCCTATACTCGAGTTTACAATCTCCATAAGAGCTTTAAACATACTCTTACTTCATCTATTCACACTTTGAGTATTGATTTGTAATCTTAGATATAGTATGAGAGAAAAACAATTTGTAATCTTTTTTTGAGTGATTGTAAGTGTTGGGATACACTTGGGTTAAAGATTGGGGATAATCTCTTATTGTAAAAGTTATTGACACCTTGGAAGTCAAGTGTAAGCAATTGAAGCCTTGGAGGCTTGCTTAGTGAAATCCTCAAGCCCGGAAAGCTTGGATACGTGGACGTAGGCGAGGTTGGCCGAACCACATAAACATCCTCGTGTTTGATTCTCTCTTCCCTTATCTTTTTAAATTGTGATCGATTTAATTATTATTGTTTTAATTTATATTTAGATTTGCATGATAATTCCTTTTTAGTTGAATAATTTATAAAAACTCAATTCACCCCATCTTGGGTTGCCTAGATAGTATTTCATTTGGTTTAATTGGTGCTCTTGTTCAGACTTAATCGTCTAGAGCTAAAGATCAATGGCAACTCAAAATGATTCCACATTTAGGGAAAGACAATCCACTGCTAGACCACCTTTCTTTGATGGAAATGATTACCCTTATTGGAAAGCTAGGATGAAAATTTACTTGCAAGCCCTAGATTATGAGATTTGGGAAATTATTAATGATGGTCCTTTCATGCCTTTGACTAAAATTGAAGTCGAAGAAGATATTCCAAAACCTTCACGGGATTGGAATGAATTCGAAAAGAGAAAAGCCTCTCTAAATTCCAAAGCCATGAATGTCTTATTTTATGCACTAGATAAGAAAGAATTTCATAGAGTGTCTAGTGGTGAAAGTGCTAATAAGATTTGGCACAAACTTGATGTTGTCTATGAAGGCACGAACCAAGCGAAAGAATCTAAAATAAGTAGGTACACTAGGCAATATGAATTGTTTCAAATGGAACAAAATGAAAATGTGTACTCTATATATACTAGATTCACGGACATAGTGAACACTCTAGGAGCTCTAGGGAAGACTTTTTCAAATAACGAAAAAGTCAAGAAAATTATTAGGTCACTACCTAAGGAATGGAGACCAAGAAGGACTGTCATTGAGGAAGCAAAAGATTTAAATACTTTACCTCTTGAGGATTTAATTGGTTCTCTTATTTCATATGAAGAAGATTTGGCAGCAGAAAAAGAGCATGAGAAGAAGAAGAAAAGCATTGCTCTCAAAGCTTCAAAACATGAGAGTGATGGAGAGACTGAACTAAATGATGAAGTGCTAGCCATGCTAGCAAAGAGGTTCAGAAAATTCTTCAAGAAAACCAGAGAGCGAAGAAATTTCAGAAACTTCAAGAATCATAGGGAGAAGAAGGAGGCAATCACATAATATGAATGCAAGAAGCCTGGCCATATTAGATCGGAGTGTCCACTTATCAACAAACACAAGAAGAAAGTCATGGTTGCAACTTGGGATGATAGCGAAGAAGATTCAAGTGATGAGGAACGATCGCAAGAAGTCTCAAACCTAACACTTATGGCAATAAGAGATGATGATGATCCCAATGAAGTAAGTGATCCTACCTATGATGAATTGTATGATGCTTTTAAAGATTTACATAATGAGTTGATGAAGATTGGTAAAAATAATGCATGTCTTAAAAAGGAAATGGCAAAGCTTAAGAATGAAAATGAATCTTTAAATGCAAAAATTGTATGCCCAGAAGTAGGAAACAAGACTTTGCATGATGAAATTACATAATCAAATGAGAAGCCTAGCATCATACATGAGCACTTAGAATCACACATAAATGAGTTGAAAAATGAAAATGAAATGCTCAAGAAAAAGAGCAATTAGTTAAATGAGATTGTCTTGAAATTTAAAAATGGGCAAAAGATGTTGGATAATTTGTTAAACTCACAAAAATGTGTATTTGACAAAAGTAGCATTGGTTATAAACCAAATTTGAAACAAAAATTCTACAAGAGCTATTTTGTGAGGAATACATCCATTAACAATAAAATTGCATGTCATTATTGTAATCAAGATGGTCATATGAAAAATAGATGTGTAGTAAAGAGAAATGCATATTATAGTGTGAAATGTGTTTGGGTTCCGAAAGGAACCATTGCTAACTCTCAAGGACCCAAAAACGTTTGGGTACCTAAAACTTGAGATTTTCTCTTCAGGGCTTGAAGAAGAAGAATAATAAGTGGTACTTGGACAGCGGTTGTTCAATACACATGACAGGAAATTATTCTTAGTTCTCAAGCTTCATCAAAATTGAAAATGGTGGAGACGTATCTTTTGGAGACAAATCAAAAGGAAAAATTCTTGCAATTATAAATGTTGGTAAAGTATCCTTAACTCTAATTGAGAATGTACGTTTGGTTGAGAACTTAAAACACAACTTAATTAGCATTAATTAATTATGTGACGAAGGCTATAAAGTCATTTTTTATAAATTTAATTGTGTCATCGAAAACTCATGTGATGGTAAAATCTTGTTTGTTAATAATAGGTATGGTAATGTTTATACCATTGACTTAGAATGTGCATCTACTCTTGATAAATGTTTTCCTGTATTACATAATGATAGTTGGCTATGGCATAGAAGATTAGGACATGTAAGCATGGATTTGATTTCAAAAATTGTGAAAAATGATTTAGTTAAATATCTTCCAAAAATCAATTTTCAAAAAGATAGAATTTGTGAAGCATGTCAATTTGGAAAACAAATCAAGACTTCCTTCAAAAACAAGAATCATATCTCTACATTAAAACTGCTTCAATTACTTCAAATAGATTTGTTTAGACCTTCTATATATGCTAGTTTAAGCGGTAAATATTATGCATTTGTAATTGTGGATGATTTTTCTAGATACATATGGGTATTGCTCTTAGCTAATAAGGATGATGCCATTGATGCATTTCGAATTTTCTATAAAAAAGTTCAAAATGAAAAAGGTTATTTTATTTCTTGCATTAGAAGTGATCATGGTGGAGAATTTGAAAATCATGCATTTGAAATTTTTTGTAATAACCTTGGCATTGAGCATCAATTTTCATCACCTAGGACTCCACAACAAAATGGAGTAGTAGAAAGAAAAAATAGGTCTATTCAAGAAATAGATAGGACCATGTTGCATGAAACCTCTTTGCGTAAATATTTTGGGGCCAAAGCTGTCAACACCCCTTGTTATGTTTTAAATCGGGTGTTGATTAGACCTAATCTTAATAAAACTCCATATGAGTTTTGAAAAGATAGAAAACCCAACATTGGTTATTTCAAAATTTTTGGATGCAAATGCTTTGTGTTGAACACAAAAGATAATCTTGGTAAATTTGATTTAAAATCTGATGTTGGTATTTTTCTTGGTTATTCAAATTCAAGCAAAGCTTATAGAGTGTATAACAAAAGAACTTTAGTCGTGGAGGAATCTATGCATGTTACTTTTGATGAGTCTAACCCCTTCTCTACGGAGAAAGCCATTGTTGATGATAATGTAGAAGAACAACAACAAGAAGAAGCATCAAATGACAACCAAGAAGACGCACCACATGGAATTCAAGAAGAACATCATGAAGAACCAAATGTGGAGCAAAATGAAGGTACTTCTCAAACACTCCCCAAGGAGTGGAGATATGTTTCCTCTCACCTTAAGGATGTAATTTTAGGAGATCCCTCACGAGGGGTTACTATTAGATCATCTCTTAGGAACACATGTGAGAATGCTGCATTTATTTCTCAAATTGAACCAAAATCTTTTGCGGATGCTGAAAATGATGAATCTTGGATTATGGCAATGCAAAAGGAGTTGAATCAATTTGAGAGAAATAATGTGTGGGAGTTAGTTCCTTATCCAGAAATCAATCCATTATAGGCACTAAATGGGTATTTAGAAATAAAATGGATAAATCCGGTGTGGTTGTAAGAAATAAAGCTAAACTAATAGCTCAAAGTTACAACCAAGAAGAATGAATTGATTTTGATGAAACATTTGCACCTGTAGCAAGGCTAAAATCCATTAGAATGTTGTTAGTATATGCATGTCATACAGATTTTATTCTATATCAAATGGATGTCAAAAGTACTTTCTTAAATGGATATATTATGGAGGAAGTTTATGTGTAACAACCTCCTGATTTTGAAAATGAAAACTTTCCTGATCATGTGTATAAGTTAACTAAAGCTTTGTATGGTTTAAAACAAGCTCCTAGAGCTTGGTATGAAAGACTTAAAAATTTCTTGCTGGATAATGATTTTTTGATGGGAAAAGCGGACACAACTCTCTTTGTTAAGCATAAGAACTAAGACATACTTATTGTTCAAATTTATGTTGATGATATTATCTTTGGTTCTACTAATGAGTTGTTGTGTAAAGAATTTTCATCATGTATGAGCCAAGAGTTTGAGATGAGTATCATGGGAGAGCTGAAGTACTTCCTTGGACTTCAAATCAAACAAAATGAGGAAGGCATTTTCATAAACCAAGCCAAGTACGTGAGAGATCTACTCAAAAGGTTTGACTATGAAAATGGAACGGCAAAAAGTACTCCTATGAGCACTACCATCAAGCTTGACAAAGATGAAAAGGGCAAAGAAGTGGATATCAAAATGTATCGAGGTATGATCGGGCCTTTACTTTATTTGACTGCAAGTAGACCCGATATCATGTTTAGTGTATGTTTGTGTGCAAGATTTCAATCATGTCGCAAGGAATCCCATTTGCTTGCTGTTAAAATAATTTTTCGCTATTTGATTGAAACCATAGATGTTGGCCTTTGGTATCCTAGGGGAACTCATATAGATTTAACATGTTATTCGGATGCGGACTTTTCCGGTCATAAAGTGGATAAGAAAAGCACTAGTGAAACTTGCTTTGTTCTAGGACACTCACTTGTTTCATGGTTTAGTAAGAAATAAAATTTTAATGCTCTTTCAACTACCAAAGCTGAATGTATAGCCGCCGAAGTTGTTGTGCACAAGCACTTTGGATGAAACAAACACTTAGAGATTATGGGATTAACCTTGAACAAATTCCTATTAAGTGTGACAATACTAGTACTATAAATCTTTCAAAGAATCTCATTCAACACTCTAGAACCAAGCATGTAGAAATTAGACATTATTTCTTAACAGATCAGGTTCAAAAGGGAGATATTGCATTAGAGTTTATTCCTACGGAAAAACAACTTGCCGATATTTTCACTAAACCTCTTTGCGAAGAACAATTTTTAAAAATTCGGCATGAACTTGGGATGATGAAATTTTCGCATTAATGTCTTTATTCATGCTATTGAGTGTGCTAAATTGATTGACTTATAATTGTGATCTAATGGTTATGAAATGCTTGAGCTTGATTGTCAAATGATAAATTTGCCCTGTTATTTATTTATTGATTGTATGAATAAATTGGTTGAAAACATGTTCATGAATCATGCATTAAAATGGCTCATAAAATATTTTTAGATCAATTAAATGATCTGGAAATTTATTATTTACTGGCCAAATATTAAATCAAATGTGCGAAATTTAGATAAAATTCTGTTTCCCATAAACGGTGAACCGTTTTGCTCCAGAAACTAGAATTTGTGTTTGTCCTCTTACCCTTTCACCATTTTCTATAATCGGTGAATCGTTTGTTGGCAGAGAGTCATCTAACTGTTACCCCTTAACCATTAAGCTCTTAGCCTTTCACCGTTACCCAGTCTCAAGCCTCTGTTCGTTACCCTTTAACCGTTTAGAATAAACGGTTAACCGCTTTCGCGTTCTAAAACTGTTCAAAGCCTTTCCTTTCTCCCTCTCTAGCTTACATTTTCACCGTTATCACCATTGTTGCACAGCCGAAGCTCTCTCCTTCCTCAAATCCTCCTTTTTCTTGATCTTCGTGCCAAATCAAATAGTTAAAATCACTTCTTATCACTTTTAGAACCATTTTACCGATTCAAAACTTCAAATCAAACTCAAAATCGAAAAATCCCAAATTCAAACCCTAACTACTGCAAATTGGGATTCTCCATTGTTGATCCGTTTTACTCCCTTTTTCAACCAAATTGAGCTTCACACTCTCATCCTTCACTCATTTCTCATCAAATCACCGATTGAGTTCCCTCTCTCCCACTGTGTTCACTCCACCGTGCTCTTCCATGGCTGAATCTTCTCGGAGAAATGTCCGGCGAAAATCTATGCCTCAAGTGAATCCCATACGGCCAAGGGAAGTCATTGTATTTGCTAGAATTCACTTCCCCACTCATCCCTTGGTGAAGCGGTTCGAGGAATGCTTCGATAGGCGAAAGGTACTTGACTCATCTTTTGTTAACCTTAATGATTTCCGGCACTTAGTTGTATGTGATAGAAGTGTTCGGGATATGCTTATGCCTTAGGAGTCTGCTATTAACTTTGATGAGCGAGTCTATCCTAATTTGGTGCGAGTCTTTTACTCGAACATGGATATTTCCCATTATAGTCAAAATAGGATAGTTACTGAAGTTGGTGGTGTCCAAACAGAATTTGATGATGTGGAACTAGCTGAGTATCTTGGTATCATATGTGAGGCACATGACATATACACCTCTAGGAAAATCCTTTGCTTTGACCACTTTAGTCATACTGATAGTGTACGTCATATATGTCGCCATCGAGACCTGACTAATGAGATTTGTTTGCTTCCATTTCAGTCTCAACTTTTACTTCTCCAAGTCCATATTCTTCATTCTATTCTACAGCATATAGTGACACCTAGGAAGGGTCACTCGGATGAGGTCACGAGGTTGGACGTGGGCATACTGGATAGCTTACTCTCAGATCGTCCCATAAACCTCGCGTATATTATTGTGCGGCATATTTTGAGTACTCCAGCAGTTAATCACCGCTTTCTTCTGTATGGTCGTATCATTACTAAGATACTGCTTCACTTTGGTGTGCCTCTTCGAGATACTGGATATATGGAGACTAAACGGATTGGTCCCGAGGCAATGACGAGTATCGGTTTTTCTTGGAGGAATGAGAAGTGGATTAAAACCAGCAACTCCAAAAACCGGGATACCTTGATAGCTCCGGAGGATGATCGAATGCTTAATGATATCTATCCTCTCGATCAGCTTTCTAACTTTAGATTAGGAGCTCAGCCTCCTCTTCTACGTCACCGGTTTGTCCCTCGGCCTCCAGCTGACTCTAACTTTGAGGGGCGCGCGGCGGATGCTGACATTCCCTCCTCTTCTGAGCCACCACCTGCACCTGAGCCCTCAGCTGTTCTGAAGTCATCAGTTACGCCTCAGTAGCCATCTGCTGTTCTTGAGCAGCCAGCTGCCTGTATGCTGCCTCCAGCTCCAGCTCAGCCACCCGTTTCAGATGGTATACATCAGCTAATTCTTGATCGATTGGACACTCTTTCCCGTAACCACCAGCAGCTGCGTTCTGACTTTCAGATCTTCCAGCGGCAGAGTATTGATCATCAGCTTGAGATTATCCATGCCCAGCGCATCATTCTTGGCTACTTTGCCTATGATCCGGGGAGCTCATCTTCTCCTCCAACACCACCTCATTAGTTTCTGAGTTATGTTTTCACACATACAGTTCATATTTTGATTGTTTGCATTTTGACATGTATATTTTTACTGCTACTGCTATATGCTATTTATGGATTTTGATGCCATGGTTTTATGATTGTTCTTGATGTTAGATGACTTGATTGTGCTTGATACAATTTGTGGATTATTGAATATTGAAGTGTTGCTTTGCTCATGGTGTTGTTGGTTTGGTGATAGAGTTGTTGTTATGACATTTTGGAAGTGTTTTTCTCTCACGTGCATAAATGGTTTTGCTCATTTTTAAGGGGAAAATCCTGCCCAAATTTTTGGCGACAAAAACCGGACTTTGCGTTTCTTTCTTTTCTCTTTCTTTTTTTGATGATGAAGGGGGAGATAATTTGAGAGTTTTTTGAATGAATTTGAAAAAGTTTTATAAATGAGAAGATTTAAAATGCTTACTTAAGCAAAAATCCTTTTATTAAACATTTCTTAATTTGGACACACATTAAGGGGGAGCATATATTAAAGGGGAGCTAACTATTGAATAGAGTTTTTCATTATCAAAAAGGGGGAGATTGTTAACATGAATATGTTAATACTATTGATTTTGATGATAACAAACTTTAAATGATTTTAGTAAAAATGTTGGAGTTATTTCTTAATAAATGAAAGTAAAAAAACCACCCCATTCATACTTATAAAAGATGGATTTTCAAATTGGGAAAAGATTCTTTGCAAAATCTGGTTTAAAATTTGCTTCTAGAAATAAACGGTGAACCGGTAATTTTGAAACGGCTAACCAATTAAGACCAGAGAGCAACAATTTATCTAAGCTCTAACTGTTAGTGAAAAACAAAAAAATGGAAAGGCTACTGGAAACTAACGGCGAACCATTTACTACAAACGGTTAACTGATAATGTCCAAATAAGTGACTTCATACAAGTCCTTAACTGTTTTCTAAAAACGGATAACTAATGTTCATCTTACAGGTCACTGGAAACTAACGGCGAACCGTTTTACTATAAATGGTTAACCGATAATGCCCAGAGAAGTGACTTCATACAAGTCCTTAACCGTTTTTTGAAAATAGATAACTAATGTTCATCTTGCAAGTCACTGGAAATTAACCGGCAAACCGTTTATTACCAAACGGTTAATCGATAACATCCAAAGAGTCAATTCATGCAAAGCCTTAGCTGTTTATTTAAAACGGATAACTGTTGCTCATTTTTCAGGTTACTGGAAACTAACAGCGAACCGTTTATTACAAACGGTTAAACCGATAACATCCAGAGAGTCACTTCATACAAATCCTTAACCGTTTACTATAAACGGATAACGGGTATTCATTTTGCAGGTCTTTGGATGTTAACGGCGACAGGGTAACCATAAACGGCAAACCGTTTACTTGAAATATGGCCCAAGGGTAACTTTGACCAGCACAAACGGTTAACCGTTAATGGCTAACGGTGAACCGTTTTCGGGCAGACAGTCAGTAATGGCTAGTTTTTCAGCTCTAAATATAAATAAGCTCATTCAAATTCAAAGAAGATTGATTACAACACAACCATTGAGCTTATACTCGAGTTTACAATCTCCACAAGAGCTTTAAACATACTCTTACTTCATCTATTCACACTTTGAGCATTGATTTGTAATCTTAGATATAGTGTGAGAGAAAAACAGTTTGTAATCTTTCTTTTTGAGTGATTGTAAGTGTTGGGATACACTTGGGTTAAGAGATTGGGGATAATCTCTTATTGTAAAGGTTATTGACATCTTGGAAGTCAAGTGTAAGCAATTGAAGCCTTGGAGGCTTGCTTAGTGAAATCCTCAAGCCCGGAAAGCTTGGAGGCGTGGACGTAGGGGAGGTTGGCCGAACCACGTAAACATCCTCATGTTTGATTCTCTCTTCCCTTACTTTTTAAATTGTGATCGATTTAATTATTATTGTCTTAATTTGCATTTAGATTTGCATGATAATTCTTTTTTCGTTGAATAATTTATAAAAACCCAATTCACCCCCCTCTTGGGTTGTCTAGATAATATTTCACATGGGTCTAACAAAATCTTCTCAAGATGACAAAAGGAAAGGGAAATTCTCTCTTGTATGTTGAGTAAGTCTTCAGATGCGTTCACTTTGAGCATAGTTGCCAAAAATAATTGCTTAATTCAATCAAAGTTACAACAATATTTGTAGGTAATGCTCTACGTTAGCCACAGGAAGTAATATTTGCATCAATACATGACTGCCATAGCATTTAAGACCCCAAATGTTAAATTCTTTAGTATGGACACATCAAGCATTAAGTATATCATACAACTACTTTTACACTTCAATTCCAGATAACCGAGAATGTCTTATCCCCACTTCTTTATTTTATCAAAAAAAAATATTGTCTTTCTGAAACTGATGACATCTTGGTAAAAAATTAATGGAGGCCCAAGTAAAAATATTTTCTGAAAAATCACTGATAATCCATAACAATGCTACATTTAATTTTAACATTTGATTGTGCGAAACATCATAGCTAAGTACCCCTTTTAGCCCATAATTCTTTCAACTTATTAATCAATAGTTGCAAATAAACATCAATCTTGTTACCGACCCTTTAGGTCTATCAAAAAGCACAAATAAATATTCTGAATGGTTGTTTTGTGCACATCCAAGGTGGCAAATTGTATGGAATTAAAAGTACATGCCATTTACAATTTGATGCAGACATCGTTCTAAACTGATTCAAACTATTACTTTCCAATCCAAGCCTAACATTACGAATCTCTAGAACGAAATCAATATTTATTTGATCAAATGATTTCCATGCAGGATTATCAGTAGGATACCTTAGCACGCAATCATCAGTGCATGATTTAGCATGCCATCTCATAAAAGAAACAATTTTCGATGACATAAACAACATTTATAGTCTTGTTACTCATGGAAAAATACCATGCTTGCTTGATCAATATTTGTTTACCCTTGTTTGAAGGATCACCAGAATTCACATCAATTTTTATATCTAGATGCATACCATATTTACATCGATCAAGTGTTTTATGTTCAATTCTAAACAACATAGAGTAGGACCTGTGTCCCAAGTCTTGTATGTAAACTCTAAATCAACAGTTATGTTTTTAGCCTTACAATATGAATTTGGCAGTTCTATTTCTTTAGAAAAGGCTTCTTTTACTAATTCCAGTAACACTGTCAATGACTTGTCTGTCCACTCACATGATACTTTCATGTGTAAGAGTTGAACAATGAATGGTAAGATTGTAAATTCCTCACATCCCAGATATAAAGAAGACTCTACCTCTTGAAGCAATTTGAAGAATTCTTTAGTTTCATTCTTTAGACGCTCATTATGTTCATTCTGTTCATGCTAGTGGATGATCATTAATTGGAGTGCCCATTACATCGTGAATCATTCCAACCATATCATCATCAATACTCGAGTCATAATTAACCTCAGTTTGTTGGTTAGATTCCAAAAATGAAGATGGTTCACCATGCAATATCCAGTTTTTGCATTTTGACCAAAAGTTGTTTATTATGATATGGTCTCTTTCCACTTCTTTAACAAGATATCGATTGCGAAACTCCTTACAAGGACAATAAATTCTTGTATCACAACCAACATGCTTAAAGGCAAAGTCTAAAATGCCCTCGCCCCCATCAGTAGATGACTTGATTGCCCTATTTGGGAAATCAGTTTAACTCTTGTCTGTGATTATCTCCTTTTAACACACCACAAAATTAGTAAAATAAGTTTTGTTAGTTCTTTATTTCTACTGAGATATTTTCATGTGTGCAGAGTTTGTGACTTGTATGTTAATAACAATTGGCTATTAGCTCTAGAGATCTCCATAAGCAAAAAATTGGTTGAAAATATGAAACGACCAGTCCCGCACCCCAGGGCGAGTCTATCTAAACTCATATAATCGAATTGATACTAATTATGATATCTAAGAATTCTATCAAAAATTCGACAGAATCTCCCCTATAAATAAAGCATCCTTAAACCTGCAATTTACAAAACAATACTCCCAAAATAATTCAATATTCATCCATCCTTTATAACCAACTTCTCATGTCAACATACCAAATACCACCCAAATCATTCTAATATTAAAATATAATGGTTATCCTTAATTACAAAATATAACATATAAATACAATTCGCAATATCTCAAATATCAAAATATTAAATCTACGCCCCTAGCACCATCACGTGGCCACAATTTCAAATCCAACTATCATTGTTGGGTCGACTGATATGCCTACAAATCTCCTGTGGAAGGATAAAATATAATAAAAATGGGATGAGTATAAAACTCAATGAGCTCAGTGAGAGAATAATAATTTTTGGAAAATAAATTTATTTAAAATGATTTAATCTTTCTCAAATTAATTTCATCAAATATCATAAGAACTTATATAAACATATTCAATTCAAATCATGCACTGAAATAACTATATTACATAAATCTGCATAAAATTAATGAAATCATAATACTTATAATATCAAATACTGAATAACAAAAACTATCATTAAACAAGTACCCAGGGGAATGATCTCATCATATCCGGACCTCGACAGACAAGCAACCAGGGAACCATCATGCCCCGGAGCTACAACGGATAGACGGGGAAATCTCATCTCATATCTCATGTATCTCAACATCTGTATCTCTATAATCATCATACTGCATACATAAGCCCCCAAAAGGCAAAAACGCCCAAACACACGGCCCAAAGCCTCTATGTGTGTTCAAACAGGCCCCAAAGACCTTCATCTCATCTCATCTGTATCTCTATATTCATCTCGTATTATCTGTATCCCTGTATCTGGAGGGGAAGGGTATTGTCCAATGATTTTCCAAACAATATTTTATACATGTGTACATAAACATATAATTACATATGAAATCTCATTTTCTTTTTATTCAACATATCTCAAAATCCACTCAATTCTAATATCATGCATTTACTCAAAAACGATAATAAAATCATTAATCAAACTCATTATTAATAACAATAAATATCAACACATAGATAAAAATCAATTTTCTAGGAAATAATTAAATTGAAGCATCAAATACTTATTTATCAAAACATACTGCACTGTATATAAAACCAGCATATACTATGAAAATAAGTTTTGTATATTCGACTCACAGTGACGAAGTCTAGACTCGGTATCAACAACGTCCGCGAGTTGATTCTCGTTTGCGGATCCTTCTAATCAAGGAAACGACATAATCATTCTCTGTAAATTTGAAATACAACTAATTTTACATAATAATTTTTGAAACGAATATCTATCTACAATAAACTATTCCCGCATGCACAAAATTACCAAAATATCCTACATGCCAAAATTACCAAAATGCCCCCAACATCATTATTTTACCAAAATTATTCTCATAATCTTCAATTACTAAATTGTCCTCAATTTAGATCATGAAATTACCACAATGTCAGAATTTATGAAATTACCCTCGGCACGTAAAATTACCAAAATGTCCTTAACGACTTAAATTATCGAATTACCCTCGAAATCTCAAATCACCTCATTGCCCTAACCTAAAATTACCAAATTATCCACTGATTCCATAAATTACAAATTCACCCTAAAGTTTTATAAATTTACTGAATTGCCCTGCCGGTCAACGGTGACTGGACTTCAGTCAACGACGACCGGAAACTTAGGTCTGATGTTCAGACCTCGGTGAGTCCAACGGTGTCGGCAGTGACCTCCCATGCGTGGTGATGACGGTGGATCGTGCTCTCAAAGCCATGAGCTTTCCGGCAGTCGTTCAAGGCCAAAACAGAGGTTTCAGGTGGCGGGGTTGGTCGGAAATGAAAGCTAGTGATGTGAGGAGTCGAACCCAACCAGTGGTGCAACATAATTTCAGCGAGATTGACAATGAAGAAAACAGGTTGAGCCGCAATCTTTCAAGCTTCGATCACCAATGTTCTGGCTGCTTTTCGATGACGACGACAACGGGGATATGACCGACATCGCTCAAGCTTTAGATTGGTACCAAGCTCAGCCGATGAGGTGGCCGGAATCGACGGTTGGAGCCGGGTCAAGGACGTGCGACAGATCCGGGCTAAACGAGTCAATTTCTCTCTCTCCTTCTCTCTCACGTGCCCCTCTTTCTTTCCTCTTTTGGAAATCTGCTTCCCCCTTTCCATTTATAGAAACCAACTTCTTCTTTTTTTTGTGCACTTAAGCTTAATACAAATTAAGCTAATATTGAACTCGTGACAAAAATAAAATCCGACGACCCAAACTTTTAATCGCGCTCAATTTATCTTGATTTAATGTTGGGATAATTTTAAAATTAATATCGAAGAGGAAAAATTAAATCATACACTTAATTAGGAAAAATCAAGGTGCATATGTTACAAAATAACAATTGGTTGTTGGTTTGAATGTTTAAAAACGGTAAAATCTAAATAAATGACTTGAATAAACTATCCATATATATTAGGATGCATGGTAACGTTTTGAAACACTACAAGAAAATTGACAATAAATGACAGACAATTTGTAACAGATTATGAGAGGTCATAAACGCATGATAGAGTCGTGATAGATTTTGTGTCAATCAAGTATTCATGACAGATTTGTGATAGACTCGTGATAGAAATAAATTATGTCAAGAATATGTGACGACATTGTGATAAAATATTTACGTCAAGGATTCATGATAGAATTTTAATGTTGACTTGATTTTGGCACTTCTTTAAATAAAATTTTGGGTATTATTTAAAATAAAATATTATATATTCAAGAAACGTCGTCGTTTTCACGTAAATTAGAACAACGGTTTTTTGCTCATAAATTAAAAATATTTAATATTATGAATTTTTTTATTAAAAATTAAAAATAAACATAAGAGTTTAAATTAAAAAGATAACCTCGATCTTTTTTCATAAGTGTTGAGGCCACCACACACTAGAGATTGCAAAATTCTAGGTCGGGTTCGGGTATTACAATGACCAGACCTTGCCAGATGCAATCGGTCCATGTTCGGATCGGGTTTTAATCTTAGTACCTAAATTTTATATTTTTTAATATTATATGTGTATATATTTTTATTTTTTGATAATTTTATAAGTTTTAAATTTATTTCAATAAAATTTGACATAAAAATATAAAATTTAAGTGTTTAAAACTTTATATATGTATAGTAAATGAGTCAAATAAATATAAATATTTAAAATAATATATATTTTATAATATTTTTTTAATAAAATCCAGATTCTAAATTTATTAAGTGATGTTCAAGACTGACCCGATTTCATACTCAGACCGAATAATATCCGATCCACAACGCTTGAGTACGGTCCGGATCCAAACCGAACAGATATTTTTACCACCTCTACCTAGGGATGGCAATTATACCCGTAAACCCGCAAACCCGCCCAAACCCGCCCGCTAAAACCCGCCCATTGCGGGTAATTTTATCCGTTGCGGGTGGGTTTAATGTTATAAATTAAAACCCACACATGGATGCGGGTGGGTTTGGTAATGACTTTAAACCCGACGGATACCCGCATGGATATCCGTCAAACCCGCACTATTTTTTTAAATATTTTTAATTTAATTTTAATTAACAAATTTTTAATTTAAAACATATATAAAAAATTATACAATTATTCAAAATTTTAATTTAAAACATATATATAAAAGAATTAAGTTTCTTTAACTTAATTCATGGATTGTTATATACCTATTATAATTTTGTATGTATTATTTTTCTTTAACTTAATACATGGATTATTTCATTAATATAATTTTTTTCTCCGAATTAGTATTTGAAAATAATAATACTAATTATTATTGTAGGCATCGTGTTGGATGGGTGCTTGTTGTGGTGAATGAAATGAAATATCTTCTCTTGGAGTTTATTTTTAGATCCTAATTTATATTTTTTAAATGAATTTGAATAATTTATACTTAGATTTGAGAATGTGTTGGATTGATGTTGAAATTTTAAATTTTCACTTGTATTGGTTAAATATAAAATTGAGTATGTTATGTAGAAATTGAGGTTATTATTATAAATTTATATATTAAATATTAGTAATTTTAAATGTAAAAACCCGCAAAAAATCCGCTGGGTACCATTGCAGGTTTGGTAATTATCCAAACCCGCTGCGGGTCGGTTTTCTTAAAAAAATTAAAACCCGCTGCGGGTTGCGAGTGGATTTGGTAATTTAAATTTTATGCGGGTTTGGATTTGGTAATGGCAAATCCACTGCGGGCGGTGCCCATTGCCATCCCTACCTCTACCGCACACTCTCTCACTGAACTCTTCTCTCACAAAACCACTTGAAACCCTAGCGTCCTGACAGCCACCGTTAATCCACATAAGCCCACAGCCACTCTCAATCGACCTAGGTAAATGCTCACATCTACAGCCACCATGAATGAAGTTGCGGCAAAAAACCACAATCGCAGCCTCAATAACTGTAAATCGCTCTCTCAAAGAGCGCTTGTTGTTGTCGCGCCTACGAACGTTGTTGATAGCAAATAGACTTCTAATTTTTAAGAAAGGGAGTCAAGCAAGGGAGATGAGAAGGTTGCTTTTGCTTTGATCAAAGATTTGCAAAGAAATCCTAGTGGCTTCAATGTATTGGTTGGCCGTCAGGTTGGTTTGCTTTTGCTTGTTTGATTAGTTTTTGTTATTTTATTTTTATTCTAAAATGTAAGGAAAATAAGTTAGTAGATTTCTAAAATTGATTAGCTTTAAAATTGGAATCAATGCAACTATAATTAATTGATTAATTTTTGCAGGTCTTTTCTGATTTGACTAAAGAGGCACGAAGGTGAGAGTTGGATTATGAGTTGCTGGGTTAACTCAATAAGACTGTGTCTTAGCATGAAGAAACTAAGCTGCATCTAGTAGTTAACTATTCTTGTAAGGTTCTGTAATATGTAAGAGGAATATAGCTATGAGTTTTCTTAGAAAATGATGAATTTTATTCTTTTTGTTTCTTATTATTAACTTTTATCAGTTGTAAGAGATGCTTGTATTGTATACCACTATGATGTGTAAATCTAATACAGGATAGTTATGCTTGATGATAGTAATACAACCTTTACTAATGGTTCTTGTTACTTAGGGACGCTTATGGATTATGTGTCATTAGCACTATCTAGGGACCATTTTCTTTACGGGCAGTAAAAATTTACTGTTATTTGTGATTTTACATTTAGATTTTAACTCTTAAGCATTTTTTGTAGTTTCAGTGGAATATGATCTTTTTGGTAATTGGTGGAATCAACCAAGGTTTAATCTGTGGTCATTACATGTTAGTTATTTCCACATGCCTGTGTCTCTGTTTCATCTTGTTAATCTTCAATTTCATCCTTTTGAACCTTATTTGTAGTTTGAAGTTTATTCTTATATCTTAAAAAAATTCAATAGGTTCTACTCGGGTGTTATTGTTGCTGCAAGAGGCATTAAATTGTGGTTCCCTTCCTCTGTCAATATCCCTAAACTAATGGGTTGATCTCTATGCTAAATGGAAGTAGTTATATTTTGCTTAATCATCGACAAGTGATTATTGGTTTCTGTCTATTATAGGAAGAAAGATGAAAGCTATGAGAGTGAATTCAAGGATACAATCAAGGTCTTTTTACCTTTGAGAAATGGTGCTATTATAGAAATTGAAAGGTAATTTCCAGGTCGTTGCTTGCTCAGTATACAAATCCTCACATCTCCATTAACCAACAAGGTCTGCCCTTCAAAAGAGACTATATCTTCTTTTACTTGTTCTCAGGGTGCAACTCGTCATATGACAACACAAAAGAAGAGTATGATGGAGATTGAGTTAGTTGGAGCTGTAGGCAAATATGATATTGGCCATGTCAAGAAGTACTTTAGAGGTAAATAAAATTTCTGCAGCATTATATTTAGTAATATGCTAACTAGAAACTTCAAGCCTTATATTATTTGGTCTATACTCTCTCTTTCGCTTTCTTGTGAGACATAAACATGAAAATTATTTATTTCCATATGAATTAAAGTAGCTTTAGCTTTAACTTTATTAGCTATAAGCATGCATTTTAGGCTGTAACCTTTTAAAAATAACTAGCATATTTAGCAAGGCATCCATTCCCCTAATTGGTTTTCTAGTCTTTCAATGAATTTTAAATTTCCCAAAACTAAATGCTGTTATCTTTTGTTTGTTTGAGTTTCACTGATCAAACTTACTTTCTTTTTGAAAATTTGCATGTTAAAATGAAATTCAATGAATTATATATAAATTGATAATGCACATGAATTCTCAGTAGGGAAAATTTTTGCTCTGTTCTTATGTGGGTTTGTTACTCCAATCGTTGCCATACATGTTGTGTGTCATGTCCCCCGAAACGTCCTAGCTACATTTCCTTTGAAGAGGTCAATTGTCAAGACTATGGCAAATGCATGTGACCTTCATACCTGCACAATGCATGCTCTTGTTTCAAGTCTAGGCATAATTGTACAAAGGTGAATTTTTGTTCTAATTTAGCAAAATGCTGCAATAATACTTGTTGTCTATAATTACCTAGAACTCATTCTGTCTGGCTTTCATCTAGCTTTTATATAAATAATTGTAGTCGGCACAAGCTTCTCTATTAGATTATGTAAATAAATTATCCTCTGTAACAAATTTCAATAAAGTGTCTATACCAAGATGATAAAAACTTCTCATTGACTTAGCCTTATTTATATTACGAGTTAGCTTTATTTGCATTATGTTGTCTTGTTCCTTTATATCATGCACAATTGGTTGTGATAAAAGTTTAATCAATGTTGAACCTTGGTGTGGCTTAGAGCAGCATAAGGTAGGGCTTCCATAGATTGGATTCATAGAATAATTTGTTCATCCTCTCAAAAAAGATTGTGCATCTTAATTTAATTTGGATGAAATATTCTGGCACGGTGGCATTAAAGACTATTAACGTGCCATAGTTTGTTATCTTTGTTATGTTTGTTTTCAGGTACTATCAATTTGGATTTTGTTGCTCCATCAAGATTTTAGCTGTGGTTTTGGCGGACTTTGATTTTTGGTGCAAGTATTTTGCGGCTGGTGAAATTGTAGTTTATTTTGGGATCGATGTAATTTGAAAATACTTCAACAATATAGTTTGTATATGATTAAACTTGTTTTAATATATATTAAATTTCATGTATTTTTTATTTATTTTTTAAATATTATCATTAGATTTTCTGAAAACAAATGTGTAGAATTTGTGAATTTGAAGAAATAATAAATAATAATACAATTCAAATAAGAATAACCAAAATTCAATAATAATAATAATAATAATAATAATGCAATTTAAGAAAGAATAATCTAAAATCAAAATAAAAAATAAAAAATAATAATATTTTTTGATGGAATATAATAATATTTTTAAATATTATTAATTGAAATAATAACCATTTTCCCGCCAAAAAATTTACAAAAAATGCCAAAAAATTTAAATAATTTTGAAATTCCCATTAAAATAGTGTGATATATATATATATATGACTATTAAAAAAACTACTATAAATTCATGATGAAAAAAATTTCTATTATAAATTAATAACAGTAACATAAATGACGAATAAATTGTTTGTCATGCACTCCTTTTTATGACAGTTATTTTCCGTTATCTATTACCTATTTTCTTGTAGTGAATCAAATACTTTAGTTGCTAGTTATACTCTTTCATACATTAATAAATTATATATATAATAAATTAGGCCAACCAGGTGAAGCATTTTCATTGTCGTATGCACATATATATTGTTAACTAACTTACAACTATATTGAGGTATATGGTAACTTCTTAAAGTCTTGTGCTCTAGCTGCTCATTTATACTCTTTCACACACTAATAAATTTTATATACAGTAAATCGGGCTAACCAGTTGAAACATAGTAGCGTCGTTAGGGTGCACCAAATTTAAAAGTTTACTACTAGTATAAATAACTAGTACAGGGCGAGTAAGGATCGATCACACGAAAAGTATGCTAGTTATATTTATTATCAACTCTAAAGAGGATTTAAAATAAAATAATAGTAGTAATAATAACATAAATTAATCTAACTAAAGAAAATGGCAATGATGAATAAAAAAAGGAGGTTTATGAATTTTTAAAATAAATAGCAAGAAATAAAGAAATTAAAACTACAAAAAAATAATTTAATAAAAACTCGAACTAAAGGAGAAAAAACATAATAATGATAAAAACTTTAGTTAAATGATCATTCGCCACCATCAAACATGCACATAATATATCAATTCTATCATCAATTTCTATTAAAACTATCAACCGTAGACAACATTTAGCTTTGTTAGTCTCAAGCTTTCCTTAGAATGTCGTAAGCCAAAACGAGTTTTTTCACCTAATCTTTAACCATTAAATAATTTAAAACAAACTCTTTAAATTTACGAAAATAGAAGCATTAAGCAGAGAAAGATATTAGGTTGATTTATGTAATAAACACATAAGCTCGGATTATTTAACCTAGGTTATGTTCTCCAATTAAAATCACTAATTCCAATATACTATTAATGATTAAAATATCAAGACGATTACGGATCAAGAATTTTAATCTAGTAATAGAATTCATTCAAGTCCTATCTAATTGGCCACTCAAATAAAACAAGAATAAAATCATAATCATTAATTATAGAAGAACATAAACAATCTCAATTAAATAAATTGAATGATAGAAATTGAACATTAATCATATGACATGTTTGGGGTTTTGAATTCACGCTTAACCAAATAGAAAATCTAGCTTAACATAATTGAATTGAGAATAAAAAATTTGATAAAAACCAATAATGGAGATTAATTCAAGTGGCCAACTCTCCTTTTCTTTCTTTTGACTTCTCATTTCCTTTTCTGCTCTTCTTGCCGCCGGTGTTGCATATGTATTATGGCTGTCCAGTCCCGAATCAAAAGCCAAAAATTGGCTTTTATAATGCCCAAAGATTGGCCAAATCCTTTTTGGATTTTATTTCTAATTTAAAGCAATTAATTTGCTTCCCTTAATTGCCACGCTCATGTCGTCCACCTTGATTTCCTTTTTCTTCAATTTGCTTTCCCATATATAATGCCATGCGTGTGCAATTTAGTTTAGGCAAGACTTATGCATGAAATCTTTTTGAATTGGTAAAGTGAATCTTGCATGCAACTTATAAAGCCATGCACATCAAACAAGTTCCTATTTTATGCATGCTTATTTCCAAAGTCTTTATTTATCTCCATGAAATTGTATAAGCTTCTGAATGTGCATCAGTTAATTAATTGGCTTATGAAATCTTCAGTTATTTCCTTTTCTAATTCTTTCAAGCAGATTTTTCTCTTAAATGCTGCCCGATTTTTAATTTCTCTTTAATCTCATGATATATCTAAAATAACAAAATAAAAAAAGCAACATAAAAATTCGCACAATAAAATATAGTTTACTAAATTAAAAATTAACTAAAATAACTAGAATATCTAAGAACAATAACAACAAAAAGATGGAGAAATTAATTAGTAAAATATAGAAAAAAATATGGAATTATCAAAACATGCATTTTCATTGTCCATAAACATATATATATTGCTTACTAATTTACAGCTAGCGGACAAGCAAAAAGAATTGATAAACTAATATCAGAAATAATATTACCATTTATACTGTACACGAACACTACTAAATAAGCAAAATCACAAGCTCAAAACTGTGAGAACTACTATTTAGATAAAGCTAGCATTTTCTTATTTAATAGTGTTGCAAATGTCTAGCAATTTTCTAACACTTTATAGACAAAGATCACAAAGCCACCACAATAAAACACCACAAAAAGACAAAATTAACCAATAATATTCCTCTAACTTAGCTCTTTCACTCCCCCTCGACTAGTCTAACCTTCTCTTCACATACACAAAAAGTAGGTAGTCCTAAAAATTTGCCCTTCAAGATTGCACAAATTTCTTCAATCTCAAGTAGCTGAAGGTTTCTTCCATTTCTGTGGAAATTCCCAGCAACATCTCCCTATATTCCTTCAAGTACACGACATAGATTTATGAATGTTTATATGCTCAGTGCTATGTTAAAATAACACATGACAGCCATTCATCTAGTAAGTACCTAGAGTACATTAGTGGTAATTACTAAAAGATCCTTTCTACGTGGAACAAAACTTCTATTACTAGCTACTATAGAAAATTCTGCATTCCCAAACTGTCCAAGATGGGATAATTCCAAGAATTATTAATAGACGTATGATCCTCACTGTCATCCAAAGATGACATTAATAAAATGTGTGTTTATTAACAATTCTTAAATGGGTCTAAATTTTCAATGCGCATACTAAAATAATTAAAAATAAAAGATGAAACTTGAACATAAACATGGCTGATGCTACAATGCCGAGCGCTGAAGGTCCGGCACCATGCCGGAGAACGAAAAAAAAACCATTGGATTCAATCTAATTGAATGCAATGGTTGAGATTAAATTTATATTAAAAATAGAAAAAATGGGTGGACCTAGTAAACCCGTTCTCTGAAAAGAAAAGCCCACAATTTCCTCTCACCTCAATCCGATTTCTTTGCTTTCTCAAAAGAAAAATCCCTAAAATTTCATCTCTTTTTCAAATTCATAGTTTCTCTTATCCCAATTTTTTTCACTCAACAAGATCTAATCCACGGTCTCTCTCGCACTAATCAACCAATCGGATCCATCTACTCAGGTATTTTGTTTGTACACGAGAGGTAGAGGCAAAGCCAGTATCGCGCGTTGCTTCTTTTCCAACCGTCCATCGTTACCTTCGTTGCAATGTTGTCTACAGCATGAGCTGCCATCGAATGAGCTACAAGAAACTTTTATGGTGGCATATCCCTGGAATGGAACCAAAAAAAAAGAGCTGAGGTTTATGTTTGAAGTCATTCTTGGACAGTAAGAGCAGGGCGGATGAGTTGCAGGAAGAGAAGTGTGGCTCGAGGTAACTATTCTGTTCTCGTCATGTAAGGGACCCAGTGTTGTGATGCTAACTAGTAAGTCTTAGTTTTTTTATTATTTTTGATCATTTTGCATTTCCTCACTTGCATTCTCGAGATTTTTATATTTATCGTCAAGGAAAGGTGAAATTATTATTTAATGACTAGTATTTTGTATATCACTAGCATTATTCTTTATTTTTTGTGATTTTGCTTTTTAATTTGTTTAATTGGGTGTAGCCATTATATTGTGTCTGAATTGGTAGTTGATGTGAACTAATCTTATGCATCTTGCAAGGCTATTCAAGAGTGTATAAAGGTAAAATCTCTAAGTTCTCTTGAAAATATTAGATTTCCAAATTGTGTAATGTCCTTTTTCTTTTTCTTTTATGCAATGCAGCTTGGTGTGGAAAAGCAAAATGAGATCTTATAAACAGAAAGAGAGCTAACAAATATTTTTATTTGTTTCTTTTTCTTTTCCAACCGTTCAACCTCGATAATCATTACTGTGAAGGCCGAAGTTGTGACGAAGTTCCTCAAAACAGCCGAAAGGTTTTATTTTTATTTTTATTTTTTTTCTCTACAAATTTTCCTGAGATGATTAATGGTTTGAAGAGATGATTAATGGTTTGGAAGCATGAAATTGGCAAGAAAAACATGAGAAAATGGTGGGTTGTAGGGGAGAGAGAGTGTAGGTTATGAGTTTTAGAAAGAGAAGAAGAAACTAAAAAAAGTTATCAAACACACTTCTGTCTGGGAATACACTTCCTACTGGAATATATCAGCTAACCATTATGAAATAAATGGTGAACCATTATCTTCCAGAGTTAGAACAATATGTTTATGGAAATTGTTGGTTCACCATTAGCTCTTGTTATTGTCTAGAATTGTAAACACTATTATTGTTTTTCTTTTAGCTCTCGTTATAAATTCAATCGATACTACATTTATCTATGGTCTATTTCAGGATTTGAACCATAGCATACAGTTATAAAATGGAGTCCACAGAAGCTAGAAGGGAAGGGACCTGGTCAGAGGGCATGGATACACTTTTTGTAAGTATAAAATTATTGCTTCAAATAAAGTTCTTATTATAACTATCAATTCTGTTGATGTAATTAGCTGAACTAAAATGTTGTGTACAATAAGCATGAAGCAGAAAAGGTCAGGCAAGAAGGGATAAAAAAAGTTTGTAGGGCGACAATTGTTGAAAAATGGAAGAAATTAACGAATGAGGAGAAGTGCCGATTTGGTACAATGCATGAAGACCCAAGTTCAAATATTTGTTGAAATAGGCATTGAAAAAAAAGATGAAGAACAAAAAAATTGAGGATAAGCATAGCCAATGTAATTTATCTCGTTGTCGTGTCAGTGCATTCACTAAGGTCATTTCCACATTGTCGCCCGACCAACAAGCTGCAATTAGAGAAATTGGCATCGGAAGCATGCTAGAATTACAATGTGGTCGCCTGAGACAAGACTTCTGTGAAACACTTGTCCAACAATGTGATACAAAGAGGGCATTATATAGTTTTACATGGGAGAGAGTTTTGTTTTAAACCCTACAACCTTCAACATCGTAATGGGGATTAAAGATGGAGGGGGAACCAGTATACATCCGAGAAGAAGCGGGTGATATAATTGAACTGCGTGCCAAGTATAGAACAGGTGGAAGAGGAATTGAAATAGCCGCAGTTAGTGAAAGATTGATAGCTAGTGAGAGTAGTGATGATGACTTTGAGATCATGTTTTGTTTGTTTCTTCTAGGACTGTATTGTGTCCCACAAGTTCCAGCTACATCAATCCAATGTGTCTGCATGCCCTAAAAGATGTGCAGTTAATTAGGAAAAGGAATTGGGGCTACATGGTGTTTCAACTTTCTGTGGGGAGGACATAGCGAAGTATAAAGATCATCAAGTGAAGTCAGTTAGTGATTGTGTTGTGTTTTAAGAGGTATATTTAAGAAATCTTAGATGCCATAATTAATTTTCCAATCACGAAAAATAAAATGACGTAGTAATTGTTTTTTGAATGAACAGTTGTTCTACTTTAGTGCTATTTTGTATGATCGGTGTTCCATGGACAGAACAGTTTGCCCTGTTAGTGTATGGACCAATGGAAGAGATTCGACGCTTATTGAATTGGCGGAATTGGGGACATGACAAGTACTGAGGTTTGTTTTATTTTTTGTCTTGTTCACACATATATTTTATTTTTTTTACAGTTAATTGAATATATTTTGATTGTCATTATGTATGATTGTTGTGCATATTTATTTTAGGTTCCAACGCGTGAATCCAATCTCTTGCAGCCCCAAATAAATTTCCTCATGTTGAACAAACCGAAGATGCTAGGCCAAGCACTGTTAATATGGAGGAAACTGTTGAGTGTTAGAAAGTGCATATTTATAAAGGAGAAATCGTTATTTTATATATCAAGTATTGCTAACAACCGTTACTTTTATGTGTTTAAATTTCTTGTACTTTAATTATGTGTGTTTTATTTTAATTAAGTATTTGATGTATTTTAGGGGCATCATAGTCATTTCACAATAAACGAGAGATCAAATGGCAAAACGGACATCATTTTTGAACTCAGGACGGTCGAAAACCTCAGGAGGAGTATAAAAGGAAAAATGATACTGTTCACACGTATGGTACTATTCACATATACGGGTACTGTTGGCGTTACTGTGCAAATAGTGGCGGTTGACTGTACTGTGCAAATAGTGGCGGTTGACTGTACTGTGCAAATAGTGGCGATTGACTGTACTGTGCAAATAGTGGCTGATGACGTGGCGAAATCCTGAGCGTCCAAACTGTTTTTAATCCGATGGCCATGATTTACTCGATGTAACTATAAAAAGGGGGCCTCCCCCCCCTAATTCAGTACCTCTGAATCCATTTTTGGGATTCATTTTCTGTAATTCTCTCTCTATCTTGTATTTTCTTTGTATTTTAATAAATTCTCATTTTGCCCCTAGTTCAACTATGAGTGGCTAATTTTCTTTCAAGCTTGGGTTGAAGGTGAAGTCTCAACATGTGTCATGGGCTTGATTTGGTAAATTTATTTTCTCTTCCCCTCTAGTTTTTGTGGATGTTTTGACTTCTCGTCGACAAATAATACTAATCTTATCTAGTACTGCCTTGGTTTCACCGGCTCCCTAGTATAAGGTTATTATTATTTGGCACGATAAGCCCTTAGCACCATATTTATTAGAGCGTGGTTCGTGAGGTGTGGATTTCCCTCTCATGATTTAATTGGTATTAATATGGAATATTTAGCCCATGATGCATGTTGATACGGATCCAGATACCCAAGTACGTCATTTAATAGATTTACACTTCAATTTATTTCTGCCATTTTATTTCCAATTTCAGAATTTAATCTTGCCATTTTAATTTAAGTTTTAGCATATTTCAAATCATTTCCACCATAAATCCAACCATCCATTTACAGAATTAATTCTATAAATAATTAAAATCCACCTCCTCGTGGGATCGACACTCGCACCATTAAGCTATACTACAACAGATTCGTGCGCTTGCGAGTTCAATAAAATTTGCACAACAAGTTTTTTGGCGCCGTTGCCGGGGAGGTAAGTAATTTTAATTCTTAGAATTAATTTTTGTGAATATTTCCATTTAATTTTCTTTTGTATTTTTTTGAATCTACACTTAGAGGTTAGTATTTCTTTTCTTTTTCTCTACTTTAAATTATGTAATTTAATTTTCAAGTTAATTTTTATTTCTTCTTTGTCATTTTTTATTTATCTTATTAATTTATTTTTAGTTAGTTTATTTCACGTATTTGTTTCTTGTGTTTTTATAGTAAGTTTGTAATAGCGCAACAAGGTTAGTATCATAATTTCTCCTTCTTCTTTATTTGTTTTGCTCTTATTCTTATTTTTATTTTATTTGTTTTGTTTTTCCATTTATTCTTGTATTTCTTGTATGCATGGTCGTAGGTCATTATTACCCAATCTTGAACCTATAGACCTTGAATTAGAGAAAACACTTCGCACACACAAAAACATTAAAAACAAAATGGATTTACAAGCACCACAGGAGAGGCCATTTAAGGACTACTTTAGTCCCTTAGCTAATTTGAGCACATCATGCATACGGTACCCAAATGTAGCTGCTAGGAGTTTTGAATTAAAACCTAGTGTGCTAAATTGTCTCCCCACGTTCTATGGCCTAGAAAATGAGGACCCATACAATCATTTGAATGATTTTCATGCAATTTGTCAAACATTTAAATATGAGAATTTTTCAGATGATGATGTAAAACTTAGATTATTCCCATTTTCTTTAAAGGATAGAGCTCGTTCATGGCTTAATACATTACCTGCTAATAGTATTGCATCATGGGAACAAATGGTTACAAAATTTTTAAATAAATATTTCCCAGTTCATAAAACAAATGCTATTCGCAGGGAAATCTCGGAGTTTGCCCAGAGAGATGACGAGCAATTTTTCGAAACATGGGAGCGATTCAATGGGCTACTCTTGAAGTGTCCACATCATGGGTACGAGAAATGGCACCAATGCCAATACTTTTTAGAAGGCTTATTACCAAATGTGCAAGAATGGCTAATGGCGACAAGTGGAGGAGAGCTAATGTCAAAAAGTGCATCAGAGATTTGGGAATTCTTCCAGCGACAAGCAGATAATTCCCCAACAACGGAGTCGATCACTCAGGAATACTCGAAGGGGTTAAAGGAGTAAATGAGGTTCAAATTGGCGAGTCAACGTCAGGAATCAAAGAAGTCAAGGAGATGGTTGAAGGGTCTTGCTCGACAAATAGCATCATTATCGACTGCTAAATCAACAGAGCCACATGACCTTGACTCATATCCAGATCAAGCCAATGTCATAGGAGTAATGAGAAAACCATCAAATTACAACCCATACTCCAATACATATAACTCTGGATGGAGAGACCACCCCAATTTTTCATGGTCGCAAGGATTCCAACAGAATGGACCAGCAGCTCCAGCTCCACCAATGCAACCAATTGCTCAAAATCCTCAAGCCTCTCAGCCACCATTCAGACCATACAATCAGAATCAGAACCAGAACTACTCTCAACCTAGACCATGGGAGGATGCATTCCAGAATCTTAGGAATATTACTCACTCCACGATTGAGCAACAGAACCGCACCATTGATGGACTACGCAACGAATTGAGGAGCGGGCTTCAACTCACAAGCTCAATCAGTTTCAAGCTTGGAGAAGATGGTGGGACAACTTGCTTCTTCAGTTCAGACCTTGGCAATGACTGTTGAGAAAGGTAAAATTTCCAAGTCAACCAGTGCCTAACCCTAAAGGAGTGCATGAAGCAAGTACCAGTTCACCACAGCAGCATGGAGAAGTCAAAGCTATCATGATCTTGCGGAAAGGAAAAGAAGTCGGACAATAAAGTGGAAATGCCAATGCCAAAAGACAATCAAATTGTACCTGTGAACGTTGAGGACTCATCACCAGAGGAAAACGAAGACACCAACCCACGAGGAATATGTTCCAAAAGCTCCATTTCCTCAGAGGTTAGCGAAAGGAAAGAAAGGAAAATCTACAGGTGAGATTCTCGAAATTTTCAAACAGGTAAGTGTTAACATCCCACTACTTGATGCTATAAAGCAAGTTCCATCTTATGCCAAGTTTCTTAAAGATCTGTGTACTAAAAAGAGAAATATGCATGTTCAAAAGAAGGCATTTTTAACAGAAAACGTTAGTTCTATACTCCAACATAAAATTCCTTTAAAATGCAAAGATCCAGGTTCCCCCACTATCTCATGTAGTATAGGGAACCACACAATTGAGAATGCTTTGTTGGATTTAGGAGCTAGTGTAAATTTGTTGCCTTATTCAGTTTTTGTGAAACTTGGACTGGGAAAATTACACCCAACTCCAGTGGTGTTACAACTTGCAGATCGGTCCACGAAAATACCTCGTGGTATTATGGAGGACGTGCTTATCCAGGTAGACAAGTTTTATTTTCCTGTTGACTTCATTGTAATTGACACTCAACCAATACAGGATTCACGGAAGCACATCCCCATTATTCTAGGCCGACCTTTCTTGGCAACTTCGGATGCTCATATTCAATGCAGAACTGGAAATATGCAGTTGTCCTTCGGCAACATGACTATGGAGCTGAACATCTTCAATATTGCCAAACAACCTCACAACACAGATGATGGAATTGTTGATGTGGACTTAATTGAAGCATTAGTTGATAACTCTTTTGTTTCAAACCTTAGTGATGATCCTTTACAAACATGTTTAACACACTTTGGTTTGGATTTTGATATTGACAGATCGGTCGATGAGGTCAACGCCCTACTTGACTCAGCACCATCTATGGACACTAATAAATGGAAGCCAAGAGTTGAACAACTAGCGCCATCAGAGAAGAAACTCATTCCATCATCAGAATCACCACCGAAACTCGAGCTCAAACCATTGCCCAACACTTTGGAATATGCATTTTTGGGGGACGAAAGTACTTTACCGGTAATCATCTCATCATCCCTCAATGACGAACAAAAAGGTAAGTTGTTGGATGTTTTAAAAGAACACAAAGGAGCATTAGGATGGACCATAGCGGATATAAAAGGTATAAATCCAGTAGACTGCATGCATTACATTCACCTTGATGAAAATGCTAAATCTACTAGGGAAATGCAACGTCGGTTGAATCCTAATATGAAAGAAGTTGTTAGAACAGAAGTCCTTAAGCTATTAGACGCAGGTATCATTTACCCAATTTCTGATAGTTCATGGGTCAGTCCTGTTCAAGTTGTCCCCAAAAAGTCAGGAGTCACTGTAGTTACGAATGCCGATAATGAATTAATACCAACTAGAGTAACTACAGGATGGCGTGTATGCATTGATTATAGGAAGTTGAATTCTGTCACACGTAAAGACCATTTTCCTTTACCATTCATCGATCAAATGCTTGATAGGTTAGCAGGTCACGAATTTTATTGCTTTCTAGATGGCTACTCAGGATATAATCAGATTCCCATAGCACCAAAAGATCAAGAGAAGACCACTTTCACTTGCCCTTTTGGCACTTTTGCATATAGGAGAATGCCATTTGGATTATGTAATGCACCTGCTACATTTCAACGATGCATGTTAAGCATTTTTTCTGATATGGTTGAACGATTCCTTGAGGTCTTTATGGATGACTTTTCTGTTTTTGGTGATTCATTTGATCAATGTTTACGTCATCTAACACTAGTTCTGCAGAGATGTATCGAAAAGAACTTGGTCTTAAATTGGGAGAAGTGCCATTTTATGGTAACACAAGGTATTGTTCTCGGTCACATCATTTCAAGCAAAGGTATTGAGGTTGACAAAGCCAAGGTGGATCTCATTTCCAATCTTCCTCCACCCAAAACAGTCAGAGAAGTAAGATCTTTCCTTGGGCATGCTGGTTTTTACAGACGTTTCATTAAAGATTTTAGCAAAGTTTCTAGACCCTTATGCAATTTACTTGCTAAGGATGCACCTTTTATCTTTAATGATTCATGTCTTGTGGCTTTTGAAAAATTAAAGCAATTGTTGACAACATCACCCATCATTCAGCCCCCAAACTGGAGCTTACCATTTGAACTCATGTGTGATGCATCTGATTATGCAGTAGGAGCAGTGTTAGGACAAAGAGTTGATCGAATTCCCCATGTTATTTATTATGCTAGTATGACATTGAATGATGCACAGTTGAACTATTCAACTACTGAAAAAGAAATGCTAGCAGTAGTGTTTGCATTGGAAAAATTTCGATCTTATCTCATTGGTTGTAAAATAATTGTGTTCACAGATCATGCTGCTCTGAAATATCTTCTCACGAAGAAAGATGCAAAAGCTAGACTAATTCGTTGGGTGTTACTTTTGCAGGAATTTGACTTGGAATTCAAAGATAAGAAAGGCACAGAAAATGTTGTAGCGGACCATCTCTCTCGTCTTCATTTTGACACAATTACAGAGCCACTAACATTGAATGAGTCCTTTCCAGATGAACAATTAATGAGTGTGGAAGTTTTACCTTGGTATGCTGATATAGTTAATTATCTTGTTACAGGCAAACTTCCAGAGCATTGGACTAAGCAAGACAAGGCCAAATTCTTTGCAGAAATAAAGAATTTCTTTTGGGATGACCCATATTTGTTCAAATATTGTGCAGACCAAATTGTCAGACGATGTGTCCCAGAAAATGAAATTCAGAATATCCTTTCATTCTGCCATGAACAAGCTTGTGGAGGCCATTTCAGTGCTAAGAAAACAGCGACTAAAGTTTTACAATGTGGTTTCTATTGGCCAAATATATTTCGAGACGCTTATACTTTTTGTTCTTCATGTGATAGGTGTCAACGAATGGGGAGCATTACACGAAGGAACATGATGCCACTAAATCCAATTTTAGTGGTTGAGATTTTTGACGTATGGGGTATCGACTTCATGGGACCCTTTCCCCCTTCTTTTGGCCATCAATACATCTTGGTAGCTGTTGATTACGTATCGAAATGGGTAGAAGCGATTCCATGCAGAACTAATGATCACAAAGTGGTGATAGGGTTTTTGAAAAGTAACATTGTTTCACGCTTTGGATTCCCTCGAGCGATAATCAGTGATGGTGGTGCCCACTTTTGCAATAAAGCATTCAAAGCTCTTTTGACAAAGTATTCAATCACTCATAAAGTGGCGACCCCGTATCATCCGCAAACCAGTGGCCAAGTGGAGATCTCCAATCGAGAACTAAAGCACATATTAGAAAAGACGGTGAGGCCGGACAGAAAAGATTGGTCATTAAGACTTGATGACGCATTATGGGCATATAGAACGGCTTTCAAGACCCCGATTGGGATGTCACCCTATAGGCTAGTGTATGGAAAAGCTTGCCACCTACCTGTGGAACTCGAGCATCGTGCATATTGGGCTATCAAGAAATTCAATTTTGACATGCATCAAGCCAGCTCAGAAAGAAGATTACAACTGGCAGAACTTGAAGAAATTCGCAATGACGCGTACGAAAATGCCAAAATTTACAAGCAACGAATGAAAGTCTTCCATGATAAGCATATTATGAGAAAATCTTTCACTCCAGGTCAGAAAGTACTTTTATTCAACTCTCGCTTGCACCTATTCCCAGGTAAGTTACGCTCTCGATGGTCTGGTCCATTTATTGTTCATACTGTTTTTCCACATGGGGCAATTGAAATTAAAGACCCAAAGAACGGTGTCACATTTAAAGTTAATGGTCAAAGATTAAAGCCATATCTAGAGTACCAACCACATGGAGAAGACACCGACATAAATTTGAGTGACCCACCAGATTTGAATTGATTTTTTCTTTTCGGTGGTTTGATTTTTCTTTCTTTATTTATTTTTATTCTTTTGCTAATTGAATTTATTTTTGCATAAGTGTGTTTCTTTTGTCATTAACGTTTCTCTTATCATTGTTAATCATGAGTCTCTTACTTAGACCGTTCCTCCTGAACATTCTTAAACCACTTCAACGTGTCAAAACTCATCTCAAAAGACAGATTCACTCTTGTAAAACACATCGCATTTGGGCTCTACAACCACCAGAGTTGGTAGCCTATGTTGAGGATTTAGAATGCCAACTCAGAGATATTGAGAAAAGTGTTTTTGACATCCAGTTGGAGCTTGAGGTAAATTCAATAAGAGGACGATTTTAATTTTCTTTGTGTGTTTTAATTTGTTTTTCTGTTTGTGTGCTTTAGTTTGTTACCCCGGTGAAGTGGCGGATAACGGTACTCCATGACAATCAAGTCGATTACTTCAGTTTCCCATAATAACTGATATTCTGAGGTGAAAGAATGGACAGAACCGAGATTCTAGCGAAGCTCCACAAGCGATTCCCTTCACTCCCTCAGAATGCCCTCCTTACGATCTACAAAACTCGGTCCGAACGCATGCGACTGCTCATGAGGAATAACATACCTGCTGACATCCGTTGGTTAATTGAAGCAAAAGTACGATTGGCAGGTGAGTTACCTCCAAAATTTATTGCATACATGCCTGGTTGTGGGAAAGGAAACTATGCAAGAAAACGACGAGCTCGAAGAATTTCTGTTGCTTGTCATAAGTGTGCCAGAATGAATTGCAATAAAAACCGATGTTCTTTAGGAATGGTATCTGATAACAGGGAAGATAAAATTCAATTCATTAGGGATGGCTTGAATAAAGAGTCATTGGATGATATCCTTTTGTCTCTTGAAACGCATCCCAGTGGATATGTGCAAGGAGCGATTCTCCAGTTATGGCCATTATTCCAGAAAGAACATGCACGATATAGTCTCGGGAATCTGACTATAAAAGACCCTGTTTGCCAGTTTATAAGAAAATTGGATGGGAAGCCTATCCTCGACCCATAGAGGGCGTTCAAGCCGTTTCTGGACGTAAAACCAGAGGAAGATGTGAGCCACAGTCGCAACTACCTATCAATATCCTTTTACTTTACTGTTATTTTATTTTATTTCACTGTTGCTTTATCAGTGCATTATTGTCTTTAATAATTTTCTTACTGTTTGTTTTTACTGTTTGCTTTTTGACTATCGAGCCATGTGCTTTACGCGTTTTTGACATTGACCCGCCACCTCATACACAGTTGTGATCTATTGTCACCAAGAATCTTAAATATGACTTTTTGTTAAGCACTCACAAATTGTTTTTGAGAATTATCCCAATGGCAGCTACTCCCACTAGACAATTCAAGAACATTTGTGTGCTTTCTGGATTTACCTATGGCAAACATAAAGAGTTCGTTGATGTAGCCATAGATCTTGGTCGAAACATAGCAGAGAGAAAATTACACTTAGTGTATGGAGGAGGTAACCGAGGGTTATCAAAATTGGTCTCAGAAGCTGCTCTTGTCAGAGGAAGCCAAGTGTTAGGCATCATCCCTAGAGTCCTAAAACCTTTGGGCAGTGTGTCTGACTCCACGACTGGAGAAGAATTAGTCGTCTCAGGTATGCAAGAACGGATAACTGAAATGCTCGATCATGCTGATGCTTTTATTTTCCTGCCAGGAGATCTTGCAACACTAGAGGCACTTATCACACTAGCATCTTGGGCCCAACTGCACATTCAACAGAAACCCATCGGTTTGTTAAATGTCAATAATTTTTATGATGGCTTTATCGCATTTCTTAACCATGCAATAAAAAACTACTTTATTCCTTCCAGTGCGAAAAAACTTTTTATTTGTGCTCACACTGCTAATGAGCTACTTGACATGTTACAAGCTTATAAACCAGAGCCAGACCCCTGGAGCTTTGTGTTGGAGCGTTCAAATGATGATGGTAACAATAGCCGCAGTAAGAAGTACAAATTAGATTTAACTCTTCGCCTGTAAATATTTTCTTCTGTGTTGCACCAACCAGGTGATGTCTTCTAAACTCTACTTCTTTTCTTTAAAACATTGAGGACAATGTTTCGTTCTGGTTGGGGGGAGGGAATTGTGGAATCTTGGTTAAGTTTTTACTAATTTTTTGTTGTAAAAACTAACTGTTGCTAACTTTTTGTGTTGAAGATGGCTGAATATGGAGTGTAGTAACTCTAGAAACGCATCTTCATTGTTTGAAAAAAAAAATTAAAGAAAAATTTAAAAAAAAAAATTTCATGTATTTTCTTTTTCTTTGTTATGTTTTAATGTTCATTTTTCTTTTTCTTTTTAATTTCTCCTTTATAAATATACATTTTCCAACAAAAATTTTTTGAGTCAAAGATGGCTGAATATAGAGTGTAGTGCCTCTAGAAACGCATCTTCTTAAAAAAAAAAATTCATTTTCTATCATTTTCTAATTAATTTTTCTGCATCATTTTCACATTTCTGCATGCATATTTTCTTTTTACGTTTAGATTAGGTTGGGAGGTAGGGTGTTGTTTAAAAAAAAAAAAAAATTTGATTTGTTTTAACATTGGATAACATGATGATTTTAAATTTTAGTATTTGTATTATCTTTAGTCTGAAGTGATGTTACACTATGTTTGCTACTCTACATGTTGATGTCGGAGACAAAAATGAGTTGCTTGAAGGAATGAACATGTCATAATAAATACCAAGTGAGTTTTTGAGCCTATTATTTTTCTTGGAGAGTAACCCTTTTGCCCATTCTTTATATAGCTTAGCAGTTTATTATTGTACACGATCTCTAGATTGCTTTTGAGTTAACCCTTAAAAAAAATTAAAAAAAAAAAAGAGTGTGTTGTTACATTTGGAAGCCCATTTAATTATTAGATATGGAAGATTATTTAGAGTCCTAAAAGATGATGGAAAGGCCCTCTTTGATCCGTTTGAGCCTTTGTAGCCATCCCTTTTATGAATATCCATAGTTAGCCCTTTTGAGCCTTTAAAAAAAAAAAAAACTTTTCTTTCTCAACTTATTATCTTGACCCACTCCGATTTGGAGTATTACCCAATATCTTACAAGATCCATCACCTTTTTATGTTTGAGAAAACTGTAAATAAATATTTTGTATATTAAAGTTATGCCTAGTTCAAAAAAAAAAGAAACAAAGAAACAAAAATTGTTGCTTCAAAAAAAAAAAGGTGAAATCCACCTTGCAACTTTCAAAAAAAAAAAAAACTTCTATGCATTTTTCTCAAACATACATTTTGTCTTCCTTATTTCCCTTCTTTGTTAGCTATGTCCCTAGCCTACGTTACGTCCTAATAAAAGTCCTTCTTGATTTTAGGGAACTATAATCTGAAGTAGAAGCTAGTTATATGGGCTAAAAAGATGTAGTGATGCATAAAAAAAAAATAAAAAAAATAATAATAATAAATAAAATGGGTTGACTAGTATTTTTATTTGACTAGAGATCGTATTATTTCTAAGTTAAGGGCATATTTCTTTTTGGTGAGAGCATGTGAGACCACTTCTTATTATTTTCTCTCAATTACCATTCATTGGAGTGACTATTTTTATTTGGGTTTAATTTCTTTGTGAGAGTGTCACTACTTCCAGTGAGATTTTGGGGTTTAACATGTCATTCTTAAAGGTAGCTACAACAAAGTCTACTGGGCTGATTCATGTGGATGGTTGATGTGGGTGTGATGTTTCTTTAAACTTGAGATAATGCTTATACTTTTATTTGATTGTTATCATTAATCTGATTGAATAAAAAGAGGTTTAAAAAAAAAAATCATTTTTTGAATTTTTGTTTTCGCTTTATTTGCTAGGGACTAGCAATAAGCTGGTTGGGGGGTGTGTTGAGTGTTAGAAAGTGCATATTTATAAAGGAGAAATCGTTATTTTATATATCAAGTATTGCTAACAACCGTTACTTTTATATGTTTAAATTTCTTGTACTTTAATTATGTGTGTTTTATTTTAATTAAGTATTTGATGTATTTTAGGGGCATCATAGTCATTTCACAATAAACGAGAGATCAAATGGCAAAACGGACATCATTTTTGAACTCAGGACGGTCGAAAACCTCAGGAGGAGTATAAAAGGAAAAATGATACTGTTCACACGTATGGTACTATTCACATATACGGGTACTGTTGGCGTTACTGTGCAAATAGTGGCGGTTGACTGTACTGTGCAAATAGTGGATGATGACGTGGCGAAATCCTGAGCGTCCAAACTGTTTTTAATCCGATGGCCATGATTTACTCGATGTAACTATAAAAAGGGGGCCTCCCCCCCCTAATTCAGTACCTCTGAATCCATTTTTGGGATTCATTTTCTGTAATTCTCTCTCTATCTTGTATTTTCTTTGTATTTTAATAAATTCTCATTTTGCCCCTAGTTCAACTATGAGTGGCTAATTTTCTTTCAAGCTTGGGTTGAAGGTGAAGTCTCAACATGTGTCATGGGCTTGATTTGGTAAATTTATTTTCTCTTCCCCTCTAGTTTTTGTGGATGTTTTGACTTCTCGTCGACAAATAATACTAATCTTATCTAGTACTGCCTTGGTTTCACCGGCTCCCTAGTATAAGGTTATTATTATTTGGCACGATAAGCCCTTAGCACCATATTTATTAGAGCGTGGTTCGTGAGGTGTGGATTTCCCTCTCATGATTTAATTGGTATTAATATGGAATATTTAGCCCATGATGCATGTTGATACGGATCCAGATACCCAAGTACGTCATTTAATAGATTTACACTTCAATTTATTTCTGCCATTTTATTTCCAATTTCAGAATTTAATCTTGCCATTTTAATTTAAGTTTTAGCATATTTCAAATCATTTCCACCATAAATCCAACCATCCATTTACAGAATTAATTCTATAAATAATTAAAATCCACCTCCTCGTGGGATCGACACTCGCACCATTAAGCTATACTACAACAGATTCGTGCGCTTGCGAGTTCAATAAAATTTGCACAACAGAAACCTTTAGGGTACTAAGACAGTTTGTTCAAAGAATTGAACACAAAATGGATTCATTCAATGTGAGAATGGAAATGGTTGAGAAGTCTTTGGAGGAACTGAGATCCAAGTCTCTGGTTGGTGCACCATCAAAACAACCATCTGATCCATGCCTGTAATCTCTGAGATTGAAAATAGTAGAACCAACATGTCCAGTCAGAAAAACCGAGCCAACCACTGATGGAAAAAACAAATGCTAATGGATAGCGACGAGGACTCTATGGATCGCAGATTGAACCTAAGCCTCAATAAAATAATGGACTCGTGTGGGATAACAACTTGCCCCTAGAAGCTTATAAAAAAAAAAAAACTTGCCCCTAGAAGATTTTGGAAGGCAGTTGAAATTTTTAATAGTTTAGAAGATATTTCGAAGATTGTTATATGACAAGAGGGTAAACCAAAATTAACCTACATTTATTTGCTTATTTTTAAGGAAGGATAGTAAAATGCATTTTAAACAATAAACTTGAAAAAATTTCAACAAAATTTATTGTTTTAAGTTAATTTTTATTTCCTAAAAAAGCTAGTTGTTTGTGGATATATTTTTAATTTTTCAAGGGAAATTTTAATTAAATTAACTTTAACAGAAAAAATGATAGCTACACTTCCAAGATTTGGAGAAATGATCATGTGCATACCCTAAGTTTTTAATAAGAGAGACTAAACCTTTTTTCGATGATAATACCTTTTGAATATAGTAACTAAAAAAATTTTTGACTTTATATTTTTTAATAAATACAGATAAATATAACATAAAGAATTTAACTAATCTAGTAGACTAATAACATTGGAATATTGTTAATATTTAAAATAATTTTAAAAATTTAAATAGTTGTATTTATTTTGATAATATATTATAAAGATTTTAAATAAACCATTGGATTAAATAGATTTTACAATTAATAAAATATATCTCACAATTAATATTATTTATACAATATTCAAAATAATTCAAATTTTTTTATGTCATAGTATTATATTTCCATCTATTACAAAAATTACTTTAATATAGTAAATATGCCTTATGGATTGTAAACTTTTATTTTTTAAAAATATTTTCAAATTTAATTTGTAGATATTATTAAATTTATTTTAATATTACATTTATATTTTTCATAGAATAATAGAGTCAATTTTTTTGAGGTTAATAGAGCCAAAAGATATTATGGTAAAAAAAGAGAGTTGGTGCTCTTTATTGAAAACTTGAGAAAGTGTGACTGTTTTTCTAAATTTTGGAGGTGTATTTATCCTTTTTCCTAATTTTAATAACTTGAAAATTTGAACAAATTAACTTTAATAATTTGAAAATTGAACACTTTTACTTATCTAGATGCTTGCCTTTGTAAGATGTATGTTGTGCCTTAACAGTGAACATATCACTAGATCCAATATTTTTTAAGGTTGTAACATTTTGGTCAACTTGCTCTAATATAGTTTGTAATACGGCTGGTCATCGAATTGGATTCGGATAGATCTGATCTGAAAAAATTTAGATTAGACTTGGATTTGGTATTATTTCCAATTGAATATAATTTTGTGTCATTAGATCAAATTTGATTAAGATCAAATCGGATTCGGGTTGATTTGAATAATCCAATCGAATTGCAGTGCTTGTTAAGAAAATTAAAATAACTAAATATAAAAGCACGAAAGGAAATTCCTAAATTCAAAATGAAAACTTAATTCCAATTTCCAAATATATCAGCCACGCTTCTCTTGTTCTCCAAACCCACGAGGCCGATCTAGATACAACCCAACCAAACAATCCCAGCCACTACGAGCTCGCGACACTGACTTCCAACCGCCATGTGATCTACGTTCAGACAACATAATCCGAACGATCCCAGCTGCATTTTGATCGACATCGATGTCCATTTGGAGTGCAGAGAAAGAGGAGATCTTCAAGGATGATTCTGGTAGTGTCGTTAGGGTGCACTAAATTTAAAACCTTACTACTAGTATATATAATTAGTGCAGAGCGAGTAAGGATTGATCCCACAGAGACTATGATAATTGTATTTATTACAACTCTAAACAAGACTTAAAATAAAATAATAGTAGGAATAATAATATAAATTAATCTAACTAAAAAAATGCCAACTAAAATTAGAAAAATGGGGGATTTTTGAATTTTTAACTAAATAGCAAGAAATAAAGAAATTAAAACTACGAAAACAATAATTTAATAAAATCTCTAATTAAAGGATAAAGAAATAACAATGAGAAAACCTTTGGTTAAAGAATCATTCGCCACCACCAAACATGCAATACTATATCAATTCTATCATCAATTTATATTGAAACTATCAACCGTAGACAATAATAAGTTCTGTTAGCCTCAATCTTTCCTTAGTGTATCGTTAGGCAAAACAAGCTCTTCACTTAATCTCTAATCATTAAATAATTTAAAACAGGCTCTTTAAATTTAAGATGATGAAAACATTAAGCATAGAAAGATATTAGGTTAATTTAGGCAATAAACACACAAGCTCGGATTATTTAACCTAGGTTATGTTCTCCAATCGAAATCACTGATTCCAACCTACTACTAATGATTAAAATATCAAGACAATTACCGATTAAGAATTTTAATCTAACAATAGATTTTATTCAAGCCATATCTAACTGTCCACTCAAACAAGAGAGAATAAAATCATAAATATTAATTATAGAAGATCATAAACAATCTCAATTAAATAAATTGAATGATAGAAATTAAATTTAATTGCATAGCATGTTTAGGGTTTTGAATTCACCCTCAACCAAATAGAAAATCTAGCCTAACATAATTAAATTGGAAATAAGAGAATTGATAAAACTAATCATGGAGATTAATTCGAGCGGCTGCCTTCTCTATTTTTTTTCTTCTCCTTTGCAGCTGCAAATTTTTTTTTTATGTGTGGCTGCCGAAAATCCCCCTTGTGTTGCTTCCGCTTGATCCTTTTATAATGCTTTAATTGTGGCTTTTAAATCCTTGCATGGAAAGAAGTAAATCCAAATCCAAACGACCCATGCCATAACGTGCTTGCCATTTATAGCCATGCAAAATATTTGCTTCCTTTAATTGCCATGCACATGCTGTCCATTTGCCAATTTCCTTTTTCTTCAATTTGCTTTCCATAATTTAATCCCATGCATGTGAACTTAGCTTTGGCAAGACATACATGCAATCTTTTCCATGCACATTAAACAAGTTTCCATTTTACGCATGCTTATTCCCAAAGTTTTTATTAATCTCCATGAAATCCCATATGCTTCCAAATGCGTATCAATTAAATAATTGGCTTCTAAAAATTTTCAGTTATTTCCTTTCTTAATTCCTTCAAGCAGATTTCTTCTTAAATGCTCCGATTTAATTTCTCTTTAATCCCAAAATATACTTAAAATAACAAGATAAAAAAACTAAGATAAAAATTAACACAATAAAAATATAATTTACTAAATTAAAAATTAACTAAAATAACTAGAATATTTAAGATCAAAATAAAAAAGAGATGGAAAAATTAATAACAAAAAATATAAAAAAATATGCACTTATCAGATTCCCTTTCCTTTTGTGATCCAATCCACCTTTTTACAGAGGTGGGGAAGTTCAGCCATTACATCACTATTGAGTAACTTATTCTCAGCCAACTCTTCCCCCTCTCATTAAAGGATAGCATTGAACTTGTCACGGAGATTAATAAACATGGGTGGGGTTTGCCTTTTGGGTTGTCCCCTAATATTGTGACTGGTGGTGGTCAATTTTAAGTCTTTATTTTATATAAGTTTTGCTTTTGACCAGTGGCGGCTTTAATCGAACTAGACAGTTGTCTAAGACCTTGTATTAGGAAGGTCCCGATTTTCAGTATCTATTTATTAATTAATATAATGAATTTTTTTTAAGATTCAAAAAAATTAAGTTACATATATATATTTTGTACAGTAAAAAAAGCCTAATTTTTAGGCTTTATCCTATCATTACTCTCATTCATAATTATCTCTCTTATTTAATAATCTTTGCCTTAAATATAAGATATATTTGTATGCTATAATAATGATTTTGAATGTTACTTTTTTACTTTCTTTTACTATTTCCCAAAAAAGAATCAATACTTTCCCTGTCCAAAAAAACTCTTATTAAGATTAGTAACGTTAGATTTTTAGAACTAACTTTTGGTATTCTATTAAAATATATTTAAAAGCTCATTATCTATAAACCAATACACATTGAATCAAAGCTATTTTCAGCAAAAAGTTTTTGTGCTCTCTTCTCTTCTCTACAAAATTCATTGCCATCATCATCTTCATCTCAACTAGTCAATTGTCTCAAATCCAGGTGCTATCATTCTATTTTTTTATTTTTTATTATTATTGTTCTTATCCTTTTTAAATTTAATTTATTTTTGATTTTTTGTATTGATTTTGGCTTGAATAATCTAGAAAAAAATTGTGTCTGTTTATTTGTTTTTTTTATTTGAAAAGCATGTCAACTAGAAAATATGTATTGGGATACGAAAAATTAAAAAAAAAGAGGTGAATAGAAAAGTTAGTTCAATCTCAAAAAGGAGCTCTTGATAAATTTGTCACAACTAGTAAAAAAGATATAGATTTAAATGAAGAATTAGTTATTAAACAACCAAGTTTAAATGAATTAAACAATGATGAAATGGTGAATGAAATAAACAACATTGAAGATGATAACAATAAAAATGCGACAAAGTTGATGTAGAAAATTTATTTGTTCTAAATAATATTTATGATCCAGGAAGATGGGAAAATGTTGATACAAAGTTGAGAGATATTTTAGTAGAAAAAGGCCCAATTAGAGAGAATAACATAACTTTCCCAAAAGATGAAAATTCTAGACATTTCTCTACTGCATTTTATGTTAAAATGTTAACAAATGGAGAAAAACATGATAGAAAATGGTTAATTTATTCAAAAGATTTTAACAAAGTATATTGTTTTTGTTGCAAATTATTCAATACAAGTTGTAGCAAAAATCAACTTAGTGATGAAGGAATAAGAGATTGGAAAAATCTTAATTCTAAACTTAAAAGTCATGAAACAACCAATGAACATATAACTAATATGAATGCATGGGTTGATTTAGAAGCAAGACTATCGAAAAGAAAAACAATTGATAAAGATGTTCAAGGAAAAAGAACATTAGCAAAAAGTATTAATACAAATTATTGCTGTTGTAAAAAATCTTGCTAAAAATAATTTAGCATTTCGTGGAAAAAATGAGAAGATTTATGAAGAGAGAAATGAGAATTTTTTAAGTTTAATTGAAATGATTGCAGAGTTTGATCCAACAATGTAAGAACATATTCGACGTATTAGAACAGGTGAAATTCATGATCATTATCTTGGACATAACAGTCAAAATGAACTCATATTAATGCTAGCACTTGAAATAAAAAAAAATCAATTGTTGACAAAGTTAAGGAAGCAAAGTACTTTTCAGTTATACTTTATTGTACTCCAGATGCAAGCCACTAAGAACAAATGTCTCTTATATTAAGATGTGTGGATATTTCAACAAATCTAGTAAAGATAGAAGAATATTTTGTAGGATTTTTACAAGTTGACAATACCACTAGAAAAGGTCTTTTTAATGAACTTGTGGATGTAATTAAAACTCTTGAACTTGATATTAATGATGTCAGAGGACAAGGATATGATAATGGATCTAATATGAAAGGAAAAAATCAAAGTGTACAAAAAAGATTATTAGATATAAATCCCAGAGCATTTTATACACCATGTGGCTGTCATAGTCTTAACTTAGTACTTTGTGATATGGCTAATTCTTGTTCTAAGGCTATTTCATTTTTTGGAGTTGTTCAACGTGTTTACTCACTATTTTCTTCTTTACCTAAGAGATGGAAAATTTTACAAGATAATATACCTAATTTAACTGTTAAATCATTGTCACAAACACATTGGGAAAGTCGAATAGAAAGTGTCAAAGCAAAAAGATTTCAAACTCCAAAAATTAGAGATGCTTTACTTGAATTAGCAGAAGTTAGTGAAGATCTTAAAATAAAAAGTAAAACTAAATGTTTAGCAACATATGAATTGGAAAACTTTGAATTTTTGTTAGGCATGATTATTTGGTATGATATATTATTTGTTGTGAACACTGTTAGTAAAAGCTTACAAAAGGAAGATATGAAAATTGATGTTGCCATAAATCAACTAAAGGGTCTTACATCTTTTTTTGAGAATTACAAAAAATTGTTTTGTGTCTGCTATGATTTCAGCTAAAGAGATTGCAAATGAAATGGAAATAGAACTAAAATTTCATGAAAAACGTATAATTCGTAGAAAAAATAAATTTGATGAGAATAATAATAAAGAGAAAATTCTATCTCCCAAAGATTCTTTTAGAATTGATTACTTTGTATATATAGTAGATCAAGCTATTTCTTCAATCACCAATAGATTTGAGCAGTTTCAATTCTATGAAATTTTTTTTGGATTTTTATTTAATTTTGAAAAATTAAAATCATTAGATAATGAAAGCTTAAAAAGTTATTGTATTAATCTTGAAATATGATATGTTTTCTGATATTGATGGATTAGATTTGTTTTCAGAGTTAAAAGTCTTAAAAGAAGTTTTACACATGGAAAGAAATAGTCCACTTGATATACTTAATTATATTAAAGAAAGTAGATTCTTTTCCAAAAGCATTTGTTGCTTTTAGAATATTATTGATTGTACCTGTAACTGTTGCTTCTACTGAGAGAAGTTTTTCTAAATTGAAGTTAATAAAATCTTATTTAAGAACTACAATGTCACAAGAAAGATTAAATGGATTAGCTATATTAGCTATTGAAAAAAATCTGTTAGCTAAATAAGAATATAAGATTTTAATCAATAATTTTGCATCTCAAAAAGCAAGAAGAATAAAATTTAATTGATTAGTAATTTGCATTAGTGATGGCTTGCAGCAAGGATCTTAGTAGGTAGGAATAATGATTTAAAGTTCACAGGAAGATTATGGTCGTGGCTTATGAAGTTTTAGAGCATTTTAAGGAGATGGAATTTGTGGAAGGCAAAGTTAGTTAATATTTGTGTGGAAATAAATAGATATCTTTCTGGTTATTATTTTTTTTGGAACTTGTTAATAATTGTTGTAATTCAAGATATTATTGAATATAGTTAAGTTTGAGCTATTTAATTTTGTTGTGAGAATTTTTTGAGCTGTTTAATGTTTTTGTGAGATTTGATATTTTAACATCAAAAGGCCTAAAATGAAATTTTGCCTAAGGCCCCCAATTGGTTAAAGCCAGCCCTGCTTTTGACCCAGTTAAGGGAATTTACTTGGTCTAGCCTGTGTAGATGGGATACTAGAATTGTCGCGGTGAGTGGTGGAGTAGGACCGACTCTATCCAAGAGTATGAGATGAAAAATGGCTTGGAGGACATATCTTATCAACTGTTGAACATCATCTTGGGTTAAAGGTTTTTCCTTTTGCTTGGAGGTCGCTTTGGCTAGAACTTTGCTTTAGTTGTTCAAGTTCTGTTGGTTATGGGACCATTTCTCACAGCCCTCAATAATATATTGTTAGGGGTCATCACCCTCTTGTGGGTTGTTTGTGACCATATTTGATTTATGGTTAAGGAGGTTTTTCCTAGGTAAAGGTAAAAGTTTATTTGGAGAAAAGTAGTTTTTTTGTGAAAAATGAAATCTTTAATGGAAAAAGGGAATGGCTTTATATGTAGAAATGGGCGGGTACGATTAGAGAATGGGCAGGTTCTTTAAAGATAAGCTCTCTTTGTCAATGAAGGTTGGGACAATGAACTTTTTGTTCGAACCACGTAGATGGCACCAAATTTTTTTTTTTTGTCTAATTTGATTTTGCCTAAAAATATTATGAGAACTTTACCTTGATGGTAAATTTATAGATGATAGGGGCTATTTTACTTTTGGACAAATTTCTAGAGATGAATTGGGCTGAGACAATCCTAAAAACAAAGAAAGATAGCCATTAAAGGCTGCACCAATGTTGTTGGTGATGGTAATTCGACGGTTAAGTTAGGCAAGGGCTGGAGAAAATGATGGATTTCAAAGAAATCCTTGAACAAGTGAAAATTTGAATGAAAATTTGAAAATTTGAATGAAAATTTGAATGTTGTGTGAGTGAGAAATATTGTCTTTCTTGTAGGACTAACCCGACCTTATAAAGGGAGTGCCCTTGAGGACATCTATGTGTCTTTTGGGACACGTGGCAAATTGTGACTGGCTATTGTTCTTATTGTTAGCCTAAAGGGCTACACATGATATAATTTTGATGATAAGAAACATATGTCTTAAGTATAAATAATAAATATTGTATTTCACATTTTCACTAGTTTTTTAAGGATAATATTTATGCAAGTGAATCAAGTGAAATCAAGATTGAAGACACTCAACGAACAACGGCGAAATCAAGAATAAAGTTTAGAGCTCAATGGAAAAATTAGTGCGATAAATTCTTGTAAAGCCGGTATGATTTAATTGATGCATGATTTAGCATTTGAGAAGCTCAAGAGATTAATTTAATTAAATACTTTTCATAAACTAAAAGGTTTTATTTTTATAAAGAAAAGTATTTTGTGAATTTGAGTAATTTGAGCTTAAATGCTAAGTTTTAAAATCTTTGATTTTAATAAATATTATTTTGAAATTCAAAGTTGGACTTATTTGTAAAGGATTGAAACGTTTTGGGGCATACTATAATTTATGAAAGTTTGAGGTCCCAAATGTAATCTAAACACTTGAAATCCACAATTAGACAGAGATGAAGTGGCTAACCGACTGAGGACTAGTGGCTAGCCGCCTAAGGAAAATCTCATATTTTCAATTTTTGGACTAAAGTCAAAAGTTTTGAGAACTTTAAAAAATATGGGTATTATGCTGAATTTGAAAATGACCACTTTAAAAAATAATAAAATCTTTGAGGTCATATCATAATTTTTGAAATTTTTGGAAAGAGAATTCTTCTTAAGAAATTTTGAAATTAGACCTATTTGAAAATTTGTATGACATTTTGGGCCATATTATCATTATAAAAAGTTTAGGCTAAAGTATAATTTCAGATAATAATGTTACTGCAGCAAAATTCAAAAATAACAGTAGTATCACTGTTCCTGAGCGGCTAGCCAGATAATCAAGCGACTACCCACTTAGGCACTAGAATTTGCCTATAACGGCTAGTTTTCGGGTTTTAACTTTAAAAACTCAACTCAAACTTCATTTTAACTAATACAAGGAAAAATAAGATCATATAAGATATATTGAGCTTCCATTTTGTAATTTGTTATCTACTCTTAAAGAAAGTTTCATTGTTGTGATTTTCATTCTCATCAAATTGTGAGTGTACAAGTGTGAGAAACACTTGGGGTGAAGAGATTGGGGAGATAATCTCTTGTTGTAAAGGTCCATTGACACCTTGGAAGTCAATTATAAAAATTTGAAGCCTTTGGAGGCTTGGATAGTGAAATCCTCAAGCCATGTGTGCTTGGAGGCGTGGACGTAGGCGGGGATAGCCGAACTACGTAAAAATCTTTATGTTTGTTTTCTCTTCCCTTACTCTTTTAATATTGTGCTTGATTGAATTTATTGTTTTTGATTTGATTAAGGCAATAGATTAAATTATTGTGCCAATTGTATTGCATAATTTTAAAATCTCAATTCACCCCCTCTTGGGTTGCATAACTTGCATTTCACTTATCAAATAAGGGTCGTGGGGTAATTTAACTGTTCACCTTGAATTTTTTGGGTTCTTTAGGATTGGGCACTTGTTGTTTGTGAGAGTATCTGTACTGATAGCATGTTTCTAACTTTGATTGACTTATTTCAAATGAGTCAACCAGGTTGAGGTAGCTGTTGACATCATAGATGATGTTCTATATGATTGCTCAACTGGTATTCTCTTTTATTTTTTGTGCATGTGACTATTAGAGAGATATTTTTGAGGTGATTTTGGTGGAGACCATGCTGTGATAACATATAATGACTTTAGTAGTGGAGTTATCATTGTTATAGTGGTCTCATGTTGGCATGTGGCGATTTTAAGTATTTTGGGGACTTTTTCTAAAGTTTTTAGATTGTTAAGGTGGCTTATGCTTTTTCTTTAAGAACTTTCCATTTATCTTTGCCCTTTCAATTCCTTCTTCTTTTTTTCTTTATAAGGACATATTAGGCATGAGGAATAATATAAACATGTCATAGTCCAACGGTGTGATTTAAATTTGATCACCAACAAGAATATCTATTGTCATTTCACTTATTCTTAGCTTGAATAACACTAAAATTCTCGACATTTAGATCTTAATTTATGCTTTGGTCTAATTTTGATTCAAGCTAAAAATATTATGGAAGCTTCACTTTAAGAGGTAGCTTTGGTGATAATGAGATTGAGTCACTCCAAGACAGTTTTTTGGGATAGACAGAGTTGAGGATAGAGAAGATGATGGGTTTCAAAGAAACCCTTGAATAATAAAAAGTTTGAGTGTTTGTGGGAGTGAGAAAACTTGTGCCCCTTGTTAGAATTACCTAACCTTATAAAAAGAGTGCCCGTGATGGCATGTTTGTGTCTTTTTTGACATGTGACAAATTGTTATTGACTGTTTCTTCCTCATGTGGTGGTTAAAAAGTAGTTTAACCATTTCTATTGATGTTCTTGGGCTTCTTATGGTTGAACATTGTCCTTTTGTGATACTATCTCTGCTGACAGCATGTTCCAGAACCAACAAATATTTGCAGCCCTTAGCAGTAAGAATATTAAATAGATTGTGTTTCTAGTCTAAGTAAGTTCTCGTCAGTAAGTTTATTTTTAACAAGGATAATTAAATAAGGGTTCAAGGAAGGCATTTTCTGAAAAAACAAAATAGACATGCATAAATACTTTGAAACAATATTTACAATAAATAACAAAAATGCAAAAAAAAACATAAATGTATTTTAATTTATTGTAACGATAATCTAGTACTGCTTTGACAAGCTATCTATTCGGGAAACCATGTCTACACTTACTAGCCCCAATTATCCATTGAATTATTTACTTTTATATAGAGACATGATGAATAATTATCGTTATCCTTGTGGGCCTAAATTTATTATCAGAACTTCGTTGGGAAGGTTAATAACACAATTTAGATGAGTGTACAACCATTATTTCAATCTATTTATTTTTCATATCAATAGTTACCGTTGGGGTGAACAATCGATTGAAAAATATTTCAATTTTATCTTTGAAGAAGTTCATCACAACATAACATATAGAAAAATAATTAAATAATTTTAATTCATGGCATTTCTAAAATAGAAAAATACATTAACCCTAAGCCTAATCTTCATTGGGCTTCTTGTCAATGTCCATCTTCTATAGGCTTGTCGTCGTTAATGGACTAGGAGAAATTGAGCTCTTAAATTTATTATTGGTCCAATTTTAATTTTGAAAGAAAATAAATATTTTAAAAAAAAATAAAAATTTCGGACTAAAAATAAATTTAATGTGTCAAATTTTATATATACATTTTAATCCAATAAGCTCAATTTCAATTGGGCCTAAAACTAAGATTCATTAAGCCTAAAACTATTTTTGGACTTAAATGTAAAACATTCAAAGTTGTCTACCTAAAGAAAAATACTATGGCGCCATAGGGATCTCAATGATAAAAACCATTGAAAAACCCTAAATCCATCTTTTTTCTTTCTTCTCCAACCGTTGTTCACTATTTCCACACCGGACAACCGCCATCAAAGCCAAGTTTGCCATCGCCGCCACACCGAAAAGTCGCCAACCAAGATGCTCCACCAGTAGCCTGCACCCGCAACTTCCAGCTTACGCCCGCGCTGCTGCTGGGCGTGACTTGCTTATAGTGCGTGCGCAGTAACCGCTGGGCGTGCGACATAAGCTGCTATCAATGCGGGTCGTGCGTGCTGCTACTACATGTGGCTACTGGCCGCGTAGCGTGCAACGTGCGTCGCTGGTTGCCGTTGAAATTTCCGACCTTCATTGCTTTGATCTGACATCCGTGATTATTCTCCAATGATTTACAAATTTTCTATGTCAATTTTGGCTTACAAAATTTCTATAACAGTAAGATAAATTAAGAGGAAAACATGGTGAAAAAAAGTCACCCCTCTTGTTACAAATCCAAAGAAAAATACACCAGAGAATCTAACCATGAATTAAAACAAACCAAAAGCTTGTTTTATTCATATATTAAACAAATAATATATATCTTAATAAATTATGCTACTTTAATACATAAATATCAAGATTGATTTCATATGATATTCTTATATATTAACATGAGATGGCTCTGATACCAATTGTTGGAGAAAAATCAGTTCTTTCAAATTTTTATAAAAACTTTTAAGACCGATCTCATAAAATATGTAGGAATGCATAATCTAAAAAATCATACCTTGATAATCTGAGAAGATGAACAATTGAAATTAATCCAGGCTTCCCAGATCACGATCCGTCACCACCACGCCTGTTAGATCACAATCTGTCACTACCACGTTTGTTAGATCATGATCCATCATCAATGATCTTTTAGGTTATGACTTAGGTTTGATCTGCACTTCACGTCTATGCGCCTTTACCACCACTAAAAGTAATTAGCAGGAGAAAAATTCTCTCAAAATTAGAGAGAAATTTTTTTTTCTCTTATTTGTATAATATGGCTTCCTCTTTTTTTTAGGAAAAAATAAGATATTTTATATCTTTATCTTAGTGGAAACCCTAGACTCCATATTTTTATATTTTTAATTCTATTAAATCAAATTTAATTTAAATTAAAAATAATAAAATGAAAAGTAACGTTACTTCTTCTTGTCATAGGGGCCCACCTTGTAAAATAACACAAGACCCCTTAGATACAAGCACAATATATGGAGCCTCCCACTAAATAATATATTTAGGTTTTTAATCCAAATAGCTAGTTCTCTTACTTATTAATCCAATAGCGGTACAGTCAATTAAATGAGCTAACCCAGGGATCATATGGGTAAATACAATATTGGCTACAATAATTAGGTCCGTAAAAACTAGTCCAATTATTTAATTCCAAATCTACTCCACGAAAAGATTGGAATTGACCTCCATAATTGTATGCTACATGGGATAATGTTTTCGAATAATAATTCGACCCATGTCGTATTGATTTCTTTATTGCACAATCTTTTGTACTACATCATTAATTAAATTGATATCTCAATTGTCCAATCAATTTAATTACATCTTGTTCCTTGATACTTACTGGTTTTCTCTAATGATCATTTTCAACATACTAAATATGTTGACACACTCTGGCCAAAGAATTGTATGATCAAGTGCCGAAAACCAATCAAGAGATGTGTTGTACAAATTTTATATTGTTAATCTATAACTCCATACTAATAATTGCTCCCACCAAGATACCCGGTAATCTTGACTACAAGCTTGTGTCGTGCCCATTGGTAACTCAAATGGAATAACAATTACAATCATGAAATTATAAATAACTTAAGATTAAGATTACAGTAAAATCAATACCTATGAGATTTAATAAGTCTAACAGTCATTTCAAGATTAATTAAAACTCATATGTGATCCAACTCAATGTAGTCAAACTATATTAGTAAATTCATACATGATTAAGATAAATCATTCACTGAATTTACTACAGTCTAAACATAAATAGAGCACCCAAATCTATTTATCAACTGCAAAGTTTATTTATTTAATCATAAGATAACTTGTATTTATGTCTTTTGTGAATCCATATGATGATCACATAAATACATATAATATGATTAAATAAACCTTATTCATTATATTTATGCAATTGAAAATATCTCAAATATTTTATTAATAAGAAAATAAATTATTGTGCTTTTAAAAGAGTGCATAATCCCAGCAGTGAGAACAACATAATGGCAATCTTTGAGCCAGTGAGAGTCATAAGCTCATTGGCCTTCTTGTAGATCCTAGATCTATGTTTTGAGAACATGATCAACCCACCGCCCTCATTCTCAATCTTTTTCATCTCAATCTTTTGTCTCCCTTTGGTTTTCTTTGCTGCCATTTCCAAAATTGATAATATCTGGCTAGTTTCTTTTCTTATGAACAATGATTTTCTCGTGCTTCGATATGGTCATTTTGGGATGAATTTATAAGAGGAAAGATGCGTAGAATTAATTAGTATAAGGTCAAGAGTTTATCTATGCTAAGTTGTTACCTTACCATATTCTCTTTTTATAATTGTTAATGAATTAAATTCTTTAGGGTTGAAGGTATCTCATTTACTAACTTTACACCTTGTATTAGATGTTGAAAAATATGGAATCTAATACAAGGTGTAAAGTTACTAAATGAGATACCTTCAACCCTAAAGAATTTAATTCATTAACAATTATAAAAATAGAATAGGGTAAGGTAACAACTAAGAATAGATAAATTCATGACCTTACTAATGAATTCTTTGTGTCTTTCCTCCTATAAATTCATCACAAAGTTGCCATATTATCAAAGCACATGAAAACCATTGTATTGCTCATACAATAGAAATTAGGCATTCATTTTGAAAATGGCAGCCAAGAAAAATTCATTGAGCTTATTATATATGGTAGTGATGCACCATATATGTGCAGCAAAAAGAGAATTTTTTTTAAATATTTCTAATATTTTAGCAAACTAAAATGTTATTCTAGTCTGTGCTAATTATATCCCCAATGTCTGCTAAAATATAAAACAAATTGATGAAAATAAGATTTCATTCATCAAAAACTTATGGCGTAATCATAAGCTCTTGTATAAACTATTTTGTGTACAAATTGAAGTGGAATAACATTACCAAGTATATGGATCATATGATATTTCCATTCAACTTTAACTGTTTTACCACAAATATTTGTATAAAATAGCTTGTACAAAGAATTTGTGGTAAATTCTACATATGAGAAAATATTAGGTGCTCTCTTGTGTATTTCCTCTGTTATTGAATTTTTTCATGGGAAACATGCATGAGTCAAAAATTCAACTAGAGACAATCTACACGTCGAAAGCACTCATTATTTTCTCTTAAAAACTAAAAAACTACTGAATATGTTTTTTTTGGTTTAAATACTTATAATTTTTGAAAATCAATTTAATTGATACCAAGCCATCAGTAAATAATAAAATATATTATTATTAAAAATCAATTATTAATGATGTAATATAATTTTGCAAAAAAACTACCGTGACATCGTCAACACAATTAATGGCTCTGTTGGTATTGTTGGGAATGGCGCAATGACCGGCGATGAGATTTATAGATCTACAAACAGTGAGATTGTTATAGGTAAAATAGCAGCATGATGCAGGCACACATTTCTCCCAGAAGTTGTAGGTCAACATAATATTGTCAATGAAGTTTAGCGGCTGAACAACGTTATATGGATACCAACAAATTTAAAATTTCTTGTACTACAAATCCATGCCAACGAAAGAGGATCTGTGAATAGGATGAATGAAAAGTTATTTAGAAAAATAGGCAAGATGTAGGCATACATGGCTCCGGAAGTGACTGGGCATAAAAGGATACGATTAAATCTCATATACCTTGCAAAAGTGGTCGATCCCTCAATTAGTGTCATCTTCAAATCTTGGGGGGTAAGTCTGAAGAGTAAAATAGGAAAATCAATGACAAAAATAATAATATAAATAATGAAAAAAGCAATAAAAAAACTCTATCAAATGTTAACAAGGAATGAGAATTAAGGGAAAACTGGACAGAGTTGACACTGGTTAGCTTTTTGGATTTGCATGCATGTCTGGTTGTTTTGATTCTTGATCATAATTTTCATGTTAAAACCTAATCAATCAAAATGCCTAGAAATTCACACAAAGATGAACTCAATTACCTTCTCGTGAATAAAATAAATAAATGAATAAATAATTCTTTTATTGTGCCAGTACGAAAAGTGTTGATGCTTGACCCAAGTTGAAGAAAAATGTTAAATCTTTATAGGGAATAGCGCGTAAAATAAACGTACTTATGTGTGTGCGTTTGTATGTGTGGCATACATAAATGTAAATACAACTATGTTATTTCAAAAATTACTAATTGGAGGTCCCATGATTACTAATTGAAGCTTGTTATAAATAAGTTAACTTAAATTTGCCAAGTTAATGAAAACAATAGAACAACAATACTTGTGATAGCATAATGCTATAAACAATTAAAAGAACATCTTTCTCCAAACATACTTGAAAAAAATAATTCTACATAATGGAATAAGCAAATTAAGAAGGGAAAAAAATGTGATTGTAATAATTTTTTTGGCTCAATTTAAAAGCAAAATATGGCTACACCCCCAAGGTTTGGAAAAATGATAACACAAGCCTTTATATTTTCAATAAGTGACACCAAAACTGCCTTTTGACTATTATACCATTTGTTTCTATTAACCAAAAAAATTGCTTCCGATGTTTTATAATGAATAGAAACATAATATTAAAAATAAATGTAATAATATATGCATTTAATATAGTTTCAATATTATAAAACATATTTTAATATTTACAATCTGTTAGACATATTCACTATACTAAATTAAATTTCAAAACAAATAGAAATATATTATTAAAAAATATATAATAATCTAAAATTTTAAAATTATATTAAATGTATTATTATTATTATTATTATTATTCTAGACAGACTAAATTATTTATATTTATTGTTTGAATTTTTTGAACTTAATTTTCTAAAACGGATATACATAAATTGTGGATTGAAAATATCCCACCGTTTTAAACATCCACTGAGGAAGTGCAAATATTTAATACTTGAATAGTGGGTTTACTTCTTAATTACTTCTGCCGACGGATTATTATTTTGCCAATATTAAAAGTTTTTTGAATTTGTTACCTAATTAGCCTCACAATCACTCCACTAATTATTAAAATTTCAAGGCTTTTGGTTGTCATCAATTAATATTTCTTTCCGAAATTATGCTCGGCGAAACAGCAAAAAATTGCAAGATTTTGGTTGTCCTCAATTAATTTATCTCTCGGTATGAGTAGGTGATAGGCCTACAAATGGTAGATGTGATAGGCCGACAAATGGTAGATGTGCGAAAACTGCTTAGGCTAATGTCTTGAAACGAAGATTTTCAAGCATTCCTAGTTTATGCATCTTTTCTTTCCGTCTCTTGTTGCTAGGATTGCGATCACATCATCCTTTCATACTCCGCATGCTTGTTCAATAACTGTGCCATAATTGCCGCTTCATTTTACCATGTTAAATTCTTTAGAATGACAATCTACCTTAATTATATATATATATAATTCCATCAAAGCGCCCCCTATTTTCTATCATCTTTAGAACTAAAATCAAGGTAGATTGAGCTTTTCACACTTTTACGGGGTATATTGAAGATTGTCATTCTATTTAGGAAATGAATTGAAGTTTACCTAATTCTTTTTATATAATTCTATTTTACCTGAATGGTTGTAAAATTTCTGTTAATATTTTACGTGCAAAAGACTTATTTCGAGGATAGGGGTTAGTATTTAGTAGGCAAGGATTTATACCTCCATTGAAACCTTATGCATACATTTATATCTTTTGGTTGCCCACCAAAATCCTTTATCTTTGATTTTCAATTAGATTTCAATTTGAGGAAATTCAAATATATTTATAGCGATCCACTTCCTTGAGGTAAATTTATCTACTTGCTATTATGAGCATGGTTTAAATAGCTGGCTCGATGATGTATTTTGGAAGTTGGGTTTTTGAAAATAAATCTAGTTCACTGAAAGAAAACAGAGTTTGTGTTTGGCAACCGAGAAAGTTCAAAATAAAAGAGAAAGAAAATATTGATAAACTGGAAAATTGTTATTTATTTCATCACCCCAATCAATGTATTTTTACACATTTATATATCAAGGATGAGTCCTTGTTAGACATCTGTTAACCATGCTTATTGCAACTAATGAAACTAATCAACCGATAAATCCACGTTAGCTAGCTAGCTATAACAAACTAAGCCAAAGAGCTAATCTACTACAATACAGCATATGCTAATAACTATGTGCTCACTTCTTCCGTTTAATCACAGTTAACCAGATTCACTAACATCCCCTCTTGAGCTAAAGTTTCTTCCTTCCTCTCACAACTATCTTTCTCTGCTGCTATTACTGCTTCACTTCATTTTCAGTTTCACCAACATCCCCCCTGAAACGAAAATGCCTGGGTTGAACATTAAGTTTGCTGCGCAAATAATTGAACTGATGGAAAGTAAGAGCCTTGGTCAGGACATCAGTTGTTTGATCTTCACTAGGCACAAAACACACATCAATTTCTTTGGAAGCCTCTTTATCTCGAATAAAATGAATATCCAGCTCAACATGCTTGGTTTTAGCATGATAAACTGGATTATGAGCTAGTGCAATAGCACTCTGATTATTACACCACAAAAGGGGTGTTGTACTCAGTTGAACTTGCAACTCAACAAGTAGAGACTTAATCCAAACAACCTCTGAAGTAGCATGAGCTAGAGCTCTGTATTCAGCCTCTGCACTGGACTTTGACACAACTGATTGTTTCTTGGAAGACCAGGACACCAAGTTTGGACCAAAAAACACAGCAAAACCAGCCACGGACTTTCGATAATCACGATCACCAGCCCGATCAGAGTCTGAAAAACAGTTGATTTGCAGAGCTCCACAATTGTAGAAGTGAAGTCCAAGGTGAATGGTTCCTTTAAGATATCTTAACAAACGTTTGCAAGCCTCCCAATGTGAAGTTTTTGGGCAAGACAGAAACTGACTTAGCTTATTGACACTGAATGAGATTTCTGGCCTGGTGAGTGTAACATACTACAATGCCCCAATGATGCTTCTATATTGAGAAACATTTGCAATATCAGTACCTGAGCCTTTAGTGAGAGACTGACCTGTGGACATAGGTGTTGGCACTAGACTGCAATGAGTGAGATCATGCTTCACCAAAATGTCAGCAATGTATTTAGCCTAAGAAAGATGAATACCATTTTGAAGTTTGGTGACTTCGATGCCTAAGAAGTAGCTAAGTTCACCAAGATCTTTCAATGCAAAGGTGTGCTGCATATCTTGAATTACTTGGTGAAATTTAGCTGAGTTAGAACCAGTAATAATGATGTCATCAACATATACCAAAACTAGTAATAAGTGACCAGTTTCCCTTTTGTAAAACAAAGAATTATCTGACTTCGAATTCTGGAAATTCCACTGAGAAGTCATGGCTGTTCTTAATCTGGCAAACCAAGCTCTTGGAGCTTGCTTCAACCCATGGAGAGCTTTCCTGAGTTTGCATATGTGCTAAGGTTTTTGAGGATTAAAAAACCCCTCTGGCTGTGCCATATACACTTCCTTATCAAGAAATCCATTCAGAAAGGCATTGTTCACATCAATCTGTCTGAGGGTCCAGTTGTTCATGACTGCAATGCTCAAGACAACTATGACAGTAGAGGCTTTAACCACTAGGCTAAAGGTTTCTGTGTAGTCAACACCATGGCCTTGATGAAAACCTTTAGCAACAAGGCGGGCCTTGTGCTTTAAGACAGAACCATCATGATTATACTTAATTCGAAACACCCATTTATTTCCCACCACTTTGACAGGAGCTGTAGGAAGCACCAATTCCCAGGTGTGATTAGCTTGAAGAGCTGGAAACTCTTCTTGCATAGCTTTTAACCACTGTGGATTAGTGAGAGCTTGAGCAACAGATGTAGGTTCAGAAGGTTGGGCTATAAGAGCTAAGAAGTAAGCTTTTGGTTTAAAAATACCATTTTTAGATCTTGTGATCATGGAGTGGCCAATAGAAGTTGATACAGGAAGAATATGTATTGGTGAACTACTTAAAGTATGGCTGGAAGAGTGGGGGGAAGAAACATGATTGGAAGTATTTTCGGGAGAGTGTGAAGGCAAAGAAGAGTGTGGAGAAAATACCTGAGGAGAAGTTGAGACTGGAGCTGCAGAGTCAGCTGCTGAAGTAGCAGCTAAAGGAGCTTGGAGATGAGTAACAGAAGAGTTCTTAGAATTTGTCTGAAGGACAGAATCTGGATGTAGGGATGGCAAAAATCCCCACGAGGACGGGTACCCTCGGGGATTTTCCCCATTCGAGGAGGGTACGGGGATAATTTTATACCCAATTTTTTATTCGGGGAGGGGATGGGGATAACTTTTTACCCAATTTTTTATTCGGGGAGGGGACGGGATGAGGTGAAATCCCCATCCCCTACCCATTTCCCCATTTTAATTTTTAATTTTATTTTTTATTTTTAAAATTACTAATAAATAAATAACAAAATTATAAATATTGTTAAAAATAATAAATATCAAAATATTATATTATTAAACTTTTAAATTTAATTAACTAATTAAAGTCTTAAATTTTTAATCCAAACCACAATGCTACATGAGAGAGCTGCCTAATTATAATTTACAACAGTCCTAATCCTAATTCGTATAGGAAATAAACGCAATACCAAATGGGTAAACCTACTCCTGTTCGGAAAGAATTTCCCAAAGTTGAAATTGTCTCAGATTTTGAAAAACTTGCCTACAAATACACAGCTCCTTGTTCTTGTGCGTTCCAAATTAAAAAAAATCCCAAACGAACAGCGCACGCTTACAATTGTCTTTGTCAAGTCAGTCTTTGCAAATTAATCAAAGTCTTTGGGCGTTCAGCACTCTTCTTTGGTGGCTTTTTATTCATCACTCACATCACACCACATCCATTCACATGCCATAATTTGTGCGCCACATCACCATTGTCAAATAAGCATTCACGATCAACATCCACAAGTAAGTCTTGATTCTTGCAATTTATATGTTTAATTTTTTATTATTAATTTCTTTCATTGTCACATCTCATGAGTAAACTAAGTTTTTGTCATTTTATATAATGAAAGTGGAAGACAACTCTGATGATATATTGATTCTATAAAATTCTTGTGCACAAATCTTTTTAATTGAAAATTTAAATTGATATTATGTTTAATTTATTTTATTTTATATATTTTTAGACCAATGTAAGCAAACATGTCAAGTGCCACACCAACACCACAATTAGAGGATGTAGTCCATGTGGATGATGGTGGTCAAACAGAAAACATTATTTCGGATAGGTCATCAAAAAGAGGAAGCACTAGAAAATTAAGATCTATTGTCTGGGATCATTTTGAGAAAAAGATAATTAATGGGAACAAAAGGCAGTATGTAACCATTGTAATTCCAAGTTGTTATCAAGGCAAAATGATGGAACAAAGCATTTGCATGACCATATGAAATTGTGTTTCATGAAAAAACAAAAAGATATCAATCATTACATGACAAAATTGAATACTGTCAAGGATGATAAAGGACATTCAAAGGTAGAATCTTTTGTTTTTGATCAAGATGTCACAAGGAAAACAATTGCACGTGCAATTGTCAAGCATGAGTATCCATTAAGTATTGTTGATCATGAAGGATTTAGAGAGATATTATCCTCGCTTAACCCAATGTGGAAGCATGTGTCCCGAAATACAATTAAAAAGGAGATATTGGATTTGTATGAGAACGAAAAGGCTAAGAATTTGAATGCCTTGGCGAGCAATCAAAGTAGGCTAGCCATCACAACAGATATGTGGACTGCAGATACCCAAACAAAGGGGTTCATGGCAGTTACTGGACACTTTATTGATGATTCTTGGACGTTACGGAGTCTAGTTTTGAGGTAAGCTCTTTATTTTTTATTTTTTGTATTTAACTTATTTTTTAATGTTAATTAAAAAAACTTAACAAAACATATATTTTTTTTTATTTTCTTCTTGTACGTTTCAGTATGTAAAAGGTTCGCATACTGGCTTAAAGCTTTGTGACACATTATTTAATTGCTTGATGGATCTCCACCTTGAACATAAGGTATCTTCTGTGACTGTGGACAATTGCTCTACCAATGACCGCATGATGGAATATCTTTTGATTAAGCTTAATAAAGATGATCTCATTTTGCGTGGACAATTATTTCACATTCGTTGTTGTGCCCATATATTAAATTTGATTGTCAAAGAAGGTATGACTGTGATTAGTGATGGAATTGCAAAAATTTGTGAGAGTGTTGTTTTTTGGACTGGATCATGTAAAAGAAAGGAGAAGTTCGAAGAATTTGCTAGTCGTTCAAATGTTAAATATGACAAACAATTAGTGCTTGATTGTCCTACTAGGTGGAATTCCACATATCTTATGATTTTATCTGCTTTGCAATATAAAAATGTTTTTCTTCGATTAAAGCATATTGATGGACAATATAAATGTTGTCTTAGTGAGGAAGATTGGCAATTTGCCATTATTTTGGAAGAGAATTTGAAAAGTTTTTATGATGTCACTGAGTTATTTTCAGGAACTAAGTATCTGACAGCAAATGTATTCTTGCAACATATGTGTGAGATTAAATTATCTTTACAAGATTGGCTTTTATCACCTTGTGATAGGATTCAACATATGGCTCAGTTGATGTTATTGAAATTTGATAAATATTGGCAAGATATGAGTGGAATTTTGGGTGTGGCCTGTATCTTTGATCCAAGGTATAAAAAGAAGTTCATTGAATATTACTTTTCTAAGGTTTATGGTGGTGTTAAAGAGTTGTATGTTGGGAAAGTGGTCAGCCTTTGCCGGGAATTAGTGGAAGAGTATCAATTGAAGTCTTCACCAACTATTAATTGCTTTGATTATACTGGTAGTAGTTCTTCTACTAGATCTACAGGGGATTCTTATAAGAAAGCAACCAAATGGATGACAGGTTTTGATGATTATGTAAACAATGAAGACTGTGTAGTTGTTGCAGATGAATTAGATTCATATTTGGATGAGAAAGTTATACCCCGAATGGAAGATTTTAATATTTTAAGTTGGTGGAAGACAAATGCTAATAGGTATCCTACATTGGCTCGAATTGCTAGAGATATTTTGGCAATTCCAATTACAGCAGTTGCTTCTGAATCAGCTTTTAGCACCGGTGGTAGAGTTGTGAGCCCACACCGTAACAAACTTCATCCAAGTACATTGGAGGCCTTAATGTGCTGTCAAAGTTGGTTACGAACTTACAATAGCAGTATGAGTTTATTTTACATTGTTTATATTATACGGTTATTAATATTTACACTTATAAGTTACGTTACTTATATCATTTTAATTGTTTTAAATTTGAAATATGAGGCTATCTCTCAATTTGCCACATTTCTCGAGGAAGAACAAGAGGAGCAGGACGAGCAGGAGGTAAATAGTTTTATTGAAAATATTAATTAAGTATCTACATTTATTTCATTTATTTTATTGCCAATATAAAAATAATTTTTTTCTTTTTATTGTAGGATTATGAAGATTGAGTGATTAACAAAGATAATCATTTTAATAATATAAAAAAAAATGTATTAGACTATTAGTTATTCGGGGATCGGGGACCATCGGAGATCCCCTATTATTATTCGGGGAGGGGATGAGGATTTTCAAGCAATTCTGACGGGGACGAGAAGGGGATGGGGATATACACAAAATATCGGGGATGGGTATGGGGTGATTGGTCCCCTCCCCTCCCCTCCCAATTACCATCCCTATCTGGATGAGAAGACATGGAAACTAAGGAAAAATCAAGTCCAGGAACATAAGGAAAGGATGTTTCATCAAAGACTACATGATTAGAAATGTATGTCTTCCCAGATGGATGCAGACACATATATCCTTTAGGGTATGGAAAACATGCACAACCAAAAATTCTAAGAGTAGAATAACTTGGTTTTTTATGAAAGAGTTTTTGGAAAGGAGAGATATTGTTCAAGACTGGTGTGGGAAGTCTGTTAATTAGGTAAACAGCAGTTTGGAAAGCATTCCACCAGAATTTTAAAAGAAGATGTGCTTGGGCTAGTAATGTAAGACCAATATCAACAATATGTCTATGTTTCCTTTCAATCTTCCCATTTTGATGATGAATATGAGGGCAAGGATGCCTAAAATAAATCCCTAAGTTACTGAGTAAAGAAGAAAAAGATCTGAACTCCCCACCCCAATCAGTTTGAACCATTTTGATATGCTTTTAGAGATGTTTTTCAATAAAGACTTTGAACTTGGCAAAGACTATGAGAGCATCAGATTTTGAGCTTAATGGAAAAATCCAAGTAAAACGGCTTAAATCATCTAAAATGGACAGGTAATAGACATAGCCTTGAGTAGAAGTAATATGAGAAAGACCCCAAAGGTCTGCATAAAGCAGCTGTAATGGTTCTGTAGTTTTGGTTTGGACAGAATTAAAATGTAACATATGATTCTTTCCAAATTGACAAGCATCACAGAATTGTAAGTTTTGAATTTTATTGACAACATCAAACTGAGTACAAGAATTGAGAACAGTTTTTAAGATATGAACAACAGGGTGCCCTAATCTTCTATTTACATCAACAGCTTTTGTAGCATGAACAGTCAAACAAGAGTTTTTATTTCCCTGAGGAAGACATGCAAAAAGAGAATAAAATTGATTCTGAGTAGAAGAAATTTTATTGACAGCAATAGGCTGAGAATGAGAAGTTGGACTCTGGACTTTATAGAGACCTCCTTTAGCAACTCCTTCAAGCAAAATGATCCTTGTGTTCCTGGCCTTAACAAAACAACAGGTGCCAACAAATTCAAGAGTTACATTATTGTCAGCAAGTAGCTTAGAAACACTAAGTAAGTTCTTGGTAATTTTAGAAATATGTAAAACATGACTAAGAATTAAAGGTTCAGTATTTATAGGAAGCTTCACTAATCCAACATGACTAATAAGCAATGCATTTCCATCACCAACATATAGCTGCTCATTACCAACATACACTTTAGGATTAACAAGATTACCTAAATCATTTGTGATGTGGTTAGTGGCTCCACTGTCAATATACCAGGAGGGATCTTCAGCAACCTCAGGATTAGCAGCACAAGTTGCTGGAGAGGAACCAGAGGTACTAGGCACACCATTTTGACCATTTCCAGAAAAATATGGAGCATTTCCACTTGGCATTCCATGAAAAAATCCAGGAGCAAACATATTAAAACCAGATGTGTAATTATAAGGAGTGTATCCAGGATCTGAGTAAGCCATATTGGCTTGATAAGGAACTCCTCTAGGCATAAAAGCATTACCAAAAGTAGGTCCTGAAAACATTTGCCCTCTACCGAGGTTATTAAAGGGCCTATTACTAAAGTTCCCTCTAAAGTTTCCTCTGCCAAAATTCCTCTGAGGAACAAAGGAAGGATTGAACCTATTTTTGCATCTATTTGCTCCATGACCAAGAATAAAACATATTTGACAGACAAGATCATAAAAGTTTCTCCCACCAGCAACCTTAGGTCCTTCATTATTGTTAAAACCTCCATTATAACCACCAAAACTTGAACTATTATTATCATTTCCAAAATTGCCTCCAGAATTCTTCTGATATCCATTATTATTTTTGCCAGAATAAGTTCCTTTTTGAGCTACATCAGCAGACATATGATGCATGATATCATTAGCAATTTTGCCTTTCCTTTGATCAATTCTAGTTTCATGATTCAGAAGTAGTGAGTACAAATCATCTAGAGTAATAGTTCCCTCTCTAGCTAGAACTGCTGTTATCAAGGACTCATAATCAGAGGAATCAAGACCAGTCATCACATGCATAATAAAATCACCTAGCTCAACTGGTTTTCCTACTAAAGCTAATGTATCTGCTATACGTTTGATCTTAGAAAAATATTCAGCCATAGTCATGGATCCTTTTTTAATTGTCTGGATTTGCATTGTAAGAGTTTGAATTCTTGCTTGAGATTGAGAAATGAACATACAGTTGAGTGATTCCCAGAGTTGCTTTGAAGTTACACAGTCAATTACAGTTGACAGTAGGCTCTGCTGAATGGACGACATCATCCAGCTTAAAAGAAATTGATTTGTCTTCATCCAAGCAATGAACTCAGGATTGGCAGATCGTGACTCATCAGAAGCAAATCATGATTCATCAGAAGCTGAAACTTTACTAATGGCAGAAAACTTCTCTGGACATTTCAGATCACCATTAATAAATCCTTCTAAACCATTTCCTTTAATGGAGGCCAGAACTTGTGTTCTCCACAGAATAAAATTGTTTTGATCCAGCTTAATTGGTGTGACAAAACTAAAAGACGAATTTGATTGTGTGATGTTTGCCATTGTTGGCTCTGATACCATGAAAGAAAACAGAGTTTGTGTTTGGCAACCGAGAAAGTTCAAAATAAAAGAGAAAGAAAATATTGATAAACTGGAAAATTGTTATTTATTTCATCACCCCAATCAATGTATTTTTACACATTTATATATCAAGGATCAGTCCTTATTAGACATCTGTTAACCATGCTTATTGCAACTAATGAAACTAATCAACTGATAAATCCACGTCAGCTAGCTAACTATAACAAACTAAGCCAAGGAGCTAATCTGCTACAATACAGCACATGCTAATAACTATGTGCTCACCTCTTCCGTTTAATCACAGTTAACCAGATTCACTAACATTCACAAAGCATGAATCAGTAAATTACCTGGACAAATTGACAGATTAATCTGAGTATTGCTTGATAATGATGCTCTCTAAGTTATGTCCCATTTTTAGGCACAACAATAACTTGCATTCTCAAATTATATCATAGGCAGTTACGATTGGTAATTTTTAAGTACTATCAAGTTGATCATTTGGACCCGAAGCCTCTGATATTCTACAACAATTGCCAAATCAAATGGAAAATGAGGCATATTATTTATTATGAAAATACATGGGAGGTGCCACGGAGGAATAGGCGGCAGCGGCAGCAGTCTTTTCATTGATCCTGGCAAGAAAAGTTTGGTGCAGATCATCAACGGCTGAATCCAAACCCTGGAGTTTCTGCAACTGGCCGAATGTGACTGGAATTGATCCAGTCAACTTATTGCCTTCTAAATCTAAGGGCAACAAATTGCTTAAATAGCTGATTAGTTGAGGAATGCTGCCGCCAATACTACAATTTGAGATGTAAATGTTTTCCAAAGACATAGAAAGATTACCTATTGAAGTTGGAAGGACACCGTCAAGTGGATTGCCTGTTAAGCCTAAGAATCTTAATTTCTTGCAATTTGTCAAAGAGGAAAGAAAGCTCAATTCTTGAGTTAAAGATGTCGAGCCAGTCAAGGTTTCTTAGATTATTACCAATTGTGTTCGGAGTAATGCCCGAAAAAGAGTTCGTTCCCTTATCTAGATATACATGTTCAGATGCGTTAGTGATGAAACTAGGAATGGTTCCAGAAAATCTGTTCAGGAAGTGAAAGGTCTATTCCTGATGAAAAACTTCCCCAGAGAGAGTTATCTAACCGGTAAATTTCTTTCACTGTTGACATGTTGAAGATTGCAGCAGGTGCAACACCTACTAGGTTGTTGAATCCAAGCACCAAATTCTCTAGATTTGGAAGATACCCAATTTCGTGAGGTATCTTATCTGCAAAATTAACAGAGATGCAAAAAACTCTCTTACGAAATTTATTTAGACAAAAGTGTCTAAGAAAGTTTAAGAATGATTAATAAGAGCATTTACAAAGTATATATTAGAAACATTTATACCGCGAAGTTTATTATTTCTGAGAGATATCGTTCGAAGCGTAATAAAGTTGCCGATTACTTTCGGTATGGCTCCCGATAATTTATTGAACCCCAAATTTAACAGTTGTAGCTGTTTGCGCTTGGATAAAGCCAGTGGTATTTGACCGTGAAACATGTTTTCGGCCAAAAAAAGGACTTTTAAATAGTGAAGATAATTGCAAATATTTAATGGGAGTTCACCAGAGAGTTTGTTCCTATCCAAACGAATATCTAATGTTGAAGACAAATTGAAGGTAAAGGAAGACAAAGAACCAGAGAGCTGATTATCACTGAAATCAAGAAATTTCAGCTTATGCACGGTGAAGATGAAGGGGGAAATGTCGCCTTAAAGCTTGTTATGACTAAGATTAAGTGTTGTCAGTGAAGAACGGTTTCCAAGTTGAGGGGGAATGGTACCCTGTAGATTCAAGCTGGAAATATTCAAGGCCGTAACTCTATGGCTATTGACATCACAAGTAATGCCTGTCCAGTTGCAAACAGAGGTATTTGAGGTCCAATTTTGAGCCCAAAAATTAGTTGGATCATAACTTATATAAGCTTTCAGGGCAAGAAGAGCTTGTTGGTCTGCAGTAATGTTGCTTGCTGCTGCTAATGCAACAACCAAGTAAAGAAGTAGGCAATTAGTTAATGGCACTGCGGTCAAACGAAGACTGTAATTTCTCTCCATGAAAGGATAAAAGATTTCTGTTTGTTATTAGTTTGGTAATGTAAGGAAACTCGATTCCTGAGAATAAATAATGAACCGTCAGAAAGTACAGGAACTGTAATTCAAATTTACAATGAATCATGAAAACAACCTTCTGATAGTGACACATATTGAGGTGTGGAAATGATATTTGAATCCATTTTAATTATGTAATTTTTTCCATTGGAAAATTAAAATTAGAATAAATAATGGTGGAACACTTTGGATTGTAGCCCTTTTATCTCACGGGTGGCAGCCAGCAGCAATGTGAACAATGGAAAAAAGCAAAGTTCTTTGTTCGTTAAAAATTTCGATTTGAGATGACTCTTCAGAAACGAGGCCAACGGATACCAACAGCTTTAGACCAACAATTAATTAAATAAAGTCCCATTTTATATTTTTTATTATATATATATATATATATATTTTATATAGAGTCGCTATTTTGACCTGGTTAGCTGCCAGTTAACTTCTTCTAACATACTAGTGTTTGGTTTATCTGAAGTTGGAGCAAAAATAATCATTAAATGCACTTAAAAACCATCAAAAGTAAATAAAATGTTAGTTGGTGAAGGTGTTCGATAAAATGAACAAATTGTTTGATCAATTTGCTCAGAGAAGTAAAGGCCAGGCATTCGAAATCACCAAGCAACAGGTCATCACATGACATTACTGGCATGTATTGATATGGCAAATGTGAGAGATCACTCAGCCTGAACAGATCTAGAGGATAAGATCAGCATATAAGAAGACAAGCATGCAGCTGTTTGGATGAAAGGACAACCTAACAAGCCGTTGGATTAATGAATTAATTAATAGACCTTTGGATAAGTTTGTATAGCATTGTTAGTATAATACACATCTTAGAGAACACGAAACGATCTTGTATGAATGTAGTAAGCCACCTCTAGACCAGCAGCTATTCTTTTGTCATTTTAAAACAATCCATGTGAGTTTGACCTTGTTACTATTATTCTATTTCTAGATTCGTGCGCTTGCAAGTATATTAAAATTTTGCACATCAGCCAACAAGTTGCTTAAATTGCTGATTACTTGAGGAATTCTGCCACTAATGCTGCAATTGGCGATGTGAAATCTTTCCTAATACATAGAAAGACTACCCATTGAACCTGAGAGGATACGGTCAAGTGGATTTCCAGTAAGCCTAAGATTCTTAATTTTTTGCAACTTTCCAAAGAGGAAAGAAAGCTCAATTTTGAAGTTGAAGATGTCAAGTAGTTTATAAGCCAAGCCGAGCCACTTAAGGTTTCTTAAATTACCAGTTATGTTTGGAATAATGGTGCCTTGTAGATTGAATTGAGAAATATCCAAGGCTGCGACTTCATGGCTATTGACATCACAAGTGATGCTAATCCCCCTACAAACAAAGGTATTTGAGGTCCAATTTTGGGTCAAAAGATTAGTTGGAGCATAAGTTATGTGATCTTTTGGGGCAAGAAGAGCTTTTTGATCTGTGGTAATATTTTTGCTTGCTGCAGCAACCAAGCAAATCAGCAGGCTGTGGGTTAATGACATAGTGATCTTACTGAGACAATGAGTTCTCTCCATTAGAGGATATAATTAATAAGAATATGTTGTTTGTTAGTGATTGGCAATACATGGAGATTCAAGAGTGCTGATTAAAATAAATAATGAACAAAATTAAGATTTCCATAATGCCGGAAATGAAAATAGACCCTACTTTTACATGCTCAATCGTGTGGTGCATGCCATGTTGAATATTTGAACATAAAGTCCCTAAAATGCAAGCAACTTTTCCATGAGAAACACGTTCGATGGTGCATGCCTGTTGAAATTATTTTTGAACATAAATTTCACTCTCCATGAGTAGACATCTTAATCGATTTCTTACTAAATTCAATCTATTGTAGAAAAATGGTAACAGTCTATCATAAAAATCAATATGATTTCAGGTGATCTTTAATACTTCAGAGTTCAAATACTATATTTCTTGGCAATTTTTTCCTATATTTCTAGGAAAACGACATCTACACCCTGAAGATTTGGAGAAATGGTCACCAACACCCTTTAGTTTTCAGAAAGGAGCACCGAGTCCTCCTTTTGACCATTATACCCTTTTTCTCTATTATTCTCAAAAGAATTGATTTTAAAGTTTTTAATAAATACAAATGTTATATAAATATTGTGACTTGTGCAGTAGACTAACAATATTAAAATATTTTAATAAATTTAGATATGTAAATTATTATATTTATTTTAATATTTTATTTATTGTAGATATTTGAAATAAATATTTGCACTAAATACATTCTACAATTAAAAAAAATAACATTCTAGTAATGTTAAAATTTAAATTTTCATGCATTTATTTTAATAATATGATTCAATTTATTATAAAATTACTTTAATATAATAAAATATATTTAATAGATTGTAAAATGTTAAAAATATTTTTTAAATATTGAAATTATTTTAAAATGTATATGTTATTACATTTATTTTACTTTTTATTTTTTTTATTATAAAACATTAGAATCAATTTTTGAGAATAATAGAGATACTGTATAAAATTATTAAGGTCAAAAAATGATCTTGATGTCTACTTTTAAAAATTTAGGGGTGTTAATGACTATTTCACTAAAATTTAGGGTGTCAGTGTCCTTTTATTTATATTTGTTCATAAAAAAGTGTAAAAATAATAATAATTAAACTGTGTTGATTTGATAATGGACCACCCTTTTTGGTGGTCCAATTTAACAAAAACAAATATAAGTTGAATTCAGTCACACGCGCACACATCCAAGTTCACATCAATAACAAAAAATATATAAAAGAATTAAAATGCAAAGACTAGTTTCATATTGCCGTTGCAATTCTTTCGCCAAATCTTCTTCTCTCACCCATTTTCCTCTGAAAAATAAAAGACTTTTTTATGCACCTTAGACCTTTGTTCCATAGGATTTTAAAATGCGGACGTCATTAGAACTTAAAAGAAAATTGAAAGACAAAAAATAGTAAATCAAAATTTTTGGTCTTTAAGCAGTGCTCTTGAATGTCCGCACTTGAGAATCGGTTATTAATTATGTACACATAAATGTATAACAAGTCAAACCAATGTTCATTACAAAATGTAGAGTCCGCGTTCTATTTATCTATTAATTGTCTTCCCAGATAGTTGAGCTAGTGAGGGGGAGTTAAACCAGGCGGTGTTTGGCATAAGTAGCCCAGCTGTTTGATAAAAATGCATCAATGAACGAATACTTGGCAAGTCGGCGGGAAAACTTGTATATGAATTCTACAGCACGGAAGACACAAATAACAAGGCATGATACTGAAAGTCTTGAAGTCTCCAAAATCAGAGAAGATCAATGGACAAGATTGAGAGCCAAGCATCAAGGGTCAAGATTGATTGTAGAATAAAAACAATAGCTCACAACATACCTTATCGTCTTTGTATTCTAGCTACATCAATTCTTAGCCCTTACCGGCTGTAAATAGTATACTAGATCTCTGTATGAATTTGACATTGTGCTATCAATACAATTATGTCGCTTCACATAAATGTTGTCCTTTATTCTCTTGGCTTTAGTTTCCGTAAATTAATCTCTTTCACTCGAACTTAGCGTGCTCTAAACATTTCACTCTTGTATATGTCCCGGTTGTCAATCTGATAAATTTAGCGTGCTCGGGATGTGGGAAAGGAATGTTCAAGTCTCCATGGGACTCGAATTTCGTTCTCCAAAAAAAAGTTGAGGACACGTACAAACCTACCAGTAGGTGTCCAAAGCATTGGGGGCAGTGAAATACTTTACATAAACTTGAAGTTTTGTTTAATAAATTAAATAATATTCTTTTAGTGTAGTTAGACTTCTTAGCCTGCAGCCAAACCACTGTTCTACCTAAACACATGCAGAAAAAAGAAGAGAGAGTATAAAACAAAGGTCATCAGTAGCACTTTTTGGAAGAACTAAATCAACTCTGCCCATGGAAACTAGATGACTACAACAGTTTTCTCAAAAAAAAATATATATCAAAGGAAAGCGTATAAGATTCTTACACTTATTACATGAATTTGAATTAACTATCAATGAAAGCAAACAAAATTAACTTAAGTTTCCTATCCTTTTACTCAATGTGTCTCTTATCTTGAGTAATCTGATAACTATATCTTTTGCATTAATCCTCTTTTCAGGTGATTCCATTGTACACTCCAGAGCCAAACTAAAGATAGACAACAGACATTGCTCCTTTGATGCAAAATGTTTTTCCTCTCCACTTAGCAGAGTTTTGTCCACAACTTCCACTAATGAAGTAGCAAGCTAGTCATTAACCCAACGCTTTAAGCTTAATTCTGCAACAAAAATTTCATCTGTGGGTTTTTTCTTGGTAGAAGTTTCCATCAACGTAATCCCATAGCTGTAAACATCACTTTTTGTAGATAATTCTCCTTCTATGCCGTACTCTATGAATCAAATTAATTTCACAATTAGATAAATAATCAATAAAATTTTGATTGAGGATCGTAAAAATCAATAAGTTGCAAAATTTAAAATGAACTAAAAAAAAGTTGTTTGAAGCAAACCTGGTGCCATATAACCTATAGTGGCAAGGGTTTTTGTTTGCATCATAGACTCATCCTCTCCACCTAAAAGCTTTGCTATGCCAAAATCACTCAAATGAGCAACCATATTTTCGTCCAACAATACATTACTAGGCTTTAAGTCACAATGAATAATAGGAGTCAAATGATCGAAGTAGAGATATTCTAAAGCTGATGCAACATCAATCATTATGTTCAACCTCTGAAATATATTCAGCACATAATTGGTAGAATGCAGCCAGTACCCTAAGCTGCCATTGGACATGTATTCTAGAACTAATGCTTTCAAGTCATTGTTTGAATAACTGCTGATAACTTTAATAAGGTTTCGATGGCGAATATTTTTTAACACTTCACATTCAGCCTCAAAACTCTTCAATGTGCTTGCACATTGCTGGTGAAACACTTTTATTGCAATCTTCATCCCATCTTCAAGTCTTCTACCGTAAACAGAACCAAAACCTCCTATGCCAATTATGTTGTTTTCAGCAAAATTATCTGTTGCTCGTAAAAGTTATAAGCATGAAAATCTTCTTGGTGTTGCCTATGATGACAAGATACTATCATTTCACAACACTGTGCTTCCCTTTCCACATTGGATCAGCTTAGATTTGAGAGATAGAGTGATTGCTATTGTTAGAGCAATACTCAATGGCAAAATAATCACAATGAGAAGTATGTTTTTCCTTGATTTATGTTCTGTCCTTGGCATGCTAAGTTTCCATGGTTGAACTTGAAGATTTGGTAAACCACACAATAACTGATTTCCCATAAATGACTCAGCTGTGAAGTTGGTAAAAATTCTTCCACTAGGAATCTCACCTTCAAGTTTATTGAAAGAGAGATTTGACTCTCGAAGGTAAATGAGTTTCTCCATGGATGTTGGAATAGACCCAGAGATTTTATTTTTTGACAAATTCAAAACCTCCAAACTTGTCAAGTCACCAAATGATTCAGGAATTGGGCATTCCAATCTATTATATGCTAGGTCCATAAATTGGAAGATAAATCGAAGATCTTTCAGTCCTCCAATTGTGGCTGGGATATCATCGGATAAGTTAGTTTTTGATAAATTTATTCTTGTAAGCAGCTTCAAATTTCCTATGTCTAAAGAAAGAGGACCAACCAAGAAATTTGATGAAAAGTCAAAGAACAAGATGTCTTTTAGGCTCCAGAAAGTTAAGGGAATAACATAAGTAAACCTATTGGACCCTAAGTAGAGAGATCTTAGAGAAGTGAGATTACTTAGGCATGAAGGTATAGATCCTAAAAGCTTATTGCCAAATAAGACCAATTCAGCTAGCCTTGCTAGATGGCAAAGCTCATCTAGGAATGAACCTACCAACTTATTGAATGCAAGATCTAAGCCTTTGAGTTTCTGTAGGCGGCCAAATGTAATTGGAATTGGTCCAGTCAATTTATTGCCTTCTAATACTAAGGTCAATAAGTTGCTTAAATTGCTAATTGCTTGAGGAATGTTGCCACTAATACTGCAATTGGCGATTCCAAGTGTTTCCAAAGACTTAGAAAGATTTCCTATTGAACTTGGAAGAAAGCCGTCAAGTGGATTGCCTGCTAAGTTTAAGAATCTTAATTTCTTGCAATTTGCCAAAGAGGAAAGAAAGCTCAATTTTGAGGTTGAAGATGTCAAGGAGTTATTAACCAAGCTGAGCCACTCAAGGTTTCTTAAATTACCAATTGTGTTTGGAATAAACCCCGAAAATGTGTTTACTCCCAACTCTAGAAGCATTGGTGATGGAACTAGGAATAGTTCCAGAAAATCTATTAAGTGCCAAGTTAAGATCCTCAACAGTTGGAAGTGAAAGGTCTATTCTTGCTGGAAGACTTCCAGAGAGAGAGTTATTTATAAGGATAAGTAGCTTTAGTGTTGACATGTTGAAGATGGGAGCTGGTAACACGCCAACTAGGTTGTTCATTCCAGGCACTAAAGCCTCTAGATTTGGAAGATTAGCGATTTCATGGGGTATCACACCTGGTAAATTAACATAGATGCAAAAAAATCTTACTCACAAGATCTTATCTAAAGTATTCAAGTAAGATAACAAGTGATAAATTAAAATATTTATATAGTATTTTGACAATACCTTGGAGTTTGTTGTATAATAGAGATATCCCTTTGAGCATAGTCAAGTTGCCGATTTCTTTTGGTATTGCACCTGATAAATTATTGAACTGTAACAATAATATTTGCAGAGTTTTGCACTTTGATAAGCAGAAGGAATTTTGCCATGAAACATGTTTTTGTTTAAGAAAAGGCCCTTCAAATAAGGAAGATAGTTGCAAATATTTTTCGGAAACTCACCAGAAAATCTGTTATTGGTCAAACGAATTTCTAATATTGAAGACATGTTGAAGACGAAGGAAGACACTGAACCAGAGAGCTAGTTATCAGTGAAATCAAGAAATTTTAGCGTATGCAATTAGTTAAAGGAGATAGTGTTTGATGTAAGTATGAAACTATTCGACAAAATGTCTCAGTGAAGAAATTCTGGGCGAGAAAGCTTGTGTTTGAATTATGAATCAAGAAAGACATCATCAAGGCATGATAATGAAAGCGTTTGAAGTCTTTAGAAACAGAGAAAAGATTAATGGGCAAAATTGGGAGCCAAGCATCACTGGTGGAGATTAACTGTACGTAGAATAAAACATTAGTGTGTAACAAGCATTAGCATCTTTGTATTCTAGCTATAAGCCTACAACAATTTTTAGCCCTTAGATCAAACTTTACGAGCTGTAAATCTTAGTATAAGATCTCTGCAAAAATATGGCATATTGCTAGCATGCTATTAGTACAATCACAATGGTTCACAAAAAGTTATGTGCTTTTTTCTTTTTGCATTGTATTCTGAATCATTGGCTTTAGTTTTCAGAAAATTTATCTTTGCAATGCTTCTTAGACCGGAGAAAAATCACTCTATTTGTGTGAATGCATGTTCTACCTGACTTTCCTCATTGTTACTCCTTTGGGAGACTCATTGGTGGTTTAATGATGACCTTGATCGACATATAAGGCAGTGCAGCCGGTAATTGATGCAATCTCTATCGTTGATTCATGTAATGAATTCCAAAATGTAATGATCTTTCCTTAGAGCCTTTGCAGATAATCAACACGTCTGATTGGAATAATTGTGTAATTAACTGTCTTTTGTTTGGAATAAAAGTTATTTGAAACAACCTGTTACGAACCCTTAAGGCGGGTTTATCTAATTTCATCTAACCGTTTAATAATAAATCTAATATCCAAAGATTCTACTGAAAATTTGGTAGAATCTCCTCTCTAAGTGTACTATTTCCAACTTACAAATTTATAAAAAATAAACACTCCCAAAAGAATTCAATATTCAACCAATAGCTACTACCAACTTTATTGATCAAAGTACCAAATATCAAAGTAGAGTATGTTATCCTTGGTCAAAAATTATAACAAAATTATATAATCTGAAATATCCCAATAAAACATCTACGACTTCTAACACTATCACGTGACCATAATTTCAAAATAATTATCATTGTTGTACGTTAGGTCAACTGTTGTACCTATAAATCTCATATAGGGGAAAAGACGTCCAAGTACACGGCCCAAAATTTTTGTGTGTACAAGTCCAAAGACCTATATCTAATATGCATTATGTGTATATTAATATTTGTATCTTTATAATCATCATATTGCATACACCTCCAAAAGGTAAAAGTGCCCAAAAACATGACCCAAAACCTCCATATATGTTTAGACATGCTCTAAAGATCTCGCATCTCATATGTATCATTGTATCTGGAGGAGAAGGACATTGTCTAATAATTTTGCAAACAACCTTTTATACACACATATATAAATACATAATCATACTTTTAAATCTCATTTCGTTTCCATTTAACATACTTTAACTTTATTTTTCTTTTCTTTAAAGATATTGTCGTGTAATTACTCAAAATCGATAATAAAATCAATAATTATAAACATTTTTAATAATAAATATTCCATAAGTAGATAAAATCTATTCTAGAAAAATCGCTAAATCAAGACATAAAAAACTTATTTCATAAATATACTTTACCATATTTTAAAATCATAATAAACTATAAAGAAAATATATTTTGTATATTCCACTCACAGTTATAATATTTAAGCTCAATTTTCGTTCATAACTGTAATTTGATTCTCGTTTGATGGTCCTCTTAATTAAAAGAAACCACATAATTACTATCCGTAAATGTAAAATACAATGAATGCTAGGCAATAAAACTCAAAATGATCATCTATCCCTATTATACAACTCTTGATTCTCTAAAATTACTAAAATACCCCTATCTCTTAAAATTATTAAAACATCCTTGAAGCACAAATTACCAAATTACCTTGAAGTGGCAAATTGCTAAACTACCCTCAATATAAAATTACCAAATTGTTCGCTAAGATATGAATTTACGAAATTACCCTCGGAGTGTGAAATTACCAAAATGCCCTGAAAGACTTAAATTACCAAATTACCGGCAAAATCTAGATTTACCTAGCTGCCCTTAGTCTGAAATTACTAAATTATGCACCAATACTTCAAATTACCGAAATGCACGTAGTTCAGTCAACAATGGTCGGGAAACTCAAATCTGATAGTGCTAACCATGTTAAGGCCGATGGCGCCAGCGGCGACAATTCATGGGCGGAAACGACCACGAATCGAGCTTCCATAAACATGAAATTCTGGCGGCCGATCGGTGGCTAAACGACCATTTCAAGTGACGCGACCCCTTTGAAAATGATGAGGGTGAGCTGAGGAAACAGATCCAGGTGGTGGGTTTTGGCCGCGACTTTCGTGCTTCAAACGCGGTGTTCTGTCTAGTTTCCGGCGATGATGACGGGTCGATCCCGTTCATCTCTCTCTCCCATTTTATAAAGGACACCCGTTTTTCCCTAAAATTTTACACAAATTAAGCTAGTAATAATGTTCTTCATTCGTGTCATGACGGGTTTAAACGGATTCGAACACAACCCACTTATTAAACATGCAAAATTTAATCATTCATATCCGTAATTAATGTCGGATAATCGAGTTACATCAATTTCGTCGGTAACATTTTGTAATAAGTCTGACCACTTTAAAATTAATATCGAAGAGAAAAATTAAATAATACACTTAATTAGAAAAATTAAAGTATTTATATGTTACATTATTATTTTGGATTTTCTCATTTCTCTTTATGAAAAATGTTCTTCTTCTTATGTCATCAGTCATTTAGTAGTTTGTTGTGCCTGCCGTTGATGTTAATTTAATTGTGCCTGGTTCTGTGATTTGATAACATTTTTTTTGTTTCTTTGTAATTATCATATGTTATTACAAATGGAGGTGTGCTAAGCTGAAATGGTTACTCGATCAACGTACTGTTGACGGTTTATTATTCTAATTCAGAAACAATTATCCAATTCTTTGCACAAAATCCTATCTGCTAAGCTACATCATCCGGTTTGATTGATTTATTCAACTACGTCGCTAATCAAATTTCAGCTCATAATCCTGGAAAGTGATCCATTCATTCAGACACTCCTCTCAGTTAATTCATAAATTATATAACTGGGGTAGTTTCTCTGTTATTCTCTTCCTAAAATTTAGCTCATGAATGCCCATGGAAATTGAAACTTTTAATACAGTAAATGGTTCTTTGAGAAAGGAACATGAAATAGAAATTGTTGTTGAAGTAGAAGGGATGGTTTGAGATGCCAGTGTCACCACTTCCTGCAATTTTTGGCTGTCTTAAGCTTCATGACAAGTTCCATATTCTGAGCTTTGGCCTCAGCATATTTTAGGCTGATCTAGCAGTAGGAATATCTCTTTGCACTGTCTCTAGTGATGATTTTATGCATTCAAACTTTTCTCTTGTTGCAACTTCACCTTTAGCCATTGATTTTCTTGCATTTGCGTGTGTAATTTTAGAAAGAAACTGACAAGTGTGAAATTCTTCAGGAAGTAAGGCATATGCTACCGACACTGATGTCCTTGCCTATGATATTTCATTTGCTTCATGTTTGTACATTGCAAGTGTAATTGTAGTACTCATGTTATATAAACATTATTTAAATTTTAAACTTTAAATTATTAATAATGGGTGTTCCTGCTATTCACCTCTTGTGCTGGGGTTCATACATGCTATTGGCTTCCACAGTTTTGGCAAGCTCAGGTTCCTGCAGTTGAATCTTTGAGAAAGGATCAGCTTTGGCTGTGAGAAAGGTTTCTTTTTGAATTTCATATCCACTATCACCCTGTGTGGGAACAAAGGGAAAAAAAAAAAAGAATTGAGCAACACAAGCTTTAAAATGCCACCTTTTTGATGTTGAACTCTAGTCTCTGTCTAACTCTGTCTCTCTTCCTTTTCCACATATAATTTTCTACAAGGGCTTGAGCTCTCAGTAGACATTCATCTTTCACCTGTCATATTCACTATAGTCTCTCCAAGAATCCCAGGACTAGGGGAAGGGGACCCCCTCTGTTAAAAGCTTAATATTAGGTGCAGTATGCAAGCAATGTGTGAGTGAGTAACCACTTTTATATACCTAACCCATATGCATTAATTTACCATGGAAACAACTCATCATCTTGCCAAACCTATATAGATTCTGAGATAGACCCAGTCCAATGAGAAGCCACAATAGGCACAGAGTGTGTAGGACATAGCAATGGTTTCCCAGCTTCCACTGAGATAATAACACTAACAGCTTGTCCTATCCCGTTGGCACCTAGCTGCAGTTATGTATATATTTACTCAACACATTCATATATATCTTATGCTGCCTCAGCATATTTTTCTCCTCAGTTATTTTCACAATAATTAATCAATATTATTGCTATTATCAATAATTAACACCAGAAATGACACAATTTTATCTAGCTAGTCAATGTTATGATGCTGTTTGTTTCATTTTAACACAAGCAATAGATCAAGTACTGAATCCAAATATCACATGGTGGTCATTCAAGTACTTTCGAACATTTTGACCATCTACTATGTCGAGTTGTCTGATTGTGTTTGGATATAAACATTGAGCAATGAGTTTTTACTCAGGCATAGAACTAAAATAAGTCAGTTAATATACTCACAAGGGCATCAACTTCAGTTAATATACTCTCAAGGGCATCAACTTCAATCAATACTGGTTGAATGATGCACATATTTATTAAAGCAGCTTTGTATTTATCTACATGAATAAAGATAAATAAAATGTCTGCACTAATTCGCTTGACTGATAAAACTGTTCCCCAACCAAAGTTTTACCCCTGACTTTTGTCGATGGCTCCTTGTTAGTTAAAATAAAGGTGTTTGATGTAAGTATCAAACTGTTCGATAAAATGTCCCAACGAAGAAATACTTGGCGGGAAAGCTTATATTTGAATTCTGAAGCAATAAAGACATCAACAAGGCATGGGAATGAAAGCTCTTGAAGTTTCTAGAATCAGTGAATATCAAGGGTTGATATTGACAGTAGAATAAAACATTAGTACATAACAAACATTAGAATCTTTGTTTCTAGCTACAACAATGATTAGCTTAGATTGAACTTTACCGGCTGTAAACATGATATAAGATCTCTCTATGAATATGACACATTGCTATCAATAAATCATCCATCACTTGATTCTAAAAATCTTGTTTCTCCTACTGAATCTCAATCAAATGGACAATTACCATCCAATAGGACAGTCTCCAGCATCTACGGTTATATATGCTGTAATTGATAGTAAACTATCAAGCAGTATAGTATCATCCATAGTATCCAGTGCCTATGGTTGTATATGCTGGTGTTGTTGATACTTGAAGAGCCCTTCAAACTATACTGAGATTAAAACTTGTTGTCACTTGTATATCACGAGGCAAGCTAATGCATTTGTCAATCAGTAAGGTCTGTATTTGTAATAGTTGGCATTCTATCTTGAACATTCAGCTTTCAGATCTTGCAAAAGGGATTATCTTTATTCAATTCTTGCTTCAATTTTCATGACATCGGGAGCCACTATGTTAGATTGTTTCAGCTTTATGATTACTTTACGTACAATGTTAATGCATCTTTTCAGTTATTTTTACTTTTTGGTGTTGGTTTTGTATTCGACAGCAAGTTTTAAAGATTATTTTTAAGCCTGTAATCCACTTTTTAAGCTAACTAGCACTTTGGTTTAGTAAGTCAGTGTAATGAAGCAAGTTGCTTATATTTTGTATAATGATACAAATTCAATCGTATTTTGTATCATGGTTGTTAATTCCTTGCATGTTTTAGCATAACTAAGAGTCCTGTTGAATATCAGTTAAAAAAAAAAATTAGAACATGTAACATCATTGTACTTTCATGTTCCCCTGCTTTTCAACTTAATCTATTAGATATATATAAAAAGCACAACAATTCTTGTAAAGATCATATATAAAAACAGCTCTTTTAGAGCCATAACTTCATTTACAAAATGGAAGACAACCTGATTATATTACAATTGAAAATGAAACAAACTGTTTACATAACATACACTAGCAATCTAAGTATTGCTTTCATAAAATCACAAAACAAAGCAGAGATCAAGAGTGCGATCAGAATTTCCCGCTCCTTTCTGGTGCGTTGCTTGCAATTACATTACTCGATTAAGCACTTGATTGACCCTCGATAAAAACTCTACAGGCAGCGGCCCCATCTCCTCTTCCCATGCCACAACTTGCAGTTTCCCACCTTCTTCATCCCTAGGTTCGGCAATTTGACCGAGTTCAGACAAAAACTCTCGCACATCGAAAACAAGTCTGTCAGGTAAAGAATCAATCTCTACTTCGGATTCCACAATTTCCAAGATGTTATCAAGGCACGGCAACTCAATTGGATCGTTTTGTTGAGCCAAAAGTGCCTCTTCTTCAACAGCCTCTTGCTGCTTCTTCTGGACTGCTGCATCACCATGACCCTCAGTCCTCTCACTCTCTAAAATCTGATCCAGACTGGAAGAATACCTTTCCACATCAAATATGTCATAAACTTCAGACAATGAGTGCTCCATCTCCCCTTCAAATTCCACAGTCTGCACATTGTTGTTACTGGAGCATGGGATGTCATTTGCTTGGTTCTGTTGAATACAAACTGCCTCTGCTTCAGCCCCCTGTTGACCATTTTGACTGCACTCATCATGCTGATCCTTTTCCAAGACTGGCCATATATCCTTCAACGTCAAAAAGAGTTGGATATTCAGGCACTGAATGTATGATCTCGCCTTGGTGGTCCACTGTGTTCAGACTGTTAGTCGAGCATGGTGAGTGGCTTTGTTCTATCAAAACTGAATTTTATTCAGCCTTTAAGCGCTTGCTCTGAAAGCACTCATCATCGAGATCAATGTGGCTGCTGGAGGCCACTACTTCTTTCGGCTTTCCCTTAGAACCAGAAGATCTCCTTCTACAGTCATTCATCTCGCCGACTTGTTTCGACTTCCTCGGCTTCCCGCCCAAATTGGCTTTCTCCGAATGGTTTTCTGATTCGTTCTTTTTGACGTGGCAGAGAACAAAATCGAGCGCTTTATGCGAATATTGATTACCAAACAAGGCTGGATTAATGGTGAATTCATGCATAATCCACCTCCCATTCTGTTCCAGATTTTTACGACTTTCATACCTAAACCTTTTCTTGAACCCTAAAATTTGATCATCGGAGCCAATAGCGAGAACAGGCTTGGCTCCGTCCTCACCCTGCCACGCACCGAAGCCAATCTTTCTGTTGAATCTCGAACCCTTAGGAGACGCCTTCTTTAACTGAGTGAAAAAGTAGAGTACTTGACCCGTCATTAATTGGTCTCCTCCGTATAAATCTCAAATCAAATTCGGCTCGTGAGGGCCATAAAGATCGCAATCTTTGACTGGAATATCATCGCTGGCTTGGTAGAGATTAGGATTTTCAGTAATTTTGTGGAGGAGATAGAACTCCAACAGTTCCTGTTCCGTTGGATAAAATCTTAATCCAACGTGAGGAGACATTACGTTGGTGTTTTTTAGACTGAATCGAGACTGAATCGAAAATCTTAATAAGAAGATTTTTAGACTGAATCGAGACTGAGTCGGAAATCTTAATAAGAGGATTTTTAGTTTGATATCGGATTTGAATTTGGGGTCAGAAATGTGGGTATTTTGTTGCGTGTACATTAAGTTATAATTTTGACGCGTAAAATTCAGGCGCCAGCTGCCCGATACTATGGCGGTGCTGCTTGTTAGGGTTAGGGTTTAGGCGCCAAAGCCACAGGCACAGCGTGTCTTTTGTTAGCCGTCGAAGTTGCATTTTGAATTTCCACGTGTTGTTTGACGCGCACGTGCGGTGTAAGTAATTGATATTATTAAATTTATTGTTTTTTTTAAGCATTTATAAATCCGTTTTATTTATAATTTATTTTAAAATTGGAAACCGCTAGATAGATTTACAAGCGAAGTGCGTTTCATTTTGTAATGCTTGAAATTGAAATCAAGATGATAAAATTATATGCTTTTGGGTACACAATGTCTGTAGTGACCGTGCTTCCTCGTTGCCAAGCTGCGCCTCAGAGATCCGAGTCTATGCCAGGTATCAAAATCTTGTTGTAAGGCTGACATTGACAATAAGTGCTTTTTGGTGATTTTGCTTAATGGGTTTGTGAAGATTTAGTCTTTATCTGCGGGGTCTCCTTTTATTTTGTACTTACTCACACACACTGTATATTTATATGCTTCTTGTATGTGTATGTGTTGCAATGATATCGTTTTTGCCTTGGTATGTTTTTGGGTTTCAATTTGTTCCCTGGGATTTTGGGGTTGATTATCAACAGTGGTTAGTAGTAAATGATTGGTTTGGAAAGAATGAGATCAGTAATTGTCAAATATAAGTAAGGGGATGCTTTGTAAACAATTGTTTGCAAATAAAAGTGAGTGCTTCTGGAATTTAAGTATAAGCACACGAATTATAAACATACTTGAAGATTTTCATGTTTTGAAGAAATAATTGGATCATATAAAGTATCACTGGAGCTTTTATTGGTAGATGCAAAATTGACTGAAAAGTAGTACACCTTCTTAATGTTGATCTTGTATGTCTTGAACAGTCACCAACATTCACCGACAAATCATTTTCTATGTTTGATTATTTCTTTCTTGTTGCAGAATGAGCTTCCTATTTTGGAGGTCACATACTTGTTAGCTGAAACGGTGGAGTGTGGATTTGGAATTATGGTAAAATCTCTCATGGTATAGATGAATAAATTTCAGGCGCATCTTGAAAATACAGAGCTTGTTGATTTTGTTTCAGGTTCCTACTGTTTTGCAATTTAAGAAAGTTGATTCAGTTTCTTGTTTAATTACTTAATATGTAGTGTGAGCTGGACATCACGTTCCATTTGGAGAGGCCCGTTTTATAGTACAGGAGAAGGTCATGGATGGGTGTATGGCAGAGCCAAGCAAGTCAACCATTCTGACACCCCAATAAAACTGATGGAGAAAACATCTTGAAATAGTTGTAAGGGCTCCAGGGTTTTGTGAGAGGTTCATAACAGGTTGGCCACTGGTTTATGTTGGTTGGATCCTATTGTACTATTATTTTTAAACATCATGAAAATCCTGTAGTTTCATTCATAAATGAAATATTTTACTACTGTATTGTATTGATTCATTTTTGAATTAATTCAGAACCGAATCAAATTCATTTGTAGTTCTTTAGAATTTGGGTTTTACTGACATCTATGAGACAATGCAAACATAATCTGGTATTCTGGTGTGCTTAACTTTTTGGAATTTGAGAATCGGGACCATGGTTTCTTTGACAGCAAAGAGCATGAAGTCCAAATGGCTTCCTTGTGATTCATCAAAATTAGTGTTGTCACTTAATGACCTGGGAGTTAAAAATCTAAATGGAGTAAAGCCAGCCCGAAGTTAGGTTTTGGTCACTAGCTATAACAATTCTTGGACAAGATGATTGTGATATAAGTAGAGTAATCAAGAACAAGAAAGACCATAGTTTAAAGGATTAGTGGGTACAAACTCAAATCTGAGAAGGTTGTTGTAAAAGTTATTTCATTGCTTTATTTGTATATACCTTGGTGGTATAAGGAGTGACTGATAATCTTTGTTGTAATTGTAAATCGGTACAGAAAATGGTTAACTTAAGATGCAGAGTATCAGAGATGATCCCCAAAGAATTGAGGTTATGACTGTAAAGAACTCAGAATTACATTGATGTACTTGTTTTTATGTCATAAAATATGAAAATATTCTAGGTGTTAGTGGCACATTATTCACATATCATATTTATAAGAACAACATGCTTTTTGTCCAACTAGCATTAACATGTTATGTCTCTTTTGCATGGCCTAAGATAAGATATCGAAGAATACTGCTCTATACTGGAAGCTCTGTGGCAAATTAATTCTATACATCCAATGAAATTGAATTTTTTTTTTGTTCTTATGCTATTTTTAAGTTTGAATTGTCTTTATGTTTCTCAAAATTACTGTATTTTTCTCATTTAGAGAAAGAAACTTGTATGACTTTGAATGTTTGTAGGTGAGCATAATTGGATGAGGCTGCTGTCCTGTTTTACGCCTACCCAAATTCAGTCTGATTTCAGGACTAGACTGAGTGTGGCTGCAAGCCAATGCTGGTGTTTCTGCTTTCAACAGAGAAGTGAGTTTGTCCATGCTTTTTCTGTGTCATCTTTCTTATTATATAAACCTGCAATATCTGCTGTTTTTGGGTTAAGCATCTAGAGCTCATCGAACTTAAATCTGCCTTTTCCGAGTGTCTTTGCTCTATTTCTTCACCACTTGCCTTATTGTATATCTGTTATCTAGTTTGGTTCTGATCTTGATGCTGAAAAAATTCAGATGCTCTTTGTTGAAAATTAATAATCTAAATTCTCTACATGTTTTTGTGATGAAATGCTTGTGGATTTTGTGACACAATTGTGTGGACTCCTCTTTTGCCGTTTGTGTGAAAGTTAGATAGAGATTTAGTCTAGTGTGTCAAGTTTGGAGTTTATAAATACTAATGCAGAAAGAAAACCTTTTTGTTTGACTGTTTCTTGGTTCTCAGCTTGGAGTACAATCTTAAGTAAAAGGTATTATACGTATAAATATTTTTAGAAGCATCCAAAAAACTTTGTTGACCAATTGAGTAGATTTAAAAAAATACCAGTAGATGCTGCAACAGGAGCTTAATATGCAATAGCAATCCAATCCAAAGGCTTCATTAACTCTCTGCTTGCTCTGTGGCTTTTGATTATTTCCAATACCTATAAGAGTACAATCTAGATTCATAATTCCAGCAACCCCTTAAATCAGAAAATACAGAAGAGATAATTTTAGAAGAATGGAAAAGGTGAAAAGATGAGAGATGAGAGATGATAGAAGAAAGATGGTTTCTGTTGAAGTATGTGAATAGAGAGATTAGATACAATTCTGATCCTTCAACAACTTACATGCCTTTTAAGTCTTTAATGAAATGGCCAGTAGTCGTCTTCTTGATCCAGATATTTGCCAGCATACTTTTGTTGATGTATTCAGTTAAAAAGGCATATATTCTGTGGTATAAAAATCATAACATTATCTATTTAAGATATGATGATGCCATATTCAAATTGGATGAGGCTGTTGTCCTGGATTAGCACATTATTTTTCTTGTGCGACTTTAAGAAGTGATTGGTGTGGCTGCAAGTGTATATTGCAGAGAAGGATAAGTTTCTCCCTTATTTTCAATACAATTAACTAATATAGAAATACTTAGTAACTTATCAATTCAGAGGACCCTTTTGTCATGATCAGTTTGCAAAACAGTCAGAGGGTTGAAATAAATTACTAAGGTGGTAATGCATGCACAAGAAAGATCAACAATTCATTCAAGTCAATAGTCTTGAGTCAACAACAGAGTCTTCAGTCGAATCAATAATCGTCTCAAGAAAATGAAGTGGTGTTAAGTTACATTATAATGTAAATTAACAAGAACTGGTGTTAAGTTACATTATAATGTAAATTAACAAGGTCTCTGAAAATGATATTGTAGTTATCATTAGTATTGAGGATATATTGTCAAGTCTTGCCTTTCATGGTTTATATTCTGCACAGAAGTAGCTAAACCTTGTCCTCAACAAGTCTTTGCTCAGGTCAATATGCCTTTGGAAAAAGAAATTTCTTGATAGTCTTTTTAAATGGTTGTTAAAAAATAGAAGTTTTTTTATAGAATTTTTAGAGAAATAAAATAAACTTCATTCATAGACTCAGTTTGAGGTTGTTGCATGCTGCTTATAAAGTTATTCACTTTTATTGGGCTGATGAGACAGTAAAGGACGAACCGGAAGTTTAGTTTATAGGGACAATTTAATAATGTATTAGATTTAGCTTGCTTCAAAGCTTTACTAAGAGGGCTTTTTTTTTATAAATTAAGAGGTGAGTAAGGGGCTGCTTCTTAGCCCTCCAGGAAATGAGATTCCGACCAAGAACAAAAGCCCAAGGTAGAGCATCGGTCGTCAGGGCAGCCTACCTTTATTTTATAGGAATAGGGGTGGATAGCTTGTCACCTGGAGATATAGGCGTAGAGACTCTTCCCCTATGCCGCCTATTGGTACTAGTGTAGTAGGGTTGACAAGGGATTGTAACTTCAACTCATTAAGTTATTTCAAGTTAGTTCATAGTGATAGAGATTTAAATAATGAATGTAATTTACAGGCTGTCTTAATCAAGTGAAGGAAACCACCCCCACTTGCCTAATGCTAGCTCCATCCTTGGAAATAATCAATTAGACAAAAATGAAGTGAGGTACATGTCTGGTAAACTATAAGCATTATCAACCCAAAGCTTTGTTGCAATTTGGCAATATTATTCACCACTGCTGTGTGCTGTCAGTGTCACACATGGAGTTAGTCTTGTCCAAGTGGGGGCAGTTGCGCCAGTTGATTAAGAGAAAAGCTCTTAAAATTGCATCCATTATTTAAGTTTACGCCCCCATGAACTTAATTGAAGTGCTGTCACAAACTATATATTCCACTTCTATTTCTTCCCTTGATTCTTGTATTAAAGATTCCTACCAATCTTACCAAAATAGAGAGTAACAATGAGATAATATATAGAAGAAGAGTATGGAGAATGGAGGTTGCGAAGAATTAGAATATAGATAATCCACCTGGGATATTCTGAAAATAAAGCGGGATGGTGGTGGAGTCTAGTGCCTAATTCTGCCAAAATCCCATTTTGGGTTGGTTGGGATGCCCAAGGGAACCATACAATTGCCATATTCTCATGTACTTGTCTCTTTAACTCTTTAAGAGCATGTTTATAATGGGAATCTCCTTTTCCTGTGTCATGGATGTGTTTCAATTCAGCTCATAGGAACAGAAACTTTAATAATGAATGCAATTTATGGGCTGTTTTAATCAAGCGTGGGCAACTGCCCCCACTTGTGTAATACTAGCTCCATTTTTGGAAATAATCAATTAGACAAGAATGTAGTCAGGTACATATTTGGTAAACTATAAGTATTAACAATTTGGCAATCTAAGTCAACCTTATGCCCCCATAAAACTGAATCGAAATGCTCTCACAATTTATATCTTCCACTTGCATTCCTTTATAATTTCTTTTTTTTTCTTCCCTTAATTCTTGTACATTGTATTAAGTATTCCTACCAAACTTACCGAAACAGAGTGCAATGATGAGAAACGCTGAAATTGACCATGGCTGTGAAAATGAAATGCATTATTAATGGACTTCAGTAGTAACACGTTAGCTAGAATCAGCCGGGACTTGAATGTGATGGTTTGTGGTGATACGTTGGTAAAATTGATAAAAAATAGGATAGAAAAGCCTTGTGTAATATTCAATGATATTACAGGGTCTTCATTCAAGTCAATGGTCTTCTATTTCTTTGATCGTCATCATTACATGTCATCTTCGTGGAAATTTAATCAATAACTGGTTCGACTACAGTAAGCGCAATTTCTTGTAAGGTTCGATCTCTTTGTTCACATTTTAGTACCAATAATCTGGAATCAAACAAACCTACCCCTTCTTTGTTAATAAGATTATTCTAGTTTAAATATTAATTAATTTTACCACCCATTTAGTAATTTTATTAGTCACCAACTCTTTAATTTAATATAATTTTTTTGTATTTGTTATTTATTATCACCCACTTTGCCGGAAACAAATAGTGCTCGTGACATGATGGGTTTTCGGTGCTTCTAGACCTTAATTATATTCACTATTTTATAAGATTATGATTGGTTAAAGGATACACGTGACAAGTGATAAATAAAAAAAGGACGGTACTCTAAAAACAGCCAAGACTTTTCTAATGGCTAATTTGGCTTTACTTTCTTCTACCGAATAATGAGACATTAATAGATGGGATATTATTATCCACTAAAGATATTCTGATACATCATATCAGTACCGCAGTTTAGTAAAATTATTAATTTATCATCAAACGTTTAAACTGTTAGTATTTTCCTATCATTTCGTTAAAACTCAGTTAATATGTAACAGAAAATTCATAAAAGGTCAATTTTATTTCTGGAGCATAAAAGACCATGTAATTAACCTTTTATGAATTTTGTAATTAAATCATCATTTGTTATTCTTCCTTCTTAAAGGATAAAAATTACCTTTTATAAATTTTGTAAAATTGGTGCTAGGTACTGAAGGACAACATTTGTCCACGAGGTTCCTAAAAACGTAACTTTTGCGCAGTAAAATTAAAACAGATGGCGGAAGCTCTAGAAACCTCGGATCGACTTCATTCAAAAACTAAAATCAAGAGGAAAGATTGAAGTTTAATTACCTCACTTGCAGTTTCGAAAACAACTTCGTGAAGTGGGAGAAAACGACTGAAAACAGCAAGCTCCGAACACTGTCCAGAAAAACAGCTCTGCACGAACAGCTTCTGTTTTGCCACGATCTGAGATCCTTTAAGCACCCCAATTGTGATGCCTCTAATCAGTCCACACTTAGAAATGTTCTAGGAATTCAGAGGATTTGGAATCTCGAAATTTCATTAAAAAATGAGAGAGATAATGAAGGAACATGAATGTTAGCTCATGCTGATTCCTTCCACCAAATAAAGCCACTATTATGTCTAATAATGGCACCAAACATTATCATGTGCTAGACCCACCCACTTAGCCATTATTTATTGAAATTGATCTCATCACTTCAATAAACTATTTAATCAAATAAATAAATAGCTAATATTAATTAATTTCGGAATTAATTATTTAACCCCATTTTGATCACATCAAATGGTTAAATGTGGGCTTCTCTTGTGACATGTTCTAATGCTTTCTCTTAATCCATATTGGATCCAATAAAAGCCCATAATTCTAAACCCAAAATTGGTCTAGAAGTCCATAATCATATATGAACCCGAACATGTCCAAAATGGTCATTTTACGTGCTCGACATTCCATAATGTTTAATTGAGGATTTATGAAATTTATTTTGTTCCTTAAACTATTTATGGAACATCTAAATTTCTATCTTAAATCATATTTAAGATATATTTATATTTATATTCATTCTCAATGAATTATAATATAAATATTGATTTTCCTAAAATTAGGAAATTTAACTTCTCATTTTCTAGTAACTCATTTTTCATTTCTATATTGTGTGTGACCTTTTAGGTTCTTATTTATAAGGTAGTAGAACTATTTTAATGATAACTCTTTATTCATTAAATGATGCTAAACTCTTTAGTCATCAATTAGAACTTTTCTAATGACCTTAAGATGCATTAGTAATACGCTTTACCAATATCGATCTTTAAGGTTTGTACAAGTCGTGAGTGACACCTAGCAGTATATCACAACCATCCAAATAACAAGAATTGTTTGATCTATAGAATCTATTCCATTGTATCTCTATGTCTCGGTCTCTTCATCATCCATGTCCAGAGAAAAGCACGGCTTATGGTTTATTATGTTAAGCGGTTGTGCTTTATCTCAAAATAAATATAAATGAACTTGGCATGATAATATAATTTGAACTCCTTCAAATATATTTCACCTTGGCCAAGGATTTCTCATGTCAATTCATATTATCTCATAGGGACATCCTTTTTGTTTATTACAAAGTGATGAATTCCATATTAGCCATCAACTTGTCTTCATACATAGCCAACCATGACAGCTATTGCTAGATCTCTTCCGTGATTAGGAATCAATCGTTATGCATTCACATATCAGAGATATCTATGTATAAGACATCTGTTATGCCTCAGGTTTGAAGACCATTACTAAACATAGTATCTGATACAATGTATAATAAGCCATTAACACTCAAAACCATATGGCTTACTATATTTGGTCAAGTTCAGTAAACTCGTTCTTTTAACAAGTACCTATGTGTTTGACTTGACATCTCATGTCAATGATATGAAACTCACCATCCATTTTAGTATCACATACCATAAGGAGTCATAACACATACTAGTGTTTATAGGAATTTATAATGTCCAATCATAAATCTACCACTAGGAACTATTTTAAAAGTATAGTATAAAGGATACACGTTTCATATTCTCGACATACTCGAGAATGTGTTCCTTAACTATTTTACTTCTTGGACTATATTCATTATATTAATATATGAATATTGATAACTTTGCCATTTAATAAATATCAAAATACTATTCAAATACAATCATTCCCTAAACAATCAAATCATCATTCGATTGGCCTTTAGGGCATATTACTAACAGGTACTTCATAAATTAATTTAATTTATTTAATTTTTAGGGGTAAATTTATTTATTAAATTGACGAGCTAAAGACAATTTATTCTACTACTAAAAATCAATTTATGAAAGGGGAAAATGTGCAAAAGAAGCAATTTAATCTTTGACATGATGATAATAATTTTACACAAAAAATTAAATAAATAAATTTGTCCTTTAAAAATTAAATAAATTAAATCAATTTTTGAAGTACCTAACACCACATGATCAATTTTATAAAATTCATAAAGGGTAATTTTTGTCCTTTAAGAAAGAAGAACAACAAATAATGATTTAATTACAAAATTCGTAAAAGGTTAATTACATGGTCTTTTATGTTCCAGGGGTAAAATTGACCTTTTAAAAATTTTTCGTTACATATTAACTGAGTTTTAATGGAATGGTGAGAAAATACTAACAGTTTAAATGTTTGGTGGTAAATTGATAGTTTTACCAAATCGTGGTACTGACATGATGTGTCAGAATATCTTTGGTGGAAAAATGATAATATCCCCTAATAGATTTCCGAGATACAAATTCTCTACGGACGCACAATAGTTATTTTAATTTTTCGTAGTTGTGTTTTGTGTTTTAGCTTTATGCTTATGTTTACTATGTCGCTTTGAATATTGTTTAGCTAGATCTCTATTGTTCTTATTGAAGTTTATTCCGTTTGCGGGATCAATTAATATGAAGGAAATAAAAAGGGGTTTATATTAATAATCGGTTAATAGTAATGGAGAGGTGTAATACATGCAAAATTCTGAGATTTTTTTATTTGCCAAATAAAAGTTAAATTTATTCACCCAATGAAAAGCAAAAAAGCTAGCGTTGATCAATAGCAGAACAGAATTTGACGATCTTTATTGCTATAATGGGTTAATAGTATAATTAAACTCTAACAAAAGTATATAGACGCATAGATCGACGATGGTCTAAAGAGAACCACATACAAGTTTCTTTAAAGCCTACACTCAACAATACAATGTGCAGCGTATGAGAGCACATTTTAATTTTAGAAAGATTCCTAATATCAAATGAGCACTCTGAATAATAAACGACATAATGCGAGCCGTCCTCCCAGAGAGACCCTGCTAAAAAGATGGTGATTAATTGGAAAAAAAAAATATGAACAAGTGATTAGAGGAACAAAAGCTTGCAAGAGGAAAGACCAAAATTTAAGGATGAAGAAATAAAAGCATGTGAGCCGATTATGATGACCGAAACACAACTGAAATTAAGGAGTATTACCGTTTAATTAGCTCCTGAACTTTCTTTGCAGTGTTGCAATATTCACAGCTGCTGTCACATAGAGCGAATCTTTCGTACCATTCAAGAAGTTGATTCAGCATTAAAGTTCCACAGACTACCAGAATCCAACACAGAAACCAAGAATCAAGCTCATGTAAAATCCGAGAGTTAAAAACTGATCATCCTCATCTTCTGGAGTGTTTGCATCATCTTCGATGCCTGGACATGGAGCTGATTCTTCATCCGGGCACTTATTTTGAAGTGGAAGGCCACAAAGTTCAAGATTTCCAGCATACAATGAAGGATTGAAGCTCTAGATCTGAGTGCCTAATGGGATTTTTCCTGACGAGCTGTTGTCCGACAAGTCCAAGACACCAAGACGACTTAACTGAGCAAGGCCAGACGGAATGCTTCCAGAAATCCAGGAAATCCAATGATTTCAACCGACCAATCTTTGGAGGGATTGCTCCAATTAAATTGTTTCTCGAAAGGTTTTAGGCAATCAACCCCAAAACGTCCATAATCTCTTCAGGAATTGCTCCGCATAATTTGTTATTCAAAAGGTCAAGGCACTTCACAAGTCCCAAAGTATTTTCGCACTCGTTCTCACTTCCTTTCCAAGTCCACTGTAAAGTGTCCAAATAGCTGAATTCATATGCAATTCCAAGGTGAACGACGACGTATTGCCGGAACCCGATGGTAGGATTGGAACTTCTTTCTTGGGTTATGGCTGAAAAATTATTGAAACACTTTGGTATATTTCTCGATAAAATGTTTGAAGAAAGATCCAAGACTTGAATAAATCGCAGATTATACAATTGATAAGGTATATTTCCGTGAAATTTGTTAGAGTTTAGCTAAGAACAGTCAAACTTTGTAGACTTCCCCCTAGCCACGTTGGTATCTCACCAAACAATGCATTCTTCCTGAGATCCAAATCTCTCGGTTGTGAGCAATTCCTTGAAGATGAAGGCAATGTTGAGAATGTCAACTAAAACGACATTGAATAGAAGTTGTCAAAGACACGATCCGCACCGAACGCCAACAACACGGTTGGTGAGATCCTTCCGTAATATGTGTATCTAATTTTTGAAAAAAATTGTAACATCTGCATTTATAAATATGCTCAATGTATAATGTTTTACTTAAGAAATGAAAAACACTTGTTTCTTTAGGCAATTCCCTAGTTAACCTATTGTTGTGTAAACTTAGTGTTCGGCTATTACATAGGAAACCCATCGAGTTCGGAATTTTTCCGGAGAAGCTATTGTTTGCCAAGTCAAGAATGGATAGGCTATCAAAGTACAACCAACAATCAGGAAGCTCTCTAGATAATAAATTATCCGAGAGATAAAAAAAAGTTTCATGTGTTTTGACTGATTGAATGTAAGAAAGTAATTGACCTTGAGAACTTATTTTTTGAGAGTTTCAATGATATAGGATTTGAAGGAAGCGGTGGAATTAGGCCCTCAAAGTGGTTTAAACTGATATCTTTGACAATATTATCAGACCTTAATAAGGACAAATCGGGAAGTTTACCCTTAATATGGTTGTTAGAGAGATCTAAAAAAGAGAATTCAATAGACAAATCCCAAAACTAGTCAGGGACACTATCCGAGATTCCATTATTCGAAATATCAAGTGAAATAAGTTCATTATGAGCTTGAAGCCATTTTGGAAAATCAGGTCCCATCTTGCAAGAGGCAAGACTCAATATTTTCAGTTGAAAAGGAGGAACCCAATCATGGCTCAATTTCAAAGTCCAAAGAGTTATCAGCTAAATTAAGTATCTGCAAGTTGAACATATTGTTAAAAAAAGTTTCAGAGATGACACCTGTGAATGAATTCCTACCAAGTGACAGAGACTCGAGCTTCGACAATTGGCTGTGGCTTTTGTTTATTGTTCCATTTAATCGATTTTCTCTAAGTCTTAATTCTTTCAGGGATGAAAACCCTCCAAAATCAGGTATTGGCCCGGTGAGGTCATGGGCACCTAAATACAACGACTCCGGTGAATTCATCATGCATCCACGGGACAAATTTTGAATCAACTCCGAGAGCTGTCCATTGTTGAAAGGCAAGCGTAAAATATTCAAGCTACACATGTTTCCGAAGAATTTTGGAATCCCACCATCAAGTTCAGTAGAAGGGAGAGATAGATATCTGAGAGAAACCGTGTTGTGAAAAGCCTCTGGAATTGAATCTCTTAATTGGTTATAGCCAAGTTAAGATGAAGAATATCCCTACTAAGATTAAAAAGGCAAGGTATACTGAAGAAGGGAGATTGTTGTTATAGAGATAAGATTCTCAATAGATGTACTCAAATTGAAGTGCAATCCCGAAAGGTCTTGAAGATGAGGGATTGAAGGGGTACCACAAGAGAGATTGAGGCACCTCAATTTGCTGAGGGAACCAATGAACTCAGGAACTGGGATTCTACCGATGTTGATCGTTACTAAGGTCCAAACGTCGTAAATCATGCAAATTAAGCAGAGCAGGACTAATTGTACCTTTCAAGATCTTTCTTCGAGCATTTTCATCGTTGGAACTTCGAAGATTAAGCACCTTGGAATGGCTAGTTGTGTTGTTACAGCAGACTCCTCTCCATTTACAGCAATTTCTTTTGTCATCTTCTCTTCCCCATGAAGACAGAGCGCCATATTCATCTATCGGCCTCTGTTCAAAAGTGAGAAGCGCTTCTTTCTCCTCATCAATGCACCTGATTATTATGCTGTTAGAATCAGCAATTCTGGGCTCCAGTTGAAACAATAGCACAGAAAACAAAGCCATATATTGAAGTAGAAGGAACAATTTCGATAACATTTTAATTATCATTAGTTTTTAGGATATAAAAAATCCTGCAATCCATGCCAATTTATACTAGGTATAATCTGTATTAATTATTGAAGCCAAGAAAAGTCTTCAGTCTGAGCGTTCATTGTTCGTTAGGATATGACAGTATGAGATGATAAAAATCAAGAGAAGTCTCTGGCGAATGAGCGTTGACTGAGCGTTAATTATTGGAAAATGCTCTGTTCTTATTACTTTTGACTCTCTTATTTCACATTTCTGTACCAATTACTTAATTCTTTGACTTTTTTTCCTATAATAAAACAAGAAACTGATATTTAAGATGATAATATCCTATCTTGCCGAGCAGGGTTATCACTTTCGGTATGCTTATAGCATGCAAAAAGCAAGAGAGATGATTTTCACTTTGCAAAAATCAAAATGTTTATTCACTCTGGGAATTTAAAAATGCGGACATCGATCTGTAACAAAGGATATTATTAGAGTAAACCAAGCACATGCAATTACATTTGCATTTAAGAAGATGATCAGCATATAAGCCGAACCAAAGAGAAGCTCCTTTAAGTACCCACTCAAAATCAAGTACCATATGAAAATACTATGTTATTTAATTATACTGCTGTCAGTGTCACGCTCGGAGCTAGCCTTGGCGAAGCGGGGGCACCTGCCCGGGGTTGATTAAAAGAACCCTTAAATTACACATCCATTATTTAAGCCCATGTTGCCCCCGTAAACTTAATTGAAATGTTCCCATGAATTTTTAATTCCCTCTCTATGTGAATTTAATTGAAATACATAATCAATTGAAGTTGTTGGGATCCGTTGTATTGAATTTATTTTTAAGTTGCTATGATAAACTGAATTTCTTATTTCGACGCAATAAGTTGAAGATATTTCATCTATACTTGTTTCTATTTCTTCCCTTGATTCGTCTACCCTGTTTTAAAGACTCCTCCCAAACTTACCAGAACAGAGATTAATTATAAACGCTGAAATTGGATGTGATAATATGTGATGATACGTTCGTAATTCATAAAAACTAGGTTTGGAAAGTCTCTTGGGAAAAAAATAAAAATAAAATTTAGTGATATATGTACATTGTCGAAAATTTGACTTGAATGTGGAAAACATTAAAGACAATTTGGCGAAGTAATTATATGGTAAAAGCATGAAGATGAAATACTAAAATTGTTCGACAATTTTGTTAATGCAATTAAATGCTAAGTGCGTTGAGCATGCACATGCATGTAGCATGCAATTGCATGTGGTTAGCATGTAAGTTTGTACTTTCGTATACAACTTTTAACTTTAACACCAAAGCCATTAAATTTAAAGAATCCGAGAGAGTTGTTGCAAGGTGGCCAAAACTTTTGCTATAGAAATAAAAGCATACATGGTAAGCTTCGGCTATAAATAGAGAAGCAATTTTTTTTTATTTGAAAGCATCCCAAAATAGAGGTAGTTTAAAAAATTTAGTTTTTTTTGTGAGAGAGTACAGAGAAAAGAAACATTTGCAAGTTAACTCTTAAAAGGTTTGCAAGAGTGTTTCCTTGGGTGCTCAACTGGGATCTACATTTGAGAGATATGAGTGAATTTGTCTTGGGAAAATTATTTTCTTCAAGAGTTTGTGAGAGTATTAGGTGTATTTGTTGAAAAGTCAAAGATTTTTGTAAGTTGTTTATTCAAATTGGTTGAAAAAGAAAAGGTAAGCCACATGTATAATTGACAATTTGGAGGAAGTTGGCACCGCATGCATGTGTTTGTCAATTTTGAAGAATTTAGTTGTAGATTTAATTGACAATTTGACCAAGGGTTTGGGGCAACAGTACAACCATTTTGTCTATAAATAGAGATGCATTCTTCATTTGGAAATCATCCCTAAAATTTGTTAAGCTTATAAGTTTCTAAGCTTTTGAGAAAAATGAGAGAACTGTATCTGAGGAATTTATCTTTCCTGCAGAGTGTGAGAGTACTGAGTATATTTGGGTTTCTCGGAAGTAAGATTCGTTAATCAAATATTTATACTCTATTAATTGTTAAATAAATAATTATTCTTTCTTACCTCCGTTGATGTAGGTTTAATTACCGAACCACGTTAAATAATTGTCTCCTTTATTTTCTTGTAATTATTTGGTGCGCTTGATTCCGCATTTCGCGCACAACAAGTGGTATCAGAGCCGACGGTTTATACTTGGGGAGATATGATACTGTTCACGTTTACAGTACTATTCCTGTATACAGTACTGTTCACAAATACAGTGGAGATGGCCATTTATATTTGGGAAATAATCTATTATAAGTAGTGTATATCTTTGCATGTCTAGAAAAGTTCTGTCAACAAGGCAATAAGAGTCTAAGTAGTCTCGGTTTTAAGTGGGACCATTGTGACCCCTCCATTCTCTTGGGAACTTTTCTGGTGCATTTATTTATGTGAAATTAACATAATAAATGTTGTTTTTCAAGTGGACATAGTTCGTTGGAAAAATGGTAAAAGGTGAAACCTCCAGCATTGTGAAGAGATCTACCGAACCTATTTCAGGAGATACTTCAGATGGGAGGCGAGATTTGTCAAATTTCCATTCAACACCTATTGTAGGAGGCCAAAAGATCGATATTGAAAAATTTGATGGGAAAATCAACTTCGGCATGTGGAGGCACGAAGTTATGGATGTCCTTATTCAAATTGATCTCAATGTTATTTTGAAAAATAAAAGGCACTTGTATGATGAAGAAATTTGAGATTGTATGAATGAAAAAGCTTGTGATCAGATTAGATCTTGTTTGACCAAGGGGGTGAAATACTTGGTGAAAGATGAGGAATTTGCAATGACTTTGTGGCGTACATTGGAGGAGAAGTACTTGCTGAAAAGTCCTGAAAATTGCCTTCATGCAATGAGCCAAGTATATGGCTTTCGAATGAAGCCTGGGGTGTCAATGCATGATCATGTCTCAAGATTTAAAAAGTTACTTGCTGATTTGAAGAATCTTGATGAAGATATTAAGGATGAAGTTAATGTTATAAATATGTTAAACTCACTACAAGAGGAATATAGTCATTTTGTGTCTACCTTGATATATGAGAAAAACGTGATCATCTTCGAAGATGTATACATAACATTGACCAATTTGGAAATTCAGAATAATGATAAACATTCCGAAAGAGCATTGTCTAAAGCTTTGTCAACTAGAGAAATGGCGATGGAGAAAAAGAAGAAACATAATGGAAAGAACTCTCGGTCTAAATTGAGAAGCATAAATATAGCCAGAGATGAGTGTACATTTTATAATGAAAAAGGCCATTGGAGAAATGATTATCCAAAGGCTCAAAAGAGAAATGGGAAGAAATCAGTAGAAGCAAACATGACACGGGTGGATGGAGACTCTGATTGCTCACTATCTATTATGTCTACGGCGTGTGTTGCAAGTTCGAGCGAGTGGATATTTGATACTAGAGTAACCTATCATTTGTGTCCCATTAAGGAATGGTTAACATATTTTTGTAATCTAGAATCCAATGCAGTTGTGATGGGCAATGATCAACCTTGTCGCATAATGGGGATAAGAACAATTGGCTCAAAATGTTTAATAGAATGGTCAGAAAACTGAAAGAGGTTAAATATGTTACAACTTTAAAGAAAAATCTAATTTTTGTGGGTACTCTAAAAGCTAAATGCTACAAGGTTACCATTGAAGATGACACAATGAAGTTTACACATAGAGTTATGATGATTCTGTAAGGAGTTTGACATCACAATATGTACTATTTGAAGGGAGGTACAATTGATGAAGCAAATGTTGTTGAGGCACACAGTGACACCACCAAGCTATGACATGTACGACTGAGACATGTTGGAGAGAAGTTTTTGTAAATTCTGATGAGGCATAGACTCTTAAAAGGTACCAAAGTCTGTAAATTAAATTTCTGTGAGCATTGTGTAGTATGCAAGAAAATAAGGGCTAAATTTGGTACACCTAATCACGATACTTGTGAGATCCTTGAATATGTTTACTAAGGGTGGGCAAAAAAACCGTGGTGTTAAAAAAACTGAACCGAACTGAACCGGCGGTTTTTTCTAATTCGGTTAGTTTTTTTTTAAAAAAAAACCAAAAATACCATTTGAAAAAAAAGTCGAAATATTGGTTCGGTATTCGGTTCATTTAGTTGAACCGAAAAACCGAACCGAATAATCAAATTAGTATTTAATTATTTAAATAGCATCTTATTTATATAGATTGTTTATTTTTTTAAACTAGCATCTTATTTATATATCTTGTTTATTTAATTATTTATTGTTTAAATTTTTTTAATAGATCCAAATATTGAGTTGGAAAATGCCTAAAGTTGATGTTGATATTGATGAAGATGGGAGAATGTTGTCGGTGTTTGTTTGTAATTTTTCTTTTAAATTTTGTGTTGTAAGTTGTAATTGTTGTTATTTTTATTTCTCTTTATAACATTATGATTATATTTATATAGATGGAGTATTGGAGTTTGGTTATGTATTTTGAAATTTTAATATTTCATATTTTGGGAGTATCTCATTAATAATTAGTAAGATATTAGTGATAAAATATATTTTGAATACTTTGTATTTATTGTTAATATTTGTAATAAAATTAGGATAAATTAATTGTTGAAAAAAATTATTACATTCATGAGGCCCAATGGGCTAAATTTAAAAATTTAAAATAGGCCCAGAACCGAAAAAATCGAACCAAACCGAACTGAACCGATCCAAAAAGAACCGTTTGAATTCGGTTCTTTTTTAGTTTGGTTCTTATTCGATTCTTTTTATAAAATAACCGAATTAAATCGGTTCTACAAAATTTTGAACCGAACTGAACCGTGCCCACCCCTAATGTTTACAGTAATGTATGGGGATCAACCAAGATTGTATCAATTGGTGGAAGTCATTATTTTATTATATTTGTTGATGATTTCTCTAGACGTGTGTGGGTGTACACCATGCAAGTAAAGGATGAGGTTTTAGAGAGTTTTGTGAAATGGAAGAAACTGGTAGAGATTCAAACTGGCAGAAAGATCAAAGTATTACGATATGATAATGAGGGTGAATATACTTCTGATCCATTCTTCCAAGTATGCCAAAAGGAGGTTATTAAAAGACATTTAAGGATGAGACATACTCCGCAACAGAACAGTGTGGCTGAGCATATGAATCGTACTTTGCTGGAGAAAGTACGGTGTATGTTATCTAATGTTGGTTTAGATAAAAAGTTTTGGGCTGAAGCTGTGAGCTACGCAAGTCACTTGATAAACCAGTTGCCTTTTGCTGCAATTGGAGGTAAAACTCCTATAGAAATATGGTCTGAAAAGTGTGCACAAGACTATGATTCCCTTCGTATATTCGGGTGTCCAGCTTATTATCATATCAAAGATGGTAAATTGGATCCTCGTGCTAAAAAAGCCATCCTTGTGGGATTAAGAGGTGGAGTAAATGGCTTCAAGATTTGGGATCTTGAAGGTAAAAAATTTGTGTGTAGTAGAGATGTCATATTTGATGAGGCTTCAATGATGAAAGCTTCGAGTTCTCAGTAGGTGGAGAACAAGACCACATAGGTATTACAGCAGGTAGAGTTTGATGCAACTCCATATGTACCAATTGGTTTTACATCAGAGAAAAGTTCAACTATGGAGGTGAAACCTAGAGTTGAAGAAAAGGTTATTTTTTTTGATGTCTCACAAAATGAAGAAACAACTGATGGTGTAAATAATGATGATTTTATAGCAACAATGAGGCCAAAAAGAGAGATAAAGAAACTCGAATGGCTTACTAAAGACATTGTGGTAGCCTATGCACTTCCAGTTATTGATGATGACATCCCCAATACTTTTAGTGAAGCATTACGCAGTAGTGAAAGTGATCAGTGGAAGTTAGCCATGGAGGAAGAGATGAAATCTCTCCGTCAAAGCCAGACTTGGGAACTTGTAAAGTTACCAAAGGGGAAAATGGTTATTGGCAATAAATGGGTCTACACCAAGAAATAAGGATCTCTAAATCAATCAACTCTCTGATATAAGACAAGGCTCATTGCAAAAAGTTTTGCTCAGAAGGAAAGTATTGATTATAATAAAGTATTTTTTCTAGTTGTAAAACATACTTCCATTCATATCCTACTTACCTTGGTAGCTGAATATGAGTTAGAGTTGGCTCAATTAGATGTCAAAATGGCATTCTTGCATGGAGATTTAGAGGAAGAAATTGATATGACTCAGCCTTGTGGTTTCAAAGTTGCTAGAAAGGAAAATTGTGTATGCAGAATGATTAAATCTTTGTACGGATTGAAACTAATTCAAATTCTTTGAAAACATTGAGTTTGGAGAATTTTGAACTATGGTTGGGTACGTAGGCAGTCACAGAGATGCAGCCACTTTGGGGATAATGGTTTATTGGTAGTCGGCTCAGATTTAGACAAATTTTCACTGAGGTGGAGAATTATTGAAAAATCAAAGATTTTTGGTGAGTTGTTTATTCAAATTGGTTGAAAAAGAAAAGGTAAGCCACATGCATAATTGACAATTTGGAGGAATTTGGAACCACATGCACGTGTTTGTCAATTTGGAAAAATTTAGTTGCAGATTTAATTGACAATTTGACTATGGGTTTGGTGCAACAGTACAACCATTTTGACTATAAATAGAGATGCATTCTTCACTTGAAATTATCCCTAAAATTTGTTAAACTTATAAGTTTCTATGTCTTTGAAAGAAGTAAGAGAAGTGTGTCTAGGGAATTTATCTTCCTGCAGAGTGTAAGAGTACTAGGTATATTTGAGTTTCTAGAAAGTGAGATTCGTTACTCAAATATTTGTACTCTATTAATTGTTTAATAAACAATTATTCTTTCTTGCCTTCGTGGATATAAGTTTAATTACCGAATTATGTTAAATAATTGTGTTATTTATTTTTCTGTAATTATTTAGTGCGTTTGATTCCGCATTTCACACATAATAGTATTTAGATACTTGGAAAGTGATGTTTGCGTTTTATACCTTTACAGCAAGGAATTTGCTAGTTCACAGGTCTAGGTTACAGACATGAAAACTTTAACGCAAGAGTCAAATCTTGAAAACTAACATAGAAGTTGAAAATTATTATGGAAAACTTGAAATCCAGTCTACAATGTAATCACATCCAAAAAGTAACTGGCACGTGCAAATATGCTTAATCTTTAGTTTGACGATATTATTGATGCGGCTTATCTTCAGGAAAAAGTTTAAATGTTTAAAGAAATGAAAGCATGTAACGATCATTACTCTATAAAGCAATTGAAATATGCCTTTTTTTATTTTTTCAAGGCATTTCTAATAACCAACCCCGATTAATAGAGTTGTCAACTCAGAGCCTCAATTAGACTCCTTTCCAGGGTGGATAAACACAAAATGCTAGCAAGAAAAGAATTCGATGCTTCTAGTTTCGCTCGATTTGAATCAGATACAATCAAGCAAATAAACAACGACATATTGCCCATTTTTAAATACCAATAATCTGCAAATAAAGTATCCTAGGCCAGAACTTTTTTGGTAAATAGTTCTCGCACATATCTGTAAAAGATAAGATTGAAACTTAACCCTTGAAGCATGCTCCCACAGTGTAAGTCTTTGACAATTGACATAACCACTTCCGACATGTCAGTTATTTGTAGGGTTGCTAATCTCGCAGTGTAAGCCTGACTTAATCACTTCCGACATGTCAGTTATTTGTAGGGTTGCTAATCTCTGTTCTCATATACACATGGTTTTGAACACACACTACTTTCAATTATTTCACTGATGTTATGTATAAGAGAATTTGATTATTTAATGCTCAAAATCACATGTGTTTTGATTCAAACAATTTTGTTGATGAACCAACAAAAGTTTGAAACATTTTTTGCTTTTGCTTTGATGGTTGCCTCGTTGTAACCTGTAAAGTCTATTGGGCGGTTGGGTCGACCTGTGAAGGTTTGAATCCGAATCCGATTGTTTTGGGGTTTGCTGGGCTTTTGACTTTCTCATGGGAAGTGGGTATTCGCCTATTTGGACTTGAGTTTGACTGAACATTCTGATTGGCTGACTTTATTTTATTTGCAATAAAATTATGGGGTAACTGTAATTGCCAACTAATGGGTTGTTGGAGTTAAAGATATTCCGAAATTTGTTTTTGCACAGAGATCTTTTTCTTTATCTTTTTTATTTTTCCTTTGGTTCTCTTTATTTATTGAGCGGTTAAGATTTTTTTAATAATTTTTTTTACCTTATTATTTTTAAGCAAACCAATTTTTGTCACTGAATAATGAAAACATTGAGGAAACAAATTTCATCCTATTAATCTTTTTTAAAACCAGAGATATTTCATTCAATTAAATAATTAAATAACTAAACTCTAATTGCACATATTTGATAGACGGTCTGATCTAATAGCTGGGCTATCGTAACCAATAATCACTCAAAAAAAAAAAAAGAGGATGACCATCCACACAGACATTTTTTAAAATTATTATTCTTCATATATTGTATTCTATAAAGAAAAAAACTGCTTATGTAGTTCATTCATCAAGCACATTTATTATAAAAGTTAAGGTCATACTTAACCTTATACTAACATGTAAGTTGAATAAATTTCAAAAAATATTTCAAACTTTGTGTGTTCATCATTTTGTTTATATTATTTATCATAATAATTCATCCACATCCTTTTTACTTGTAGCTTTCAAAATGATTCTTCTAATGTATTTGTTTGTCAATTATGATACACTCTGATTTCTCTTTTAACTAAAATTAAGGAGTTATATATAAATTAACACTTTAAAATCGTAGAGTATTAAAGTTTTCTTAAAATTTCCCGCACTTTAAAATTTTGGATTGAAAAATTTCTAAAAATCTCCTTTCACTGTTTATATCATTACATCTTATCTTAAAAGAATATACTTTAAGACTCATTACTCCTTAATGTTACATCACACAAGGAATCTACTTGTCACTTAATTATAGTTACCAATAAATAAGTGACAATTGTGTGGAGTCACATGTGTTGAGTTGTAAAGTAGATTCCTTAAAGATAAGAATGTATGGTACCTATAAAAGGGACTCTCTAGTAGTGTGTTAAATCATCGAGACTTTAAGTCTTAAGTTGTAGTAAGCGTTCTTGGGTGAAATCTTGTATTCTCTTTTCTTGTAATAAAATCATCCTCTAAATCTTCTTAATCTTAAATTGGTATTAGAGCCAGTACTCCCAAAAGGAGTTTCCAAAAACCCTTCTATAATAAAGTATGCTCTGTGGTCGTCGTTAGAATGGATCTGCTACATTAGAAACATTATAGAAGACTGTAAAGCTTGTGTTATCAAAACAAGGTTATTTGGTCAAGAGATACATAGAAAATATTTCCTTATGAGGTGTGGCCCCTTTTATTAGGTCAAGGAGAGCTATGTTGGTTTTGGGCTTATCACTAGTAAAAGAAGTCTACTGTGTATCCTCTTGGATATTAAGACCCGGTGTTAGTGTTAGTAATATGCCCTAAAGGCCAATCGAATGGTGATTTGATTGTTTAGGAAATGATTGTATTTGAATAGTATTTTGATATTTATAAAATGGCAAAGTTATCAATATTCATATATTAATTTAATGAATATAAGTCCAAGAAGTAAAATAGTTAAGGAACACATTCTCGAGTATGTCGAGAATATGAAACGTGTATCCTTTGTACTATACTTCTAAAATAGTTCCTAGTGGTGGATTTATGATTGGACATTATAAATTCCTATAAACACTAGTATGTGTTGTGACTCCTTATGGTATGTGATACTAAGATGGATGGTGAGTTTCATATCATTGACATGAGATGTCAAGTCAAACACATAGGTACTTGTTAAGAGAACGAGTTTACTGAACTTGACTGAATATAGTAAGCCATATGATCGTGAGTGTTAATGGCTTATTATACATTGTAACAGACACTATGTTTAGCAATGGTCTTTAGACTTGAGGCATAACAGATGTCTTATACATGGACATCTCTGATATGTGAATGCATAACGATTGATTCCTAATCACGGAAGAGATCTAGCAATAGCTATCATGGTTGGCTATGTATGAAGACAGGTTGATGGCCAATATGGAATTCATCACTTTGTAATATACAAAAAGGATGTCCCTATGAGATAATATGAATTGACATGAGAAATCCTTGGCCAAGGTGAAATATATTTGAAGGAGTTCAAATTATATTATCATGCTAAGTTCATTTATATTTATTTTGAGATAAAGCGCAACTGCTTAACATAATAAACCATAAGCTGTGCTTTCCTCTGGACATGGATGATGAAGAGACCAAGACATAGAGATACAATGGAATAGGTTCTATAGATCCAACAATTCTTGTTATTTGGATAGTTGTGATATACTGCTAGGTGTCACTCATGACTTGTAGAAACCTTATGACCAATATTGGTAAAGCGTATTACCAATGCATCTTAAGGTCATTAGAAAGGTTCTAATTGATGACTAAAGAGTTTAGCATCATTTAATGAATAAAGAGTTATCATTAAAATAGTTCTACTACCTTATAACTAAAAACCTAAAAGGCCACACACAATATAGAAATGAAAAAGGAGGTACTAGAAAATGAGAAGTTAGATTTCCTAATTTTAGGAAAATCAATATTTATATTATAATTCATTGAGAATGAATATAAATATAAATATATCTCAAATATGATTTAATATAGAAATTTAGATGTTCCATAAATAGTTTAAGGAACAAAATAAATTTCATAAATCCTCTATTAAACATTATGGAATGTCGAGCACGTAAAATGACCATTTTGGACATGTTCGGATTCATATATGATTATGGACTTCTAGACCAATTTTGGGTTTAGAATTATGGGCTTTTATTGGATCCAATATGGATTAAGAGAAAGCATTAGAACATGTCACAAGAGAAGCCCACATTTAACCATTTGATGTGATCAAAATGGGATTAAATGATTAATTCCGAAATTAATTAATATTAGCTATTTATTTATTTGATTAAATAGTTTATTGAAGTGATGGGATCAATTTCAATAAATAATGGCTAACTGGGTAGGTCTAGCACATGATAATGTTTGGTGCCATTATTAGACATAATGGTGGCTTTATTTGGTGGAAGGAATAAACATGAGCTAGCATTCATGTTCCTTCATTATCTCTCTCATTTCTTAATGAAATTTCGAGATTCCAAATCCTCTGAACTCCTAGAACATTTCTAAGTGTGGACTGATTAGAGGCATCACAATTGGGGTGTTTAAGGGATCTCATATCGTGGCAAAACAGAAGCTGTTTGTGCAGAGCTGTATTTTCTGGACAGTGTTCGGAGCTTGCTGTTTTCAGTCGTTTTCTCCCACTTCACGAAGTCATTTTCGAAACTTCAAGTGAGGTAATTAAACTTCAATCTTTCCTCTTGAATTTCGTTTTTGAATGAAGTCGATCCGAGGTTTCTAGAGCTTCCGCCATCTGTTTTAATTTTACTGCGCAAATATTGCGTTATTAGGAACCTCATGGGCAAATGTTGTCCTTCAGTTAGGGCGGTTGAGGACCATGGACAACCAAAATATAACCAAGTCTGCGGTACAGACCTCTAGTATAGAGCCTTCCTCTTCTTCTTCTCTAAATAATAATTCTGCTATTGTAAATTTCCATTTCAAAACCCAAGAAGAAATCAACCAAAAAGCTATCCAACCTCTTAGATTAGATCCTCTAAATCCTTAAAAGTCCTATGATTTAAATACCTTAATTTCTTCCATAAAGTTTGTTGTTCCTTTCCATAAGCCAAAACTCAAGTCTATGTATAAGTCTTCTGAAGTTGTAGTACAATCTATTTTTTCTAGCTCTAAAGAAACCTATCTTCATATTTTCTCTCTATAAGATATCAAGAAATTAGGACTGAAGGATACAACGGATTGCATTAGGTGCAATTAGTCTTAGGATCCAACCTTTATTCCTTGCAAGCAAAAATGTCACTTGCTTTCTTACCATTCTTGATATAGGATGGAAAACTTTTGAAAAAGCTTTGATCTCAGCAGTTGAGGTAGGACTAAACCAGTGGCATGTAGTTGTCCATGTGGAACTAAGTTTCACCCTAAATCTACACAAACTAACCCTTCCAAAAACCATAAAAGTCTCAATCTAAATAGATGGAATAACCATGAAGCCAAATGAATTAGCTCTTGCAGTTCACCATACCATGACCTACAAAGTCCAAACCCACATGTTTTCCATGAGCCATGGTAACCTTCTTATCACCATATTTACTGATGGAGAATGAAGAATTATCCAACCCAAAACTTTCAAACAAAACCAATTGGGCTTTCCCCCACAATGGATAAATGAATATGAGTAGAATAACAAGCCCTTGCAAGTCCATTAAGTACCAAAAGTAGATAGGCTAAAGGATGACAGAATATCAGTTTGCTTTCTTAAGGAAACTAGGCCAGTGTATCCATGTGAAAGATGCCAGATTGAAGGAAGGCATCCCATGTCTTGCTCACACATGCCACGAAGATCCGGTTCAGCCAAATTTATTAGTGTAATCAATGTTCCAGAAATAGGAAAAGAGTCTCTAAGGATATTATTTAATGATTATGCTGCAGTTAAATAGATATGCATAGAAAATTTTCAATCTAAGATTTTAAAGTGCGGGGAAGTCTATACATATATAGATACATACGTATGTACGTACGTACATACAAACAAACATACATACATACATACACACACACACATATATATAGAGAGAGAGAGTCCCCTTTCAATAATGGTTTCTTTAAGGGATAAATTAAAAGCAAAATATATAAATTTTAATATACTATATGATAAATTAATATGCATGATTAATATTTAATCTTAAAATAAATATTTAAATAATTAACTAGAATATCGGGCAAGGATCGAAAAAGTTGTACTTACAGCCTTCCAGTGGGGGTTGGAATGACCATGGTTATTCTCATTATCCATACTTCAACTAGAATAAAAATTTTGCCAACTTCAACTTGAAAAGCTTGAATTGCGAGATCGATAAATTCCTGACCAATTGCATCAAGAAGTAATTAGCAAAGACACAGTCTAAATTGAAACACAATTTTCCGTCTAGTATTGGGTTCTTGGTTATTTTATGTGAACCTACTGCTCAAGGTAAGATGATGATTGAATCCTTGATGGATAGCAACTCAGGGAACTCCTTCAACATGGAAACATCCATCTCGTTGTTGCTTCTTGGGGAAACTATCACTTTTGCTTGCTCTTCTAATGTGAAGTTCACTCGCTTGAATTATGGGTTAATGTACTTTGTGTACATCTCAAGGATTTCATTGCCGCTCACGACCTCAGGTTTTGTGAAGTTCCAAACACCCCTCAAGTAAGGCTTTGCCATCTCAATTGAAATAGGGAGGTGGTGAACACAAAAAAAAATGAAAAAGCCTGATAGAAGTAAAATAAAACTGGTATTGCTTTGCTTAAAAAGATTCATAACTTCAACACCATTCATTAGTCCTTTTATAAAATCTTGTTGCTTGTGCAATTGTCCTCTGTATAGTCTATCCAACTAATTTATGTGTGAGTGTTTACCCCGAAGTTGAAGCGGAAGCTCATTTGCCTCTTGATTTATAATGTGCACTGAAGTAGCTAAAATCATGTCCTTCTCTACAAGTCTTTGTTCAAGTCAATAGGCTTTGAAAATATTAAATTTCTGATGGAATTTAGATAGATTATGTGTTTTAATCATGTAACGGTGAGTGTATTTTGATGTCATGAGGTAAGTTTTAAAATCTGGACCAACAAAAGGGCTAGTACCAAATAGACTAATGAATTAATTTTATAAACTTGACTCACTATTATGCTTCCCTAGTAACTTTGGAGTTTGTTTTTTTAAGATTTAAATAGATTTGAATTAATTTGAATTCTGAATAAAGCTTAATGTCTGAATTTAGATGACATATTTGTTGTTTTGCTTGAATGTCTAATAATAAGTATTAACTGGTTGTTTTTTTCAACTTAAAAAGTTTGAAAATCGGTACTTTTACATTTTTGTTCCCTTAGAAATTTTAAATATTAAGTAAGTCTCAATAAACATGAGTAAGATAATATTTTTATCAGAGCATAAATCATAAATAAGTGAATATAGTTCTAATGTTCTGAATCAGAACATGTTAATCAATTTTATTGTAATAATGTATTAAATGAAAAAACATTCCTAAAAATTGTAGAGATAAATAATGCTAATTTGAATAAAATTAAAAGACAAAAAAATAATAATATGCTACTCTATTATCATAAGTTATGGAGATGAATAATAATGCTAATTGATCAATTTTATTTAGTATGAATGAAAATAGATTAATTAAATAGGTATATTTTAGAGAACATCTTTAGACTTTTTAGATTAAAAAAAAGTTAAAAAAAAAGGTGTGGCTATTTAAACCTACTAAGTTACTCATTAAACCTATTTACGAAATAAACCCATCCTCATATTTTGAAATTTTAAATTTTACTCGATAAACTCACCTAAATACCCAATATACCCTTACTAAACCCAATTTGTATAATAATAGTGTTTTTATTGATAGAACCCATTAAATTCATTTATAAGCCCTTAATGAATGTTGCATGGAATTTTTTATGTAGTTATTCAAAATCCAATAAATATATGTAGCACCTCATCCATCAATAAACTCATACTCATGTTGGTGCTACCTGGTCAAGTTAGAAGATGACTCATTCACCTCAAAATCAAAATATCACCTTTCAAGTAAGCTAAATGATTGACGTCAAAGAAAAGAACCACCCACCCAATAATGCATAATTGGAAGACTATTGAATTTATATATCTTATAGGAGTCGCATGCCAGTACTTCACACATAATATTATAAAACAGGTAACTAAAATATGCTCTCCTCTTTATATGAAATGTCTAAGAATATATAATGAAGAAACGAGTAATAATAGTAGGTCTATCACATAGAAGAATCTTTTTCAAGAAAAGATACTAAATTTGGGAGGCTATATATTACATATATATGAAAATATAACTAGAGTATTGTCTTCGCTAATTATGAAAACATAAGAACTGGATTATCAAATTGTGGATTTTGTTGATCCATTAGACGGTATTGATCAGTATTATTGGTTTGATTCTCATCCATATATTAATATATGTGATGTAACTCTTAGTCTAAGAGGAAGACTATTGAAAAGTCAAGCTTCAAGCATGCAATTGTTGTGTGGTTGCATGAGACAGTTAGCATGCAATTTTTGAGCTAGTATGTACACTTTGACTACAATTACATGACAAAGTTATCACCAATTGCCAAAATTTTCCAATTTGGCAAATTGAAACTTGTGGTAGGTGACCAATGCTCCTTATAAATGTAAGGGTCATTCTTAATTTGTTAATCATACAATTGAGAGAGTTGAGAGCAATTGCAAGTGAAGCAATTTGAGAGATTTTAGAGAGCTTCCACTTGAGTGTTCTAGTGAGGATTCAATTGGGTGTATTGAGGTTGTGGGTTTTGAGAGCTTTTCACACTTTTGTAAATTCCCATTTATTAATAAAATTATCTTCCAGTCTTTGCCCATGGATGTAGGATTTAAGCCGAAACACGTAAATTATTTGTCCTATTTTCTTTACATTTGTTTATCACCACATTTATATTTATCCAAAAGTTGTAGTTATCAGAATATTAGTAATTCTTCAACCACATGATTCTGCAACAATTGGTATCAAAGCCGGAGGTTCGTGGTTGGGGTATACGACATTGTTCATAGATACGAAAATATGCACATATACGGAACCATTGACTTATACGGTATTGTTCACGCATACAATGGAGACGACCATTAGTACTTGAGAGACAATCTTTTATTAGTAGTATGCATGTCTAGAAAAGTTCTGTCAATAAGGCGATAAGAGCCTAAGGAGTCTGAGATTTAAGTGGGACCCTTGTGATTCCTCAATTCTCTTGGGAACTTTCCTGGTGCATTTATTCACACGAAATTAACATCATAGAGGCTATTTCTTAAGTGTAAATAGTTGTTGAAGGTATTGGTAATTTGGATTAGGAAGAATGGCAAAGACATCATCGTCATCTTTATTAACGAGGACTACTATGATTAATGCGAAGTTTGAAGTGGAGAAATTCGATGGTACCAATAATTTTAGTATGTGGCAATGTGAGGTATTAGATGTCTCATGTCAGCAACAATTGGATGTTGCTCTTGAAGAAAAACCTGACAATATAGATGATAAGGAGTAGATAAAGATCAATAAACAGGCACGTGGTACTGTTTTCTTATGTTTGGATAAAGATAAGAAGTACTTAGTCATAAGGGAAATATCAGCAAAGAAATTGTTAGAGGCCCTGAAAGGAAAGTACATGAAGAAAAGCCTTGAAAATATGCTTTATATGAAGAAAAAACTCTATTGATTCACGTATGCACCTAACATGCCGATGAATGATCTTGTGAACTCATTCAACAAAATATTAGTTGATTTTCTAATTTGGATGGGAAATTTAAAGATGAAGATAAGGAATTGTTGTTGTTGAATTCCCTTCTGGATGAATATGATCATCTCACCACCACTTTGCTTCATAGGAAGGATACTGTCACATTTGATTCTGTATGCAATGCGCTGTACAATTCTGATACCAGAAAGAAAGACAAAAAGGATTATAAAGATACAGCTGCAAAAGCATTGACAATAAGAGGTCATTCACAAAGCCACAAACCTAGAAAAAAAAGTAAGTCTAAAAGGAGGCTTGACAAAGATGAATGTGCTTTTGTCGCGAGAAAAGGCATTGGAAAAAAGAATTGTTCTAAATTACAAAAGGGTAAGGCTACTTCTGTTGCATGTGTAGCAAAACATGATGAGGAGTCAAACTTTAGTCTGGTTGGCATGATGTTGACATGTCACTCAGATGAATGAATTTTGGATTCGAGTTGTACTTATCATATGTGTCCTAACAAGGGCTAGTTTTCTTGCTCCAAGGAGTTAGATGGTGTAGTTGTTTTTATGGGCGATGACAATGCTTGTAAAACTATGGGTATAAGTACAATTCAATGAAAGAATCATGATGGCTCAATCCAAGTCTTGACTGATGTTTGCTACGTACCAAGCTTGAAGAAAAATCTCATCTCATTAGGAGTCTTAGAATCTAAAAGGCTCACAATCACTCTGAGAGATTGATTTTTAAAAGTAGTAGCACGGATTTTTAAAAGTAGTAGCTGGTGCATTGACGGTGATAAAAGATACAAAAAGAAATAATTCGTATTATTTCTAAGAGAGTACAATTATTGGTTCACCATCAATAGTTTTTGGAAAATATGCAGATTCAGAAAGAACAAGTTGTGGCATATGCATTTGGGACATGTTGCTGAAAAAACATTGTAGACTTTTGTAAAACAAGGATTATTAAAAGGTGCAAATTCTTACAAATTGGAATTTTATGAACATTGTGTTCTAGGCAAGCAGACAAGGGTAAAGTTTGGTTCAACAATTCATGATACGAAAGGGATTCTAGACTATGTGCACAGTGACGTGTACGGACCTACTAAAATAGCTTATTTGGGAGGTATGCACTATTTTGTTGCTTTTGATGATGATTATTCAAGAAAAGTGTGGGTGTATTTGATGAAGAAAAAAAATGAAGTTTTGGGCACATTTTTAAAAAGGAATAAAATGCTCGAGACTCTGACTGATCGAAAGGTCAAAAAACTTTACTCATACAATGATGGTGAGTATAAGAATGCTCCATTTCTACAAATCTGCAGAGATGATGGCATTGTGCAACATTTCATTGTTCGAGATACACCACAACAGAATAGGGTAGCAGCGTATGACCAAACTATACTAGAGAAAGTTCAATGTATGTTGTCCAATGCTGGATTAGGCAAAGAGTTTTGGACTGAGGCAGTTATATATGGGTGCCATCTGATCAATCGTTTGCCATCAGCTACAATTGAGGACAAAACACCTATGGAGATGTGGACTGGTAAACCTACTACTAATTATAATTCTTTACATATTTTTGGTTCCACTGTCTATTATCATGTAAAATAATCTAAGTTAAACCCAAGAGTAAAGAAAACATTGTTCATGGGTATAACTGGTGGAGTAAAATGATACTATCTCTGTTGTCCTGTTACAAAAAAGATTATTTTCAGCAGATGTGTACCTTTTGATAAATCAACCATATCAAAACAAAAAGATTCTCAAGAAAAAGACAAGACCAGTTAAACTTTGCAACAAGTGGAGTTTGAAAATGTTAAAGCTAATCGAGCTGGTGTCGACGAGATGGATAATGATTCTCCATCGACCAAAGATGAAGAAAAGGTTCTCACCCACGAACCTTTAGAGCAATAAGATTCAATTGTATATAGAAATCCACAAATAAAGATTTGTAAGCTTGGTCACTTTATTGATATGATGGCTTATGCACTTCCGATTATAAATGAAAATGTTCCTTCCACTTATAGAGAAGCAGTAAATAGCCTTGAAAATGTTTAGTGGAAGCTAGCAATAGATGAAAAAATGCAGTCTGTTTACAAAAATGAAACTTGGGAGTTAGTTACACTACCCAAAGAAAAGAAGGCAATTGGGTGCAAATAGGTATATGCAAAGAATGAAGGATTTCCTCATAAGAATCACATTCGATACAAGGCTAGACTGGTAGCGAAAGGTTACACTCAGAATAAGGAATAGATTACAATAAGGTATTTTCTCTAGTTGTGAAACACTCATTTATTCGAATTTTGCTAGCCATGGTTGCGTAATTTGATTTTGAGTAAGGTCAGCCTGATGTAAAAACTGTATTTTTACAAGGTGATTTGGAAGAGGAAATCCACATAACTTAGCCAAATAGATTCAAGGTTGTTGGAAAGGAAACTTGGGTTTGAAAATTTGTCAAAGTCGCTTTATGGGTTGAAAAAATCTTCGAGAAAATGATATAAGCGATTTGATGGTTTATGAGAGGGCAAAGATATACAAGAAATAAATTTGATCATTGTGTGTATTTTCAAAAGTTATAAGAGGGTTCCTTCATATATTTGCTCTTGTATGTTGATGATATGTTAATAACATCCAAGAATAAAGATGAGATCGAGAAGTTAAAGACTCAACTCAATCAAGAGTTTGAGATGAAAAATCTGGGTGAAGTTAAGAAGATCTTTGGCATGAAGATATGCAGAGATAGAGCTCGTGGCAGAGTCAACTTATCTCAGAAGCAATATTTGAAGAAGGTACTACAACAGTTTGGCATGACAAAGCAAACAAAACATGTGAGTACTCCGTTGGCTTCTTATTTTAAGCTATTTGCACAACTATCTCTTTCGACAAATGCAGAACGATAACACATGTTACAAGTTTCGTATTCAAAAGTAGTGGGTAGCTTGAGGTATACAATGGTGTGTTCAAGGCCTGACATTTCACATGCAATTGTTATAGTGAGCAAATATATGCATAATCCTGGTAAAGGACATTGGCAAGCTGTGAAATGGATTTTATGGTACATTCAGAAGGCTGTGGATGTTGATTTACTATTTGAGCGAGATGATACACTTAGTTAAGGTGTAGTTGGGTATGTCGATTCTGATTGTGCTAGTGACTTGGACAAACGACGATCAACCACATAATATGTATTTACTTTTGCTAAACGGCCAATTAGTTAGAAGTCTACACTATAGTCTACAGTTGCACTATCAACCACAAAGGTTGGGTACATGGCAATTATGGAGGCTATTCAAGAGGCAATTTGGTTACAAGGCTTGCTTGAAAACTTAGGATTCGTCTAGGAACATGTTAACGTGTATTACAACAATCAAAGTTCTATCCACTTAGCAAAGAACCAAGTTTATCGTGCATGCAAGAAGCACATCGATGTACGATTTCACTTTCTACGGGAAATTATTGATGAGGGGAAGATTCTTTTACAAAAAATAAGACTGCAGAGAAGCCCACAAATATGTTAACCAAGGTAGTGATGGTGTTCAAGTTTGAGGATGGTCTAAACTTGACCAATATGTTACACGTTTGAAAGCAGTGGGAGAAGGCATAGACTGGAGGATGGTTTGTTGATAGTCGGATCAAATTTAAAAATTTTTACCAAGGTGGAGAATTATTGAAAAGTCAAGCTTCAAGCATGCAACTTAACAAGGCTAGATGGAATGCTTCCAGAAAAATGATTTCTAGATAAATCCAGGAAATCCAATGATTTTAATTGACCAATCTTTGGAGAGATTGGTCCAGTTAAATTGTTTCTTGAAAGGTTTAAGGCAATCAACCCATCAAGATCCATAATCTCTTCATGAATTGGTCTACATAATTTGTTACTTGAAAGGTCAAGGCACTTTACAAATCCCAAGGTACTTTTATACTCATGCCTACTTCCTTTCCATGTCAATAGAATATTGTCCAAATATCTATATTGATATACATATCTAGGGAGAACCCAGATTCTATTGGCCATCCCAATGATGGGATCGAAACTTCTTTCTTGGATCATGGCAGAAAAATTACTGAAACACTTTGGTATCTTTCTTGATATATTGTTTAAAGAGAGATCCAAGACTTGAATGAATGCCAGATAACATAACTGAAATGGTATATTTCCATGAAAATTGTTAGATTTCAAGCTAAGAACAATCAAATTTTGGAGAATTCCCCATATCCATGTTGGTATCTCATCGAACAATGCATTGTTCAAAAGATCCAAAACTCTTAGTTACGAGCAATTCTTTAAAGATGAAGGCAATTCTCTGGTTAACCAATTGTTGTTTAAACTCAATGTTCGGATATTATGTAGGAAGCCCATCGAGTTTGGAATTTTTCCGAAGAAGCTATTGTTTGCCAAATTAAGAATGAATAGGCTGTTAAAGTTCAACCAACAGTCGGGAAGCTCTCCTGATAACAAGTTACTTGAGAGATCAAAAATGTTCCATGTGTTTTCAATAATTGAACACAAAAAAGTAATTGACCATGAGAACTTATTTTCAGAGAGATTCAAGAACATAGAATTTGAAGGAAGCGGTGGAATTTTGCCCCTAAAGTGGTTTGAACTGATATCTACAACAATATCATCAGACCTTAAAAAAGACAAATAAGGAAGTTTACCTTTGACATGGTTATTAGAGAGATTTAAAAAGAAGAGTTCAACGGACAGATCCCAAAACCAATCAGGGACAGTACCCGAGATTCCAGTATTAGAGATATCAAGCAAAATAAGTTGACTTTGAGTTCGAAGCCATTTTGGAAAATGAGGTCCCATCTTGCAAGAGGCAAGACTTAACCATTTCAGTTGAAAAGGAGGAACCCAATCATGGCTCAATTTCATAGTCAAAGGGTTATTGGCCAAGTACAACATCTGTATGTTGGACATATTGGAAAAAAAAGTTTCAGAGATAACACCTGTGAATGAATTCCCATCAAGTGACAAAGTCTCAAGCTTGAACAAGTGATTGAGGCTTTTGTTTATAGTTCCATTTAAACTGTTTTCTACGAGATACAATTCTTTCAAGGATGAAAATCCTCCAAGATCAGGTATTGGCCCTGTGATGTCATTGTCATATAAACACAGCCCTTCTAGTGAATTCACCGTGCATCCACTGGATAGATTTTGAATCAACTCCGAGAGTTGTCCGCTGAGTTTATTGTTAAGCAAGTATAGTTCATTTAAGCTATACATGTTTCCGAAGAATTTTGCAATCCCACCTTCAAGTTCATTAAAAGAGAGAGCCAGAAATCTAAGAGAAACCATGTGTTGAAAAGCCTTTGGAATTGGACTTTGTAATAAGTTAGAGGCAAGGTTAAGATGAAGAATGTTCCTACTAAGATTGAGAATCCAAGGGTACACTAAAAAAGAAGGGAGATTGTTGTAAAAGAGATCAAGAGTCTCAATAGACGTACTCAAATTGAAGTGCCAAATAAACGAAGGATTGATAGGTGGAAGAGCACATGAGCGTAGAACTAGTGATTTTAGGTAATGGAGATTGGCAACTACTTGAAACCAATCACTAGATCTAGTAAGATTAACGCAACTCAGGCCAAGGTGTCTTAAAGAAGAAAGATGAGAAAGCCACTTCAGGCTTCCCATACTAAGTAAATTAGAGTTTTCTGGGTTAAGATACTCTAATCCTGAAAGCTTCCGATATGTTTGCAGGATTTTTAATGAATGTTTACAACAAGATAGATTTAGGTACGTCAATTTACTAAGGTCCAAATGTCCTAAATCATGCAATTTAAGCAAAGCAGGACTAATTGTACCTTTTAGGAACTTCCTCCGAGCAAATTCATAATCGGATGTTCGAAGATTAAGCACCTTGACATGGCCAGTTGTGTTGCTACAGCGGACTCCTCTCCATTTACAGCAATCTCTTTTGCCATCTTCTCTTCCCCAGGAAGACAAATTGCCATATTTATCCACCAGGCTCTGTCTAAAAGTGAGGAGCGCTTCTCTCTCGTCATCAACGCACCTTATTATTATTTTGTTAGAATCAACGACCCTGGGCTCCAATTGAAACAATATCATAGACAAGAAAGCTATATGTTGAAGTAGAAGGAACAATTTAGATGACATTGTAATTTTCAGTAGCTTTGAGAATCTATTGTTATATCAAAAATCCTAGAATCGATTCCAATTTATACTACCGTGCATTGTCCATCAATTATTAAGCCAAGAAAAGTCTTCAGTTTGAGCGTTGATTATGTGTTAGGATATGACAATTTGAGAGATGAATGGAGCCAAGAAATTTCTACGACGAATCCCAAACACACAACGATGCAATTATGGATGAAGAAAGTCATACAATCAACATGCGTTTAATGTTGCCATGGAAAAATGGTAAACAAACAAAATGATGACAAATCACTGACTGAAACAGAGCAAAACTAGTGTTGGTTGACTTGGTTCAGTGTTTTTATTCTCAATTAATTAAGTGAATAAATCGGCAATAGTTTATCTTGTTGCTGCAATCATTTTGTTGAATTTATGTTTCTTGATGTTCCAAAAAATCAAGTCACTTATTAATTAAAAAATAAATAGAAAATATAAGAAATTAAAAGTAGCTATACTTTAATAAATTCACAACTTCTACTCACTAGCTGTTTTATAAGATCGTGTTGTGTGTACACTTGTACACTGTATAGTTTAATTAAATGGCCTATCAAAGAATGCAAAAATAATTTATGTGTGTGTTTAGACGCCGGTGTTGAAGCGGAAGCCAATTGCCTTTTTTGTTTTATATTTTGCATTGAAGTAGCTAAATCATGTCCTTCCCAACAAATCATCGTTCAGATTAATAGACTTTTGGAAAAATAAATTTGTAGCTAGTCTTTTTTAATTATCGTTAAATCAATTTCACTTTAGTAAAAACAGGCCTTTTTTTCTAGAATTGTATAAAATAAGCTTCACACTTAGGCTCAATTTGAGATTGCCAAATGCGGTTTATAAAATCACATGATTACTGCTAAGGCCAAGTACAGAGCTGCTCTATTTTCTCCATCTTCAGGGCTCCCCTGTTAAGACACACATTTACGACATGTTTGGTTTGAACAAATATAAGAAAATGAGAGAAAGGGAAATGAGGAGAGGGTAAAAAAATAAGGGGAGAAAGATGAATTCTATTTCTTCCGACCAAACAATGAAAATGAGATTAACCTTCTTTTTTACTCATTTTCTCTTCCCATCTTTCTTTTCCATTCCTCTCCTCTCCTACCATTTTTTCTAACCAAATATGAGCTAAAAGTAATACGTTTGATGGAATTGTTGATCCTGTAATTCCTGGGGAAAATTAGATACAAAGAGCAACAATTACAAACATTCAAATAGATTTGCTCTTATATTTGTATCTTAATTAGTAGAAGAAAGACCAACAGTGATTGATATAGCGCAACAACTCGAACAAATATTTCCATTGGTTAAAGTTTATTTTAGTCTTGTGACAATATAGTCTGGATATCTAGTTACAGAACTACCCAATTCTACTTCCAAATATCTTAAAAAAAAAGAATGATCTTCAGTTCTTCACAAAGCATATGAAAATATTTGAACCACTAACTTCAAGAATGAGAGAGAAAATGTTGGTGGTAAAAATTGGTGGGGAATAGAAAATGTAGAGAAATACAACAACAATGATGTAACTTTATTATGTAAAGTTATTTGTTTACAACTAACTCTGTATGTAGGCAGAAACTGCAGAAATTTTGTGCTTTAAGGCACGTTACAAATGTCGCTTTCTTTAAGATGTTATTTGCCCCCACCAAATGAGTGATGCACATGGGTTAATCAAATACGTCTCCAGGATACAATGAAGCACTTGTTTGTTTGCTTACGTTGTGCGTCGACAAAAGCAAACCAGAATACTTTTGAATGTTGCAAGCGTGCCAAGAAACAATATATTGTTCCTGTAGAAAACAATATATTGGAATGTGAATGCACAAAAGAAATGGGTGTTTTGTATTGAAATTCGTACTAGAAAAGAATGCTAAGAAAAGAGTGGTGTAGGATCATTTATTTCATGTCTAAATGGCTTAAACATGACCCCTATTTATCGATATACTTGTGCCCCTCATTTGGGTTGTCATCTTTCATGATACCTCTTCATTCATGGCCATTGGATCTAGATTTGATTTTAATCAATGGTCCAAATTGAATCATCGCCATTTCAAATGAAATGTCACCATGAAATGATGCATCTCTAAGGAAATGTTGCCATGAAAAGTTATATCATTTAGTAAAAAGATACCTTTTCTACAAGACACAATTAAATGGATATGTCCTTACAATAAGATATCATTTAATTAGACATGTCTTTAGTGAAATGTACCTTTTCTATAAGGCACAATTAATAGAACATGTCTTTACCATAAGACACATTTATTTTGAAAATTTTCCAACAATCACCCACCATTTTCAAAATAAATGAATTTTGAAAAATTATCTTGCATAGGCTTGGAAAACTTATGCATAGATGAAGGTATCTTTTGGACTTGAACCTTCACTTCGTGACAATACATCAAAGTTAATTAAGGTGGCATGGTAGGCAAGCTTTGAATCAACGACCCTAATTGACTAACCGGATAGATGTCACACATAAGTTTTCAAATTCTCAAGTATTCCTTAGCCGACACGTGGATTAGCCCTATGTCTATATCCTGTTTTCATGAGCGCTTTAGTAACCAGCCAAGTTACATAGGAAGCAACACCACCTCCTACACTCACATAGGTAGACTTATCTAGAATGTCCCTGTAACTAAAACATTTATAAGTCCATTAAAAGCTAATTAGCTTAACATTTTCCATATGTTATAGGTATCAAGCACTAACTTTTGGGACGCATCTAAATTTATTATAGTTATTGCTATCACAACATATGATGTACTTTTGCTCATTGAACCCAAGATCTTGATATTTCAAGTGTTGGGTTGCGTTTCCATCATTGGTGATAAGATAATGCTAGCTTCAGTCCCATCCCTTTAGAAGTTTTAAATACTATATCCCTTGCAAGGCTTTTAGTTAAGGGGTCTGCCAAATTTTTCCATGATTTCACAAAGTCAATTGTGATTATTCCATCTGTAAGTAATTGTCTTACATAACTATGTCTTAAACCAATGTGCTTAGACTTTCCATTATAGATTTGACTATATGCTCTTGATAAAATTGCATCACTATCACTGTGAATAGATACAGAAGGCATTGGTTTAGGCCAAATAGGAATTTCTATAAGCAAATTCCTTAACCATTCAGCTTCCTTGCAACATAAAGCCAAAGTTATAAATTCTGCAACCATGGTGGAGTCTGCTATACAAGTTTGCTTCTTTGAGCCCCATGAAATAACTCCCCCACCAAGATTAAAAATCCAACCACTTGTGGATGTATGATCATCTCGATCAGTAATCCAACTAGCATCCAAAAATCCTTCCAAAACTGAAGGATATCCAGTGCAATATATACCATAATCCATTATATGTTTTAAATATTTTTTACCACCTTTAGAAGGACTACTATGCATATCACACACATCGCTATGAATTAAATGCAATAAAAATTTTTTTTTTTCAATTTTTGGAAAAGGAGATCTTGTGATTTTAGTCTGTGCACATACTTTACATTTTTCATGCATATCATGCTTAGGAATTAACTCTAAATTAGCCATATCATACAATCTTCTAATATTCACATGTCCTAAACGATTATGCCACAAAGATAATAAATCAACCATATAAACAGAAGAAACATTCATATTATTGATATTGAGTTTAAACATTCCTTTATACAAGTATCATTTCTCAACAAAGGTACCACCCTTAGATAATATAAATTTGTTTGACTCAAAAACAAGTTTGAAGCCAAACTTAAGGAATACATGTTGAGTGTTAGAAAGTGCATATTTATAAAGGAGAAATCGTTATTTTATATATCAAGTATTGCTAACAACCGTTACTTTTATGTGTTTAAATTTCTTGTACTTTAATTATGTGTGTTTTATTTTAATTAAGTATTTGATGTATTTTAGGGGCATCATAGTCATTTCACAATAAACGAGAGATCAAATGGCAAAACGGACATCATTTTTGAACTCAGGACAGTCGAAAACCTTAGGAGGAGTATAAAAGGAAAAATGACACTGTTCACACGTACGGTACTGTTCACATGTACGATACTATTCATATATACGGGTACTGTTGTCGTTACTGTACAAATAGTGGTGGTTGACTGTACTGTGCAAATAGTGGCTGTTGACTGTACTGTGTAAATAGTAGCGGTTGACTGTACTGTGCAAATAGTGGCTGATGACGTGGCGAAATCCTGAGCGTCCAAACTGTTTTTAATCCGATGGCCATGATTTACTCGATGTAACTATAAAAAGGGGGCCTCCCCCCCTAATTTAGCACCTCTGAATCCATTTTTTGGATTCATTTTCTGTAATTCTCTCTCTATCTTGTATTTTCTATGTATTTTAATAAATTCCCATTTTGCCCCTAGTTCAACTATGAGTGGCTAATTTTCTTTCAAGCTTGGGTTGAAGGTGAAGTCTCAACATGTGTCATGGGCTTGATTTGGTAAATTTATTTTCTCTTCCCCTCTAGTTTTTGTGGATGTTTTGACTTCTCGTCGACAAATAATACTAATCTTATCTAGTACTGCCTTGGTTTCACCGGCTCCCTAGTATAAGGTTATTATTATTTGGCACGATAAGCCCTTAGCACCATATTTATTAGAGCGTGGTTCATGAGGTGTGGATTCCCCTCTCATGATCTAATTGGCATTAATATGGAATATTTAGCCCATGATGCATGTTGATACGGATCCAAATACCCAAGTACGTCATCTCAATAGATTTATCTTCAATTTATTATTGCCATTTAAATTCCAATTTTAGAATTTATTCTCGTCATTTTAATTTAAGTTTTAGGATAATCAAAATCATTTTCATCAATCCAACCACCCATTTACAGAATTAATTCTATAAATAATTAAAATCCACCTCCTCGTGGGATCGACACTCGCACCATTAAATCTATACTACAATAGATTTGTGCACTTGCGAGTTCAATAAAATTTGCACAACAATACGTAATCCAGAAATCGTACCTTGAAAATCCGATTTGGCTTTTTCTGATGAAGTGATTTAGGCTCCTAGATCACGATCCGCCACTACCACTCCCGTTAGATCACGATCCGTCACCACCACGCTTGTTAGGTCACGAACTGTTACTAATGATCTTCTAGGTTATGACTTAGGTTCGATCTGCACTTGACATGTGGACGCCTTTATCACTACCAAAGCAACTAGTACGAGAAAATTTTTCTCTCAATAATAGAGAGAAAATTCTTTTTTTCTGATCTGTATAAAGTGGTTGCTACCTTTTTCTTTAGAGAAAATAAGCATTTTATATCACCCTTTAAAGAAAACCCTAGGCTCTAAATAATAAAAAAACAAAACTTACGTTACTTACTTTTTCTATAAGGGACCCACCTTGTAAAATAACATAAGGCTCCTTATACACAATCTAATTAAATGGAGCCTCCCACTAAATGATATATTTAGGCTTTTGACTCAAATAGCTAGTTATCTTGCTTATTAGTCCAGTAGTGGTGCAGTCAATTAAATGAGCTAACCCGGAGATCATTTGGGAACATACAATAGTGGCTATAATAATTAGGTCTGTAATTAAACTAGCCTAATTATTTAATTCCAAATCTACTCCACTAAAAGATTGGAACTAACTTCCATAATTGTATGTTCGAATAATAATTTGTCCCAATCCACATTGATTTCTTTACTGCACAATCCTTTGTACTACATCGTTAATTAAATTAATATTTTAACTGTCCAATCAATTTAATAACATCTTATTCCTTGATACTTACTGGTTTTCTCTAATGATCATTTTCAACATACTAAATTTGTTGACATACTCTGGCCAAAGAATTCTATGATCAAGTGCTGAAAACCCATCAAAAGATGTGTTGTACAAATTCTATATTGTTAATCCATAACTTTAATACTCATAATTGCTCTCACCAAGATATCGGATAATCTTGCCACAATTATGTGTCGTGCCCATTGGTAAATCAAATGGAATAACAATTACAATCATGAAATCATAACTAACTCAAGATTAAGATTACAGTAAAATCAATGCCTATGAGATTTAATAAGTTTGACAGTCATTTCAAGGTTAATTAAATCTCATATGTGATCCTATTCAATGTAGTCGTACTAATTCAATTAATTCATACATGATTAAGACAAATCATTCAATGAATTCATTACAATCTATACATAAATAAAGTGCCCAACTTTATTTATCAACTGCGAACTAAATTTATTTAATCATAAGATAACTTGTATTATGTCTTCTGTGAATCCACATGGTGATCACATAAATACATATAATATGATTAAATGAACTTTGATATAAATATTAATGTAATTAAGATATTTGAATAAAATACCTCATTAATTTTATTAATTAGAAAAAATGTTTATTACAATTACATAAATACATATGCTTTTAAAAAGCATATTTTCCCAATAGACTATTCATAGTACACAACTACCTTTAGAAGGTAGAGTGCATGATGCTTTTCATGAGGATATCAGTAGGCTGGCAGCGCTCTGTGACTCGCTGTCATTTCATTACATAGCTTCTGAAGTTCAGGGCAGCGATTTGGCCATCGTTGATGATCTTTTCACATAAGTGCGCCATTGGATAGATAGTGTGAACGATTTTTGCATCCCTGGTGCCTATTGTTGGCCAAGAATTTCACTGGCGATGAAGGTTTTTATTTTTATTTTTTTCATTTAATATAGTAATCGGTTTAAAATAATTTAGCAAAATAAACCGTAACATCTTAATTGAATAATATATTTAAATTAATAATTATATAATTGATCAAATTTAAATAAATTTTATCATAAATTATTAAGGTGACTCATTATGGCCTTAAATTGATCCGGGCTGGATTAAGTCTATTTGTCAGTGATGAACCACAAGATTATTTGAAGTATTTCACAGCCGAAACGGACTACATGGCCGTTGTAGGCTTTGAAACAAGTAGAATAGCTACTCTCAGGCAAATTGCTGTGACAGTGATTCTCCCAGTAAGTCTTTTTGAAATCCTTCTCTTTCTTTTCTGTTTGTTTCCGAAGAAAATGATAGATGGTAGTGCACCTTGCTAGCTGAGAAAGAATTTCTTTCTTGAGAAGTGAAAACATTCTTCTAGGTTCTATTTGGTTAGTAGGAAAGCAAAGAAAAAGTTGGGAAGATGGGCAAATGGGAATTTTTTGTGATGAAAGAACTGAACTATTTCTCCTGTCTTGGTGTCTTCTTTACCCTGTGAATAGTATGATTATGTCGAATGATAAATTTATGAATCTTTTTTATTGTGTTTATAAATGTTTTGGTTTGTGCTTTTTGTTTGCCTTTCTTGCTCTTTCTTTTCTGTTTGTTTCCCAACAAAATGAAAGAGAAATAAAGAAAATGAGATATGTAGCGTCACGTTGCTTGCTGAGAAAGAACTGTTTTTCTTGAGAAGTGTTCTCGCGTGGGTTATGTTTGGTTATTGGGAAATTCAAGAAAAAGTTAGGAATAAGGCAAGTGGGATTTTTATTTTTATTTTTTTCTATTTGGATCTAAGGAAAATTATGAAGGAAAAAGAAAGGAGTTGAAAGAACTCAACTTTTTCCTCTGTTTTGATCCATTCTTTACCATATGAATATGATTAAGTCGTATGATAAATTTAGGAAGCTTACTGATTGTGTTTATACATGTGTTGGTTTGCCTGCAAAATTCAAAATCTTATAAATGCGAAGCAATGCTACTTTATCTTGCAATGACTTATTTCGATATGTTCATTTCAAGGAATGAACTTCCGGTATTAATTATGTTAAATTTTATTATTCTTGTTGTTATTGTTGTTATAAATAGTTTTCATATATCTTTGTTCATCAATTTGTTAACTTTATCAATTATTTTAATCATCAGAATGTTCTAAGACGTGTCTGAGATGATATAGTTCTTGCTGCCAATTGTTGCCTAACCATTGCTTGGAGGAGGAGAGACAAGCATTTCTCACTACCAAAGTTTCTGGTAAAATCAATTTGTTAGAAGAAATTTAATGTGCATAAAATTTTTAAGATTTTATTTTCAAAATGTTAGAGGTTTCGGCTGTATAACTACTATTCACAGGTTAAATAACAGGAAAATTGTTGAAAAATCAAGTCAAATCCATGTGATGGCAACATTTTTTTGCAGATGGTTTGAGTGCGGTTTGAACGAGGTGTGGACGAAGTTTGGACGTGTTTGGAACGCGATTTTTTCTTAATTTTTGTTTTATGAATAGTGCCAGCATTTTTCCTATAAATAGCTAAGCATTCTTCATTTGTTATGTATCCCAAAATTGTTTAGCTTATAAGTTTGTAAACTTTTAAGAGTTCTGAGAGTGTGAGCAATTGGAGAGTGTGTGTGAGAGTACTGGGTGTATTTGGGTTATGGGAAAGTGAGATTTTTTTACTCAAATTTGTACTCAAATAATTGTTAGTAATACAATTATTTTTCTTTTGCTCCCGTGGATGTAGGTTTAATTATTGAACCACATAATTCTTGTGTCCTTATTTTTCTATAATTATTTGGTGCGCTTGATTCCGCATTCCGCGCACAACAAGGGATCCTTTTGAGGATCATGTGAGGGATGAAGTTTGGAGGATCATTGTCAATCGGCTCAGATTTGGATAAATTTTCGCCGAGGTAGAGATTTGTTGAAAAGTCAAGTCAAATCCATGTGGTGGCAACACTTTTTGCGCACGGTTTGAACGCATTGTGGATACAATTTGGACGCATTTGGAACGCGGTTTTTTCTTGATATTTGTTTTATAAATAGTGCCAACATTTTTCCTATAAATAGCTAAGCATTCTTCATTTTTTATTTATCCCAAAATTGTTAAGCTTATAAGTTTATAAACTTTTGAGAGTTCTGAGAGTGTGAGCAATTGGAGAGTGTGTGTGAGAGTATTGGGTATATTTGGGTTCTGGAAAAGTGAGATTTCTTTACTCATATTTGTACTCAAATAATTGTTAATAATATAATTATTTTTCTCTTGCTCCCGTGGATATAGGTTTAATTACCGAACCATGTAATTCTTGTGTCCTTTATTTTTCTATAATTATTTGGTGTGCTTGATTCTGTATTCCGCACACAACAAAAATAACAATCTGAATTAGGAGTATCAAAAACATGTATTGAACATGGAGCATGAGATTCTCACAGCACTTGAATGGCGAGTGGGAGATGCAATGACTGTGTTTTGTGCCATATTTTCTTTGAAAGAGCTCAGTGAAAGGCATCAATTGTAAAGTTGTTCATCAGATCATCGTTGACTCATAAGATTGTAAGAAGTTACTTGTAGCACATGATAAGATTAAATGATAATGTTTATGTTTGATGAATAACAATTGTATATGTATCAATTTTGACGACAGATACTAGCGTTACAAAGTACAAGCCTTCAGTGATAACAGCAACAGCTGTTATTGCAGTTTGTGAACTTCTTCTTGGAGATAGGAATGTCAAAATGTCAGCTCGTGAGAGGTGCTGGCTAAGTCTGTTAAAGACAGGACATGTCAACGCTGTAAGTATAACCAGGGGTGGCTTTAGGTATAGGCGAACAAGGCCATCGCCTAAGGCCTCATATTTTAAGAAGACCTCATTTTTTGAGTATTTCCTTAATAATTCTCTAGTTAATAAAATATTTTTAATACGTATTTTAAGAAATCAAAAAGTTTATTAGATATCTCTCTATTCTTAATTATTCTATAATTAAGAATTATTTTTTATAAAAAATCTATATTTGGGAACCTTAATTTTAGAGAAATATAATTAATAATATTCTTTAACCTTCATTCCTTTGCATTTATTCAATATTAGCATATTTGACTTTTAATATTTCTTTTAATTTCTATTAAAAATCTCATAATCTCAAGAATTAGTAAATGAAAAAAATTTCTTGTTCTCTTCTCTATAAATAAAATTATTATATTCATTGGTTCATTTAAAATAATTAGTTTCTTAAAATATAAAGTCCATTTTTATTTTTGAACATCAACTCATCGTTTTAAAATTTTTATATTCTATCATTCTAAATATTCTATTTGAAAATAAAATTTTATTTATTTATTTGATTTTTTAACGGTTTTAATGGAATAAAAAATCAATCTTCTTGACAATTTTTTAGGTTTTATTTTTTAAATTTTTGATTTTTTATTATTGTTGAAATTCAAGAATTAAAGATACAATAAATTTTGATCATTTTTATATGTCTTTGAGTATTAAAATTACAAAATAATAGAGGCCTCATAAAAAACTTTTGTCTAAGCCCCTTCAAACACTAAAGCCGGCCCTAAGTATAACATTTGAATATACGAGTGAATTGATCATTGATTGATACATTCTTTTGTTACAATGTGTGTGACTATGTTCTGTTGTTTCAGGATTAAGTAAAGAAATGCAACGAATTGATGATGATGATGTGCTGGAATAAGAAAATTTGTGTGGATGGACTAAAAGAAGAAGTTTTTAAAAATGGATCGTTGATCATGACTATGGTTTCGGGAGAAGCACCAAGCTCCACAACTTCATCCTCTCACAGGCATGGCAAGCAGCCAGTGATTCCAGGAGAAGCATCAAGCTCAAGCGCAACCACATCTTCTCGCAGGCATGGCATGCAGCCGCTGCATGAGATCACGGAGATAGAGGATGTTCCTGATGTTTAAATCCAGACAGAGCCTGAAATGGACTTTGAACCAAAGTGGAATCATCTAAATAAGTTAGAAGAGAGATTATGCAACATTGACTCCCCGCTTTACCGACCTCGACCCACTAGCACTATCGAGCATGGAATATGGAAGAGGATATTTTGTTTTAAATGCTAAAATTTGAATTTCATATTGCACTAGCTTAAAAAAAAAAAAATCTCAACATCCATAAACTAAATGTTTGAGATAGTTGGAGGACAAGATTTTAAAACACAAGTGGTGGATGATTCTGATTGTTTTGAAGAGAAGATGTTGCAATCGTTTAGTGGGTAACAGGAGTGGAGCTTGACAGTGGATATGATGGTATTTGCAGAACTAAGACATTGGCAGCTGTTAGCTTGTTACTTGGATGGCCATGCATCCATTTGTGAACAGTATGGTTCAGGCCGTCAGGGTTCACTTGATCATTTGGAGATTGGAATTTTATAGTTAGTTTTAGTCTTATCTACTTATTCATGTATTAAGTTTTTGGTTTTAGTTGATTGGTGCTTCGCTGAATTAATGAGTTTGTTAAAACTTAATGTTGTGTGCTCACTTAAAGGGATAAAATTAAGGGTGCAGAGAATTGATTAGCAAAAAATCTTATAGAGCGTTGGCTCTCAAGACTAGAGAGTCATCCCAAGCCAATTCCAGAATGTAACATCATGAGGACTTTTCTGGAGAAATCTATTTCTGTCTCAAACGGAAATAGGCCACAAAGTTTGGCCAAGAGAATGAAATTTAGAAAAACCCCAGGTACAAAAAGTTGGAACACTTGAATAGACAGATATCGATATGCATGGAAAGGATCCCTGTCTTTATTAGGGTGGATCGGGGCATCTTTGAATTTGGAGATGTAGGCAAGAACATATGGGGAGAGATAATATTGCCATGCATATTAACGGTGAAGGAATCATAAGCTCTATCAATGAGCATGAAAAAAATGAAAGAGCTTGTAAACATCCCTAAGGAAACATCAGGTTCAACTCATTTAGATTCAGAGATTTTGGAGCACAGTCCAGAGGATAATTGCAGGAGAGAAGTAGCATGAAAAGAATAAAGAGCTTGAAGGATTTAATATTCAAATAGGCCTTAACATATGCGCCAAATACCGACTGGAATGCCTTAAACGTTGATCAAGGTTTATCAAAAACCACTGACGAGTCTCCAAAAGGTGTAATAATGAGGAAAGCCAACATGAAGTTATACGACCACAGTGATTTCTCTGGTTTATGAGGCATTGCAAAGAAGTCAACGCAAACAAAACGTACCACTAGAAGTTCAAGTTCTAGTACAAAGATAAGTTTATTGAAAACTAAAGCTAGTGGACAATATCCAATGATTCAGAATATAATGCAAAGAGAATAACATGAATAAAGCAGAGATTTTTTGTGTAAATTAGTATAGTTGTATTGATAGTAATATGTCATATTTATACATAGATGCTCATGTTTGCTATGTACTCATGTTTTATTCTACAGTCAAACTCGACACTTGATACTTGGCTCTCAATCTTGTCCATTGATCTTCCCTCATTCTATAAACTTCAAGAACTTTCATCTTCGTGCCTTGTGGATGTCTTTCTTCCTTCAGAATTCAAATACAAGATTTCCCGCCAAGTATTCTTCATTGAGACATTTTGTCGAACACTTTGATATCTATATCAAACACCTTGATATCTATATCAAACACCTTGATATCTATATCAACACCTTTCTGTTTTAACCAACAACGAGCTAGACCTTGAGTTAGCAAGGTTGAAAAAAGTGAGAAGGGGTAAGTCTTTGATTGGCAAACAGTTTGATTAAATAGATTCAGCAAACACCAATGAAAACATTATTGTTGCCCAAGAAAGTGGGCAGTACTCAACATGAGGTACATTAAGTTTGAAGAGGTTCGGAAAGGACCAACAAAGCAATCAGATAATATAGAAGCAAGAGGAGTAGTTTATTATCAGTCAACCACACTAAGGAATAGTTTATTTATTTATTTATTTATTTGTCAAGAATAACCTAAAGAACACAACAGAATCTTGTTAAATAATAACAATTTAAGTACAACTAGAACGAATGTTGGAAATTCCTAACACCAGAATCAGATGTAGTCATGTAGATATAGAGAGCACTCACCAATATGGACAACTATTTAAGTTAATGCTTACACAACTTTTGCATATTGCATTCCGAATAAGTTTATAGAACTTTGCAATCCTTACTAAGTGGTAGAAACTCTCCTACATGTCCATAGTTTTGTCCAAACTATTGATTCTTTTCAAATCATCATACCAGAGGTTCTCTTAACATGATTAGATGGGCGAATGTAATAATCGAGATCCTGGGCGCCTATGAAGCAAAGTCATCAATGCAAAAAAAGAATTTCTGAACCAATGAAATTGACTTCCGTATAATGCAAGAAGATGCTTCATATTAGAATCAATCAGTCACAACTATCTTGTCCATCAGTTGTAAGTATTCTATGCATCAAATAATTGCACTGTCAAATGCATGTAAGATCTAAAACCAGCTGTAAACAAATTTGCGTTCTTACTCACCGTGCCCAGGTCAAAATTATCAATCATGAAAATTTTAGCAGCTTATTTTATTTACAAAAACATTAAAACTTTTGGAGAGAATTAAGACAGAGAGAAACAAACTTCTACACCATGAATTTAAATCTCAGGAACTAGCAAAGGTCTATAGAAACAAAAAGATTTTCAAAGACAGTTCTTAACAAATAGTAATAAGAATAACAATAAAGGGAGATGATAGCAGATAAACAATAGCAAAAGGAACTGGTATTGGAAAAAGACCCTCTGCTAGACAGCAATACCAAATGGAGCCTACGTTTAGAAACTCCACAAGTCATTCATCTGAGTGAAACTGTAAGATTGACTCAACATCTTCCCGTAGCAGGACTGATATACAAATTTAAGTTCATCTTTATTCAAGAAGGTCCCTGCTCGGAATAGAAAAATATCTATGCACTCAAGAAGTTCAAATGATCTCGAATAAGCAAATAAAGCAATGTGAGAGAGGGCGCATGTTCGCGAAGAGCAGAATTGCATGCTTATCTTCTCCTTTGCTGTGAATGTTTTGGAGTATCAAATTTCAATATTTTCATAATATCCTAAACTGCTGATTTCTATCTACTGAGCCCTTAAATTTCAATTCTTATATGTCTTCTTTCCCACGATTAGGTAACAAGAATGAGAAGATTCAAACCCTGAAAATTTATGGCAACTAAAGGAAGTGCTATGACTCCGAAATTAACCATGCACCCATTAATCCTTTCAATTACAGATGATGCGGGTTTCGATAAAATTTCATAAATTGCTTAGGGATATTCAGAAAAATAAAATATTCATCTAATTCTGAAAATCATATGCAAAGGTAATCATTATCACATTACACAATTTATAGTGATAGTTTGCTCAACGATACACGTACAATTCAATACATTTACATTTGAATTTCGAGCACCAGAAATTGAATTAACCACACGAGCGTCGCCTGTAATTTTTTTTTATAATACTAAAATAAATAATTTATAATATTTAAAATCGATAGATAATAATAATACTAATAATAAATTTATTATTAATCACCGGCGCCGCTCATGCTATTTGTAGCTTTGACGCCTCCAAACCCTAACTATCACCTTTACGGCCAATGGTGGTTAGCTGCTTTCCTTAAATTTTATGCACCAAAATCATAATTCAACGACTATTTCTTCATGGATAAACTTAATGATCATGCTACAAAATATCTAGTTTTCTAAAATTAAATTCAAATTCGACACATCATCAAACAACTATATAATTCCACGCACACATCAAATAGCTATATAATTGCCCCAACATAACATACGGCAACACATAATTTTTTATGAATATATATAATGGTAGATTATTATTTTTATCTTTTTATTTTTTAAATTAGCGTTATTTATCTTCATAATTTTTTTATGAATATTTTTCATATAAAAACATCATAAACGATAATAAAATTAATTAACATATATAATATAGAATATTAAAGATAATTTATTATCTTATTTACATTCTTTAAGATATTTATTATTTTTTTAACATTTATAATTTGTAAGGGCATAAATGTAAAAATATTAGTTTTCAGATTTTTTAAGTTAAAGAACAAACAATTTAGTATTTATTTTTAGCGATTCAAATAAAAATTCAAACATATCATTCAGATTTAAATGTTCAGCTCTATTCAGAATTCATATTAATTCAGGTCTATTCAAATTTCAGACAAAAAAAAACTTCACCTGAGCTACTCATTAACTTCAAAAAAAAAAAATCAATTAAAAAGAAGCATTACCATTTTGGACTTATTGTTTGATCTTGAGAAATATACCCTTTTCAATTTCCGATCTCATTTTACTTGACCATTGCAATAATCAACTTTCAAGGATGTGATATATATGGTATTGGTGAGGATATTCGAACTTCAAATTTCTGTAATTTCTGTGTAAAGTCTATATAGCAATTAAAAATTAAAAATAGGTTCCCCCCCCCCACCCCACATGGATTATAGGGTTTTTCTCAAACTCATAGCTATTTAATGGAAAATTTAATTGATTTTATTGTCTTAAAAAAACGAAAGTAGTGACCTAGTGATCCCCCAACTCCCAATAATCAACTTGGGAGTTGGGGGGATCACTAGTCACTACTTTCGTTTTTTTTAAGACAATAAAATCAATTAAATGAAAGAGGGACATATAATTCACTACTTTCAATGGCATGTTTTCGAAAAATAATTTATGGAGAGCTAAGTTAGATAATAGTAAAATGTAAAAATTAAAACTTTTAATACATAAGATATTTGCTAACACATTTATAATTATTCTTGATACATTTGTAATTATTAATACCATTAAATGTACTATTTTCTACATAAAAAACTAAATTATTATTCATTCATTCATCTCTCATATGATCCAAAGGTGATTCCTCATGAATTTTCATTATAAAAAATGTTCTCTCCACTATTATTGTGGAAACTGAAAGAATTAATGTTATTTTGGAGAATAGAAAAATATTTTGAGTTGTGGGCTGGGCTATTATTATTTTTAGTCAAAGTGTAGGTGTTTTATAATTCAAATTTTATAGATTAATGAGTTTGAGATACTTTAATAAATTTAACCGAAACTAATTAGAAACCAAAGTAACCTTCTCTTTTATTCTTAGAACTTTTTGGCTCGGTCACTGACTACTTTCAATGACTATACTGGTTGCACTTCTATTTTTTGTGAGATTGAATTTTTTAATATTTTTTATCAATAGATACAATATGTAAGACCCTATACAGGCCACAATCACATAAAAATTGCAAAAAAAAAATTCTGCAAACAAGACAATTTTAGATATTGCACTGAGAATAATTATAAGAGGAAACTTAGGTGACTTACAGCAAAAGAACTATTACTAATCAAATTGTAGGAAATTGTTGAATAATTAAGCACTTGTAACCTTTAATTAATTATTGAATTGTTGACATTTTTTTAATTTTTCGTTGCATAGTTGGTTTAATTTTTATTTATCATAGTTAATTTTTATGAATAGGGTTTGAAATTATTTTAATATGCAAACTAGACTTTTTTGAATATGCAATTCTTGAGATTCGACCTATTTATAATAGTCCATACTATAAAATATATTGCTTGTGTATTAACTCACAAAATAAAATATTAAGTAAACTAAATGATTATCTAAAAAATTGCTAAGAAAAGAATTGAGCAATTTATATAGTAAAATTGAGCAAAATAGTAGGTATAGTGCTGTGGTTTATGCTTAAACAATGAAAGAGCTCTGTATATTTACTTTTTAATTATTTATTTTATCACTCTTAATGATAATCTGACTTCTGTCAACCTTTTCAATAAATTACTATTCAATCTGAGCTGTCATGCTTGCATATCCAAATTGACTAAGTTGAAAATCAGGGTAAGATGAAAGCGGCACTGTGATTTTAATATGATTTTGTTTCGACATGAAGATTGAAGATCATCAATGGCAGTAGGAGATTTTAAGTTGGACGACTCAGTAACAATAAAATTGGCAATCGGATGACCGTAAGAAGGCAATCACAAATGGCGTCAAAGACAGAAAATTTATCTATCATGATATGTACTTCTTATTCATTTATAATAAAAAAAAACTATCATAATTTTTATAATAATTTTTATAAGTCACATGTCTTATCACACTAAATTGATAATTTTTATGACTATAGTTTTCTATATCATGATTTTTTTAAATAATATTTTTTAATGAAAATTATGAATTTCTATTATTTTGTATTATGCTTTTAGAATTTAAAATCTAATATTAATATAAGACAAACGAAAACAAAATGCAATCAAGTGTAAGAGATTTTTTAATATTAACAAAATGTTAATTCACATACAAAATCTCAAATACATTGTTAATTCACATACAAAATCTCAAATACATTAAACCAAATGGTAAAAAAGTATTGAAATTACAGTAACAAAATGACATTTGGTAATCACCATTTAATCCAACTTGAAGCTCAGTTTTCTCATTAACCTTAAGAATACTAGCGGCCTGTCTATTCCACAAGTCTCATAGCTCCAAATGTTATCCCCTATTCAAATAAAAGAAGAATAAAAGAAGTAATAAGCATAACTATCCCTTCATAATATTTCAAGTATCATGTAAGCACTCTGATCTCTTAAGCAGTTGATAATTAAGAGATGAAACAAGCTGAAACAAATTAAAGAGACAATACAATTTTACAATGGGCAAAACAGAGTTGATTTTCATAGAAATTAAAAGATCTAGGATGCAACTAAAAGTATGCAATATAAGTCCCCTAGACAAACCTATGCATTCAATCATCAATTGAAAGCTTAGTTGAGCTTAGTTGAGCCTAGTTAAGAATCTCACCTTTTAGTTTCCGGACAATATTTAATCATCTTGGTCAATAATCTTTGCACCATCGCCACAGCCAATATTATTGAATTCATTTTATATGAGAACAAAACAAACAAACAAAATTCATAGAATATACGATGAGTTTGCCAATCTAGATTGAAACTCAATAAAGCACATTTTGAAAATAAAAATGAATTTAGCATAATTGGTTGGTTGCTTGTTTTAAAAGGTAAAATAATTAAACATTGTATTCAACAAAATAAGCTGCAAAATAACAATAATAGTAATAGTATTAGGAAAAAAAAGTAGCATGTGAAGGATGGTAATGCTCTACAGACCAAAAATATAATAATAACAATAATAGGAAAAAAATAAAAGAAATATAAATAAAGCATATAAAATTTTGGTCCTTTAAATCCTATTGGAAAAGAGAAGGGATTTCTAAACACAAGAAGGCAACCAAGGTAATCGTTTCAAGCTAAAGTCTATGTTTCTCTTCTTTAAGAATATTTAGTCCCATATATAGGTCATTTAAATTTCTAGGAAATTATCTCTTCTAAAATTATTTTCAACCAATTGCTTAAAACTTCCGCATATATGCGCACTAGAAAATATATATGTGGATGGTGTTGGGCCAGCAAAGAAAAGGCGAGAAAATGTCATGAGCTAACGCTATTAATTGAATGCTCGTAGTAGTCTAAAACTATAGGCAGCCTATCATTTTGGAAAAATTTACAAAAAAGTAAAAAAACTTAGTCATTTTTCAAATTTAACCCCTCAAACTTTTTTCTTTGAACATTAGTCAAATCACCAAATTGTGGACGAAATTACCTTCCCCATTCTCACAGTTTCCCTCAAGTAAATTTCTCCTCCTCTCACCCAAAATCTTATCACCGGAAGTTGTATAGATCGTCAGCGGCATCGTAGATCGGCAGCGGAGGAAGTTGTCGGCGGCTGAAAGAAGCTAAATCACGTTGAAAATCTTCGGAGATCTCCAAAATCAAAGGAAAAAATTGAAAACCCTAGGTGAGTTGTTATTGTCGCTATTGTTGTTGTTGTTGATATTGTTGCTATTGTTATTGTTGTTTGGGTTGTTGTTGTTGTTGTGTGGGTTGTTGTTGTTGTTGTTGTTGTTGGTGGTGGGTGTTTAATGGCGGTGGTGGGTTGAGATGCATGTGAGAAAGGGAAGGGAAGAGAAAGAGAAGAGAAAGGGAAGTGGAAGTGAAGGCACGCATGCGTCGCGCGCGAGATTTGCACGTTGCACGCATCTCACATGCGATGCAACACCTGTTGCACGCAAGATGCGTGTGGCATGCAAATCTTGCAAGCGACATAGCGCCTGTCGTGCGCATCTTGTGTGCAACAGGTGCTACGTCGCGCGCGAGATGCGCATCTTGCGTGTATCTCGTGCGCCAGGCATCGGCCTCGCGCGAGGAAAGCCAAGTGCGTGCAAGTTGCGCGTGCAAGTTGCACCAAGAGGCAGTACCTCTTCGTGCTGCCTCTTGGTGCCTGTCGCACCAGATTTTGGTGCAACCGGCGTGCCTGTCGCACCAGTTCTTGTCGCACCAAAAATTACAGCGGCCTTTTTTTTATGAGTTAAATTTTTTTTCTGTAAATGTTATGTAATAATTTTATAAATATTACAGATACATGGCGAAATCAGAATTACCAGATATCGAAGTAGGCAAGATGTATTTTCGTTATGCGATCACTTTCCTGGTCGAATTTCGAGCATGTGTAAGTTATCTTCAGTCGTAAAAGACATCGAGGAAAAATTAACAAAGCGCCAGTTAAGTATGTTCAAAAAGGATATATTTATGTATTTCTTAGAGTGTTGAAGTTTTCCATTTAGTGGGATAATTTTGCACAATCTTTTACTGAGATGTTCAAAAAGGATATATTTGGGCATTTCTTAGAGTGTCGAAGTTTTCCATTTAGTGGGGTAATTTTGCACAATCTTTTACTAAGGCAAGTGGCCCATTAAGAAAATAGCCGTGAGGATCAGTTATGGTTCCAAATTGGTGAGCATTTGATTTGCTTGTCAATTGTCGAATGGTGCTTGGTTACTGGACTTTCATTTGGTATTGATACCAAACAAAAAAATGATGAAATGGAGCAGAGGTTATGGAATACGTATTTTGGCGGTGTGCATCATAAGATCAATGTGAACGAATTCGATGCAGTATTTTGCTCATTGAAATTCGAGGAAATGGACGATATAGACGCATTAAAGATTCCTCTGTTTTATTTTGCCGACAAAATACTAAATGCAAGAAAAAATCACTGTCAAATCAATTTTGATTGGCTTGACCAAGTTGATGATATAGAGTACTTCCGAAAGCGTCCATGGGGTCTATTGTCGTCAGAAATGATTTACGAGAGTCTTGACAATGCATTGTTCGAGAAAGATGAGTAATTTAAGAAGACTCAGTTGAAAAATCCAGATCATAACATCGAAAAATACAATCTTTACGGCTTTTCGTCCGGGGTTCAGGTGCTTTTTTTATATTAATAAGTTTTATAGTATTAAATATTTGATAGCTGTTTTATTTGATTTTTCACTTTTGTTGTTGTAGGCTTGGATTTACGAAGCAATCGGAGGTTTGCCATCAACATGGGTTGTCAAAACGAAAAAGAAGATTCCCCGCATTTTGCAATGGAAGCCCATGGCGTCTTCGAGAATCAACTTTGCGGAGATTTATTCGTTCTTTAACGACGAATCTCGTCTTGTAAGTAATATGTATTAGTTATTTTTTTAACTTAACTAAATTTAAGTTATGTATATTTGCTTAATATTTTCAATTGAATTTATGGCAGGGGGACGTTTTACAAACTCTTGAGCCAACTTCAAAGGGGAGTAGCCAAAAATATTGGCTCTCTGTGAAGGATTACATGCCAAGCATTCCAGACTGGGTTCAAAAGGTCGGTTTATTGTAAGTACTATCAATTTTTTAATTGAAATTTTTGACTTTTCACTTACTAATTTTAAATGATACTTTATACTGCACCAACCCTCAATCAACGCGATGCCGTCGGTTATAAGACAATCAGACGAGCATGACGATCATGACGACATACCAAACCCAATACCAGGGCAGCGTCATGACACTTCTAAGGATGAGGTGGAGGTGGCTGTTGATGACCACCAGGAGCAAACAGACAACTCTGATGACGCACGTGAGGTATTTATTATAAATAATATACGATATTTTTCCTTTATAATTCATTATTGTTTTACTGTTATTCTAAAGTTTTATTTTTTTCTTTTGTAATAGCTGAGGAAAAAGCATTTTAATGATTACGTCCGACGACGGCTGGATAAGATTGATTGTAACGTGTATGAAATAAAGTCAGAATTAAAAGATTTTAATGAAACCGTTGTTGGCTTTATAGACACATTTTCTAAACGTCTAAATAATGATTCTCCCATTGCACGCTCGTATGCGGTGAGCAAATTTAAATTTAATAATTATGTTCGTTTAACTTTTATTTTGATAGTTGTTTAATATTTTCTTCTTTGCGAATGGACAGGCCCCGGATGACTATAGAGTGTGTACTGACATGGGCAATCAAAATTTGTCTACGCCCATGTCATTATATAGTTTCTACGGGGATGTTAGTGGGGAGAGCGTGCAGGTGTTCACTGAGGTGCCTCCGGGCATTAGTAAGTTCGGCTACGCATACATATTGTCGTATGTTTATAACAGTCCTTACGTGATTCCTCCAGTCAGGCGAGGATAGAACGTCCGGCCTTTACCTTGACCCCAAATCATGGAGCATGAGATTGATATGAGTACGAATGTGGATATAAATCTACTGACAGGGTTGGAGACTCTAGTCTGTTTGCTGAGTTTGATCGATGGTTCACTGGTGATATCACAGTGGATCGGAGAGTCCAGCACCCGCGGTCATTCTTTTAAATAATTTTGGGTACAGCCTCAATGGGATGGCTAGGTGATGAGGTATTTATATTTTCTAAATGTTTTGAGTGTTGTGGATTTGTGTATAAAAGTTTTTTTTTAAATCGTAATGTTTCTGTTTCTGTACAACACATTCACGAGTATCTCCGCTTGATTAGTGATAAACAACGGCAGTATCTGAATGCCTTAGTTCAACATGTCACACATACTGACACATTTGGGTAATGGTCCGACAAAACTTATAAATACTATTTAATTTTTTTTAATTAGTACCTTTAAGTTTTGTTAATTTATGCATTTCTTGGTTATCTATGTACTAGGTGTTCTTGAATCAGTTATGGAATAACAGGGATTGTGCGGTCGATTCATTAGTATTCGACAACCGCTTGAATAGTTATCTTTGTGGGTGACAACACACAATGTCCAAATAAATGACGGATATTGATATGATATGTATTTTATTATATTTCACATACTCCACTGTCAAAATATTCGAATTGATGCTTTTTCTTGGTTGTTGTTCAATTCATATATAACGAACATGCTTTTCAATTTTTATATACAGTTATTCATCCCTGTTAACTTGGACGGCGCGCATTGGGTACTAGCAGAAGTTGACTTTCGGAAAACAAAGTATGGATTTATGACTCATTGCTCACATTTCGCGACGAAAAAATGTATAAGTTGAAATTCAAGTCACTTGAAGTTATATTCCCTCGATGGTTAGAATATGTTTGCTTCTGCAACATTCGACATGAGTTGCGGAGTGCAGACCCCTGGAAAGTTCTGGCAGTTAAGAGCGCGCCACAACAAGAGGATGGAACTGACGATTGCAGTGTTTTTGTATTGATGGTTACGATGTATTTAATGTTCGGGCTTAGATTGCAGTTTGACGCTAGTCATGTTGAGTACTTTAGAAAGGAGATTGCAGTTGACATATTTAATGACGATATTATATTGTAAACGGTTGTAATAATTTGAATGTTGAAACTTGAATTTTTAATTTAATTTGCGCATTTAAGTTTATATAATTTTAATGCTCACGTTTTAATATTTAAAATAAAATTAAGTTTTATGACATGTAAGTGTACAATACACAAAAAATAATAACAGTTTTAACCAATAAAACACGTAAAACAATAATAGTTTTAATCAACGAAACACAAAAAATAATAATAGTTTTAACAAACAAATAACACACAAAATACAACTAACTTCGAGTCGACGCAATGAGATTCTTACATCGCTTACGATTATGGCCCAGTTCATGACACCGCTCGCATTCTACAGTCCGTTGGTTAACGTCCTCGCCAGCCGAGGGTATTCTGAGCTCTTTACAACGGTCAGGTGGTGGTGCCTCAACTAGTGGGTATACTTGCATCTCCTGAATTTCATATGGAACTTCCCAATTAGCCACATCACCAACTGGCTCCATTGGTTGTGCATAAGCCATTGCCAACGATTCTGTAGTGTAAAAATCTGAGCAAAGACTAATAAAATCCACCCGATGTGTTAGACACGCCCTAATTGCATGAGCACATACAAGCTGATCAAGCTTAAACACTCTACAGGTGCAAGTTCTCTTTTGCAAGTCAACCAAACCTTTCTTAAGTCCACCGTCTATAACTTGAAATCGATCCGGAGACACTGGTCGAACTATCATTCTTTCAGCTATAGTTCTCCTCTCAGTGACTATTTTATCCGTCTATGTTGTTAGCCGAGTAGTCATTAATTCAGCAACAATTTTTCTATTATAAAACCATTGCTGTAATGTTTTCCTAAAATGATCAACAAGATGAGTAACAAGAAATTTTCGAGGTTCCCTCATGAAAGAATTAACACTCTCTGCAATGTTGGTGGTAAGTATGCTGTACCTCCTACCTTCAAACTGAGACCTTGCCCAATTACACGTACCGACATTATTTTCTAGGTAATCAGCCGAACCCGAGTAGATCATCCACAGCCCTTCAAGCTGTCTCTTAAATTTCTCGTGGCCATATGCTTTTGCTGCATTAATAAAGGTAGGCTCAAATTGATCCCAAAGAGCTTTAGACATTCTAAACTGTGACTTAATATTACCTTTGAGGTGGTAAAAATAAACGTCATGACTTGCATTGTGAAATACTTTAAGAATGGCTCTCCTGATGGCAGTGCATCGATCAGAGATGATCACTAACTCAGGTCTATCACCAATCACTCCGTGTAACTTCATCATAAACCATTTCCAAGCATCATTGTTTTCTAAATCCATGATCCCAATGGCTAACAGATACAATTGATTGTTACCATCAAGACATATTGCCACGAACATGCTTCCATGATATAGTCCCTTTAGATGGTACTATCTACAACAATGATAGGCCGAATGTACTGTATAAAACCCTTGATGGAAGATCCGAGTGCTATAAAATTGTACAAGAAATAACCATCTCCATCCTGCTCGAAGTGAGTGACTGTACCCTTATTCGCTGTAGTTAGTACGTGAGAGTATTTAGGGAGCAAGTTGCATGACTCTGCAGGGTTATCTCGAACTATTTCAAGACCAACTTCTCTCGCCCGATATGCATGTTGGTATGTTAACTGAACACCGTATTGCTGTTGCATATATGCTCTTATGTCATTCGGAATATAAACCTCTTATCTTGAATATATTTATAATATATTTATCTGCGATAATATGACCGACAACCCGGCTCCTTACTTGATAACCTCCATCAACCAATACCTCATTATGACAAGTGTGTACATTGTCAATTCTCTTCACCACCCAAGGAACATTTTGCTTGTTCAAACATCTAGTTGCTCGAATACGCTATTTACATGATTCTGCACAACAGTGAGCCTCAAAACGTATCGTAGTAGACCGTACAATCTTAAAATCAAACTTATCTCTAAAGGTCACCTTGCATAGTTGTAATATAAACTCATTCTTCTCAGCAAATAGCATACCCATATTGATATCATTTGAGTCACAACTACTAACAAAGCTTGGAGCAACTATGTTCAAAGGCAAAGTTGGAGCAAGACTTGTAAGGGGGTCAATTCTCCTTCTCGATCGCACCATAGAAGGAATAGGTCTATTGCCTCTGTTATTCACAAAAGTATTAACTTCACACTCATCCTCATGCTGATCCGATGGAATATTTGAAGGACCGGCTCCTCCATCATCACCATCATTATTGAAATGAGTGCCCCTCGTATTATTAGAAGATTCTGCACAAACATTATCTCCCGTTGTCTCATTATGAAAATCATCATTATCCCGAAAATTATTGTCCCGAAAATCATTATTGTGATACGGAGAATACTGTTGCTCCAACATCATTATTAGGAATACCGTTGCCCCAACATTCTGTAACGTAACGCTGTTATCATCAATGTTGTCATAATTGTCGTGGATTGGAGAGTAATATTGCTGCAACGATACTGTCCTTGGCAACACCTCTTCATCATTATCGGGGCCAAACATATTTGCTCTAAACGAAGTTTCTATATCGACATGCGGCTCAATACCTTCGCTCAGAATTCGAGGTGATGTGGTCACGAATGTAGGAATGCATTCAAAATTTGCTACATCGGATGCCATATGCAACACAACCCTCACCATTTTATCATCAAATATATCCATGGGTAGTGCACATATACGATATAACGTGTTACTAGACCTCAAAGTTGTCTTTATTGTGATACTATATTCATTAGGGTTTATTTGTAACACCTTGTATACTCTTTCCAATAACTGATCAAACAGACAATTTTTCCCAATAAAAAAAGCTCGATTTTTACCATTCACATAATCCATACAGCCATCTTCTAATGTCTCTCACTAACCATCGTAACACAATTCAAGTACAACTGAATCCATTAAGCCTGAAATTATAAAAAAAATTATTCAGATCTGGATCAATTAATACAGATTTAATAAATCTCAAGGTTGGTGCGACAAGCTGCCTGTCGCCCGAAGCTCATCGCTAGATTAACCCACAACTCAGTTCAGTAAGTTAAGAAAATAATTCATACCACTAAGTGATGCCGATTAATGTTGGATCCTGATAGATTATGATTGACTTTTACTGTTGGTTTTTGCCGTCGCCGTTGGTTGATATTCAAGAGTGGAAAGCTGCATTTTATTTGACAATATGGGAGAAAGATTGTTAGTTTTGGTTTGTAAAGAAGGGCAATTTGGAAAGAAAGACTTGTATTTGGCTAATATTGATAGAAAAAAATTGTTATGATTAATTGTGAAAATAATAAAATATTTATGTCTATTTTCGTAAATTTTCCATCATGTTGACCATGAGTGGATAGCATTTACATCGAGAAAGTAGAATCCTTAGTCCATGATCATATCCAGACTCTTACAACCAATGGACATAATATTTAAAAGTGTAAATGGATGTGGACAAGCTTCACAAAAATAGAGTGTGCATTAAGAAATGATCTCTATTACGTAAGCAGACATAGCAACCCATATAGCTAAAGGTACAACTCCAGGATGATAAATAGCTTTTGTTGTACAAGCAAACTACTCAATTTTTTGTCACAACAGTTGGTATCTCGTGTTCTTGGGCATAGAAGTACGATAATATTTACCATTAGAATGCGTTATCAACTCTGTTAAATATTTTTGTTTCATGATCGATGTCTATGTCTTCATCTTCTACGTGCTTTGAATTTTCTTAAAATCAAACTCATATCCAGAAAATGGAAACCCATTACAATAAAATCAGTGTATACAAAAATATAATTGGTATATGGCATAACAGTAAAAAGAAACAGAAGCCAAGCAGCCGAAGCCCAGCAAATTTCTAGTAGACGACAATGTCAGTTTTGAGATACGGGACACATTGTGCCGTCATCCACTTACGACGACATGTTGATTGACTTGTGTCATATCACATACGACTTCCAGCTCACGAAAGTTACATGCAAGAATGTGTTCATCACGTGACATGTGAGCATTAAATAGGAATGACAATTTACGGATTTGGACCGGGTTTTTAAATTCCAAGTCCAAGCCCATATTCTTGTTAAAAAGTCCAAGTCTTTTAAAAGCTCATCCAAGTGTGAACAGACTGGGTCTGGACCAGACCTAAGTGGGATTGGGCTGGGCTTAGGCCAGGTCTAGGCTTCTACTAATTTTAAAATAAATTTTTAACAAAGTAAAAAAGGTAAAGAAATCTTGATTCATTAGAATACCAACAAAATTATCAGTTTTCCCTAAAGAAAAAGAAAACAAATTTAACAGTTGCTGCAGTCAATCCTCATCAAACAATAATCCACCAAATCTAAAAATTCCTAATGAAGTAAATGCTCAATCCTCATCCAACAACAATTGATACATTGAAAAGTATCAAAGTTGGGCACTTTATATCGAAATATACATACCCATCGCCAAAAACTTTGAATACCCTATTTACCTTGTATTCCTTTTGTCATTCATCAATCCTGGACATCATCTTGAAGCAAAAAAACAAACTGAAATACTGAATCGAAAATTCTAATTGCCAAAAAGAACAAACCAAAAAACGAAGATACTTACAACAAATATCATAATTTGGTATTCTTAAAAGATCTAAATTGACAATAGCCAGCCTTCAAAACGATCAAAGCAAGCAAACCCATGGAATCTAACATGAACTAAATAAAAAACTCAGACCCACCAAATTTAACAGCTAGCATCTCACAAAAAAATTAACAAATTTAATAGTTGCTGCCAAAATTAAAGTCCTAATCTATTAATCCCAACTCAGAAAAAAAGTATTAAGGAAAAAAAATTCAGGATTAAGGAAAAAATTCACGAACAATAAAATAAAAGCAAATCAATCAACACAACTCATCGGTGCAATAGCAACAGATGGTGATGAGGTAAGGGGATAAAGACGGCGGAGATGACGAGCTGCGGCCACTGGGTTTGCTGTTGCTGCTTGCGCTATTGGTGCTGGGTTCGCAGCTACATCGCGCGCTGGGTTCGTATGGCTACGTGTTGTGAATCAGTGATGGCAGGTGAACCGATGATGGCTACAATTGTTGGCATTGGCCGTTGGGTGGGTTTGAGGTGAGCGTGTGCGTGTGTCAGCTGTTTCTTGGGTGTGCGCGTTGACTGATCCAGTATTTCTCTCTTTTGTTTGTCTTTTGATTTAGGAATTAGGGATTTGGGGTTTTGAATTTGTTTTTTTGAATTTATTGTTTATTTATAAGTGAAAAGCTCGGGCTCAATCCTAGATTTTTTTAATCAGGCCCTTAACCATGCCCAACTTATATGGGCTTTCTATTTATGAGTTCATATCCATTAATTTATTACACGGGCCAGGCTGGGCCGGACTTGGGCCGACCCAAAATTTTTTGCCAAGCCTAACGTTAAATGACAGAGTTGAGGTGTCTTAACTAAAGAAGTTGAGGGGCTCATGTGCAAGGCACTTGACTCGTCATCCAGTTGTTAAAACCCGTTAGTATAGGGATAGCAAAATCCTTCATGGGTTTAAAGCTCCTTGGTACTCTACCCCAAATGGAGTAAATTTTGAATAATTTTTTAGGAATGAGGTGGAGAATGAGGAAACAGTAATCCCCAAATTCTTAATAGGGTAGGGTTTGATTTTGTACTCCCCACCTCTCCCCCACCCCGATCCCCATTATATATAAATATTTTTCTAATTTTTGTTTTATCAATTGCAATGTTAGTTAATACAATTTCTTTTGATTTTTACTTGATATAAACATGTTATAACTAAAAGAAAACTCTACAACATAATTTTTGTTCAATCCTAAAATATTGTCATGTTTTCTTTTCTCTCTTAAGATACTGTTGTCTTCAAACATTTTTCAATTTTGATATTATTTCAAGATATTTTTTTAAATATTTAGATATTTTCTTAAATAATTTAAATACTTTGTAATGTGGTAATGATTTTATTTAAGTTTTTAATTTTTAATTTATTGAAATCATTTATCTATTATAAAAATAAATAAATGAGAAATAGGGTGGGGAATGGAGGCACAATTTTTAATGGGTGGGGAATGGGATAGGTGTCCCCACCCCTACTCCACCCCATTGCTATTCCACTATAAGAAAAATGGCCTTTTGTGACAGCTACTCACTGTCGTGAAAGGCCTTTTATGTCGGCAATATGACAGCAAATGGTTGACGCAAGTAATCGCATCATTTTCTATTTGCGATCGGGAAATGGATGTTAAATGATACTTTTTGTGACGGCAAACTAGCCGTCGTAAATTAACATGACTGTTGCTAGAATTTAAGTGACACAAATAATTAATCAACCGTTATTATTCATCCATTTTCTTCCCAATTCTTGTTCTATTTTTTTCATTTTCTACCCAAAATATATATTAACAACATCAATCACATTCTTAATAACATTCATACAATTTCAAAATATGAAATATATCATTGATAATTTTCAATTCAATATACAATATGAATGAAAAGTAACAGTTACAAACCTAAAATAACAAGTTTTAAAATCAATAAAATGAACCAATTATCCAACAACATCATCCATTAAAATCTACAAATCAATTATAAAATCCACTACATAAGCAAGCATGCTAGTTGTTACTCTCAAATCAGGGTTTGCATTTTGATTGTTATGGTGAGAACTTGATGCATCTGGAATCTGCAAATCAGAAGCAAATAAAATCAAAATTGAATTTGATTAATTCTCTCTATACTATAAGCTGCTTCATTCGAAAGATAAGTGTTTGATATTAAATGAAAAATATTTACTCATTTAACAGGTCATTCTTAAGAACTTATTGATAGTTAAAGAATTTAAGTCACCAAAATCAATCACTGCCAACAAATGTAGTTTTTCCAGTAAGCCAATTAGTCCACTTCTCCTCAAATTATTACTTCTCAAAAAGTACTTAATCCACCACTTCATTCTCCCTACTTCTTTTTCACACTTTGGTCATTTTACCAACCCAATAATATTACTTGAAATCCTATTTCACACTAATAAAATTTCCAGTCAGGAATAATTTCAACCCACATTAAAATTACTAATAGAATGCAACCTCAATCTCATGCCAATAAAGTCTTAATCTTTGAAGCAAAACCCAAGGAATGAACTTAGGAATAAGTGAGCATAAAAAATAGCTCAAAATAGACTACTGTATTAAAATCATACCCGCTCATTTGTGGATGATTGAATCTCAGCAGTAAAATCATCAAAATGGCTTCTCATAAATGAATGTATGTCAGCATACTTAGTCTACAGATCACTATATTTGCATTGAAGGTCAGCATAATTGGATTTAAGACGATTTACCTCTTGTTGCAGTATTTCATTAGCTTCATTTGACTTTGTGTGCATCACATCCTGATGGTGTTGGATCATGCCCATAAGTTCAAGCATATCCATGACCATCAGGTCCCATCACTGGAGTAAAAACTCGATCTCTCACAACTTCTGTTTGTTGTTCCTCTGGTAAGTGAGACAGATGTTCATGAACTTGACTCTACAGACATTTAAACTTGATTGGAATATAAAATGTTTGTTTGTTATCTCAATATGAAATAATATGAAAATACTTTATATTTTTTTTCCTTACAATATTTCTTCACTCTCTAGATCATTTATACTGTCGTCATTTTTTATTGAGTTTCAATAAAAACGCTTATTCGATCTGTCTTTTTCCTTTGTTTCTTTATCTAAATCAAAATCAAGCACACTTTAAATGTAATGAAAATCATGACAATTTAAACATAGGATGTCAGATTAAATTGTAAAAACACTATAAAATATAAATAAAAAACCCGTGTCTACATATTTAATTGAAAAACATAGTACTGACCTACTCTTTTTTAATGGCAAATGAAGTTCGACCAGTTCTAAGAAGTGAATACACTTGTGAACGATTCATTTTATTTTTTATTTTTGCAATAGCCTATAACTCAGAATATTCAGTTTTATCTTTTGTTTTAATGGATGCTAAAAATGAAACCATGGAAATGGTTAACAATTATGGAAATTGGTCACATACTTTAGATTCCTCAGTGCCCCAATAAGCTATCAATGTCTTCCATTGCTCTTCAATAACCCTAGAAGGAATGGACGCAAGCCGTCTGCATCTGTCTTGCCCTTATAATGCTTACTTTTCACTCGTATTTCCAATCCTTCCAAAGTTTTCCTGGACTCTTTAGGCAATAAGGTTTGTAGGCATCTGAAGCAGTTGTATTTTCCTATGGATATCAATTGAAAAAAAGAGTTGTATCATAACTCTATTAAAAAAAAAGCAAATAATTGAGAGCAACAACAAAGCTGTAAACTTATTTATCAGATGGAATTTTAGCTTGATCTATGTATGACCAAGATTCTAAAGCATATTGTCCTTAGGATACAGGATTATAAATCATATATCTTGAAAGAAAATATTGAATCTTTTTTTTATTTAATAGAGAGATACAAATAGTTTAATACCTTCACTTCTTTCCAAAAAAATTCCAAGACATCATCAGGCATGTGAGTCCATTCAACATATGTAGGAGGAACCTTTAGCCCATTTTTTACTATAATCCTAAGGTGAGACTTAAACTTAGATGAATTTTAACCGATCACTTGCCATTCAGAATTGAACTGTAAATGCATAATTTCTCCTGTACCCCACTCCCCAATACCAAGAGTAGGCCCACAAGCTTGCCTTACTTATGTAGACTCGCCTAAAAAAATAAGGAAAGGTGTACTCATTTTTAAACTTGTTCGTAATGTTGCTTTTCACATACCAACAAATTAAAAAAAATAAATCTATAACAGTAACTTTTTAGACATATTTGTTGCATTTTAAAAATATTAAATCTATAATTTAGTACCTCTTCCATCTCCATGTGTATGGGAGCTTAAAGATGATGCTTATCGTTGTTTTGATGTTGCTTATTGCTAAAGTATACTATCCATGGATGTACCTCTTGGTATTTTTGGTGTTGTAACTTACTGTAATCAAATCCTACTATAAAACTTAATGATATGAATGTAAAAACATCATCACGATGAACTCGAACTCCTTTTCTAAAAGGCCGACCAAACTTATTGCCACCATCATCATTACGAATTGGTTGATTACTTTTGGTTTTGACCTTATTAAGGTATCTTGCACAAAAGTTCATGTACTCAGCCATTAAGTATCCATTGGTTATTGAAGCCTCAAGATGTGCTCGATTTCACACATATTTTTTCAAATCTAGTAGTTCCCTATAACCAAAAGAAATTAGCTACAATTGGGATATATTAAATAAGAAAAATATAAATAATAACATGGATAGTGCACCTTTCAATAAGATACATCTATCGAAAATATACAGGTCCAACAATTAATGCCTCTTCAGCAAGATAAATTGGGAAATGCTCCCTTATTTCAAAAAATGACAAAGAAAATATCTACTCAAGATGGCAAAGTGTAACTGAGATTCTTTTTTGTATACGAAGCAAATCATCAGGTTTGTTCACTTTAGAGCACAATTGCTTAAAAGAATTACTTAACTCAATTAGTACCTCAACAATCTTCTTAGGTAATACCCTACCGGCAGCAATGGGAAGTAAATGTTGCAACAGTATATGATTGTCATGACTTTTCAGACCCCAAATACTACGTTCTTTTGTATGAACCCATCAAGAAATATTTGATGCATACCTATCTGGAACTTTTACCTTCTTCAACACTTTTAAAAACACATCTTTCTCTTCATTACTCATTGGAAAACATGCAGGAAGTAACCTTAATTTATTTCCACCTTCTAGTTTAGGATGCAATGGCTTCCGAATGTTCATTCCTTTTAAATCACTTCGAGCTTTCAAGTTATCTTTGGACTTTTTAGTATCACCTAATAAAGTCTAAAGTATATTATCACAAACATTTTTTCTCAATATGCATGACATCGAGATTATGATGAATTAAGTTGAATTCCCAATATGGTAATTAAAAAAAAATGCTTTTCTTCTTCCAAGTAATCTTCTCTTCACTTTTCTGCCCACTTTTGTCTTTTCTCTTCTATTTTTTTCTTTTCTCTATTCTTTTCTTTATAAAGTCTTCAACCTTATATTAAGTAAGTATATCATCCAACTGTCTTCTCATTTCTATCCCAGATAATTGAGTATGTGCTTCACCCCATTCTCTATTATGGCTATCAAATGATACTACCTTTTCGAAATCGATGATTAGAAAGTAAAAATCTACGATGCCCTAAATAACAATATTTTCTCCTGTGTCTCAAACAAGAAGATCTAGTGTTTAAACGACAAATAGGACAAGCTTTCTCACCTTTAGTACTCCATCCTGACAAGTTAACATATGTTGGAAAGTCGTTAATAGTCCATAATAATGTTGTATATTGTTTAAACATTTGATCACGTGATGAATCATAAGTAAGTACTCCTTGTGACTAGGGATGGCAAAATCCGAGTTCGGTCTGGGTTTTCCTTTCTCGGTTCTGGACTCGGATGATAATTTTTAATACCAGACCCCGATGTAAACCAGGATATTTTTCTTTCGGGTCTGGTCTGGGTTAAACTAAAAAAAATCCGGGTTTCCAGATTCCAGGTTTATAACCAGGATAATTGCTAAAAAGAAGCAGCATTCCATCTCTTTCTTCCTCTTTCTTAAGTGAAATCCTTTATAATCCCTAATCTATTAACACCAATAATGGAAAATAAAAAAAAGAAATAAAACCCAAGATACCTGAGCACAAAAATTCAATTATAAAAAAAAATCATAATGTCTTGACGATGATGATGAAAAATTGGGTTTTGTGGGGTTAGGTCAAGAAAATGGGAGAGCATAAATGGCGGCTGAAGTTTTTCTTTTTCCAAATAGAAAATGAACATCTGAGAGTAAATCACAATAAATTTGAGGTTTCTAGATATGAAACAACTAAGGTTAGAAGTGCAGCAGCCAAAATCGAGATCCCGATTCGCGAAGGTAGACAAACGACAGCTAAAACCCGTTAAATAGTTGGACGAATGATGGCTAATGATGAAAATGAACATGAACATAGTGAAAGTGGTGAAACGATAATGAATGACGACGATGATTTGATGAAAGGAAGGGCCGAAGAGAGAGAGGAAATGTTTGGATTTGGTTTGGCGGCCATGGCTGTGAATATGGGCATTAGGGTTGATTTTTTTAATTTTTCTATTTGTATTAAAATAATTTAAAAATTAATATTAAAATAAACTTATCAGGGTCCAGGTTTCGGTTTTGAATCTGCGGGTTTACCCAAATCCAGATCCGAAAACATCCATGTTGGTAATTTTGAATCCGGATACCAAATTTAATTTACTCCTGTGCGGGTTGAATCCGGTCTGGATTTTCCAGGTTCGTTCGGGATCAGGCTAGGTTTGAGTTAAATTGTCATCCCTACTTGTGACCACAATTCTTTTAGTTCTTCAATTAAAGGTTGGAAATAAACATCAATCTTACCACCAGGTCCTTTAAGTCCATCTATGAGCACAGATAAAGAACCGTTGTTTCATGCACAACCATGGTGGCAAATTATATGGTATTAGAACAACAGGACATGTACTATGTGCCATAGGCATTGTCCTAAATGGGTTAAAACCATCAGTAGCTAATCCAAGCCTAACATTGCGACTATAAACAACAAAAACATGATTTTTTTAATCAAAAGTTTTCCATGCAGGGCTGTTAGCACAATGCCTCAAAACCCATCCTTGGTATGTGATTTAGCATGCCATCTAATGAAAGAAGAAATTTCTAAAGACATGAATAATCTCTGTAGTCTAGGTGTTAGTGGAAAATACCAAACTTGTTTGGCCGGTATTTGTTTATCCTGATTTTCAAGGCCACTAGGATCACCACCAAACTGCTTATATCTAGATGCTTCACATATATTGCATTTGTTGAGCTCCTCATATTCATATCTAAACAACATACAATTATGTGGACAAGCATCCCATGTTTTATAGCTAAAACCTAAGTCAGTAGTTATCTTTTAAGCCTCACAATATGAATCTGGAAGTTTAGCTTCTTTATGAAATACCTACTTTAGTAATTTTAACAACACTGTCACTAATTTGTTTGCCATACACTTAATACATTTATATGTAAAAGTCGAACAATGAATGATAATGATGTGAAATTCTCACAGCCTGGATATAAAGGAGATTTTGCCTCTTCAAGTAATTTAAGAAATGCTTTAGTTTTATCATTTGGACCCTTATTATGTTCGTTCTCTAAAGAAGGATTATTAGGTAAACAACCTAAATTTGGAAAACACATTGTATCATGTATCATCCTAATCATATGTTTCCATTTCTTGGTTAGATTCCACAGAAGTACTAAGTTCACCATGCATTTTCCATTTTTTATACTTCGACCAAAAGCCATGTACTATAAAATACTCTTCTGCTGCCTCTTTCACAACAAAAAACTGATTACGACATTTCTTACATGGACAATAAATCCTAGTGTCATTAACAACATTCTTAAATGCAAAATCTAAGAATGGCTTAACCCCATCAATAAATGGTTTGGCTATCTTATCTGGCAAATCAATCAAACTCTTGTCCATTTTTACCAACCTTTAATGCACAAGAAAATAAGTCAATTTACATTAATTCTTCACATATATTAAGTCAAGAAATTTTTCTTCTTTTTTTCTTCAATGCACAACATTTTTTCTTTATATAATCTTCCATTTACTTAATCCAATATATCCAATTAAGAATTCAGTAAGCAAATAGAATCAATCACAAAAGCTGATCAAACAAAATTCAACCACCAACATCACACTAGATAAACAACAACTTAATAAAACAACTCATCTAATTTAAAATTCGGTGGGCAAGTAGAATTAGTCACAAAACTACTTAAATATACAATCACAAAAGCTACTCAAATAGAATTCAACCAAATTCACTCTAAATATACTATAGCTTAGCAATCCAATTGTAGACAAATAAAATCATTCACAGAATTACTTAAACATAAAATTTACTCTAGATAAGCTAACAATCATCGATGAAAATAGAGCTGGATCTAGCCGAAATATCCTTAATGCATGAACTTAAAATACAGCAGTAATTAGAAAGTACAGGAAAATAATGAGGATAAATTAAAAAAATAATAGTTAAGTTCTCTCACCTATGTGTTGTAAATGAAGAAGCAATGGATCCTATAGCAAATGAGAACAAAGATTGGAGGGGAATTAGGCACTGATTTTTTTTCTCTATTAAATTATAAGAATCAATTCGGCTTGGGTCTTTACAATTCCAACAATAAGCTTTTTCAAATTACAAAAATAAAAACTAAATCTAGAAAGAAGGAAAAATACATTTGAATTGAAAAACTTACAAAACAAGGCACGAACAAGAGAAAAAACACAAGCCATAGAGAGCCTGCTCTATGGAGAAAGCATTAATTCATCTTATTTGGACTCACTTTGGAGATAAACACCAATTCATCTTCATAACAACACACTCTGTCTTCATAAAATAAACTGAAATTTGATTTTATTTGTTTTGAGAAATGAGGTAAAATGTGTTTTTCAAATAAAGAGTAAAGTAATATGTGGGCTGAGATTTTGGTATAAAGAAGAACAAAGGTAAAATGTGCTAACTTTTATTTAATAAGCTTTTTGAATTTTGGCTGAGTTTTGTTTAACCCAATGAAGTTATAAGTGGGTTGTGTAAGTGACAATTGCGATGGCTTATTTTGCAGTCACAAGAGCCATCACAAAAGACACTTTCTTTTGTATTGTCCCTAGGGAAGCATATGACTGCTAACAACTACAAACCTAGATTTAACTGGCAAGTGGGTTGAATTTGTGTGATCTAATTTGTAATTGTATATTACGCCATTGTAATACCTCAATTTTTCTAAGGATATTTTAGACTTTTTAATTTCTTAGTGATCTTTGTACCCTAATATAAAATGAATAGATGTCTTGTCTTTCCCATTAACCAAAAAAAGAGAGAGTGATCGGCTGAAAGAAACAAGAAAAAGAGAGAAAAGAAAAGAAAAGAATATTAGAAGAAGAAGAAAGTCTTCTTCTTAGTTCGGCCATGAGTAACACTTGAGATCAAGTTATGTCATTTAAAATGGATATTGTGCTAAGAGATGATTGGAGGTAAATTTTAATTCTTGATTTTTGTTAATTGTTATGGAGAAGTTTGATTAGATAATTGTAGTAGAAGTAGAAACTTAAGATTTTGCCAGAAAATACATTGACAGTGAGTAATTTCAAAAATCATAGTAATTTGTACAAATTGATTTTGATTCTGGATTTTAGATTTGTTAAACTAGACATATTCAAGAATACTTTGAAAGTTGCTTTGAGCTAATTGGATAAGAATTCAATTTATTACGATTTTTTTAAACTCAGGTCTAAAAACTTGGAAATTTCTAATTTTAATGAAGAACATGAATTATGAAATTATTTTACCATAGTTAGGCTTCTTCAAAAATATAAAATTTCAACATGTGATTTTTATATATGTCTAGTGTCATTTTGGGAATTTTCTTGATTTTATAATAAAATCAAGAAATTGTTTTGTATTTTTAAAACAAGTATGTTCAAAATAAAAAACCATGTGATAGAATTGATGATGTCTAAAACGTAAATTATTTTCAATAGTTTTAAAGGAATAAAGCTATGAAATTTTTACCAATGAATTTTTAGTATGTTAGCATATGCTTTTTTAAATTTATGATTTGTTCAATAAGGTACTAATTTATTAAAAATCTGAGGACATGGGTTGTTATGTTTTGGGGATTGAATAATATTGAGATTATTTGAGGGTGAGACTAGAAGATGTTTAAAATGAGAAATTTGAGGCTATTGAAATTTACAATTATGACTTGATTATCTCTTATGAGAGTTCTATTAATGATTTTCAGGCCGATATACCAACACACATTTGTTACATGTGGATGCGAAGAGGTAAATAAACTAGATTTCTAAATTAATCACCATGTGTGTGTGTGCGCGCGCGCGTGTATTGTTATGTATTAAGCGTTGTTTATGCATTTTCGCGGACGTTCCCGCATTTTATAATATATATATATATATATATATTTGACATGTTTGAAAAGCCTAGTTTTGATATATACGGATATTGATTTACATGATTTTGTTGTTGTGTTTATGTGATGTATTGTTATGTATTAAGCATGATTATATACATTGATATAAGCATGAACATGCAAAGTTCTTACAAGTATTTTTGTAAAAAGAATTATGTTTGTTAATTGTATTTGCAATTTTATGATTTATAAATGAAATTTGTTATTATACTAAGTTTTATAGGAGTTTGCATTGGGAGGCATCTCTTAAAGTTGTGTGAGGGCCACTTTTCGATAGCCAAAATGCCACACATAGCACAAAGTACCACATGCAAAGGATATGTATTTTTGAAAGTGACAAATATAGATTTTAATGAATTTGTTTTACAATGTTTTCAAAATGTCATGACATATCATCCATTTGTATTACATACAAGTATGTATATATTTTCGTATAAGAAAAACTATTTTTCTTACTGAGTCTTGTACTTATTATAGTTTATTATGATTCAATTTCTAGAAATCAAAATTAATTCATGATGATTGAGGAGAAAGACTTGAATTGAGGATGGTAGATGGCTTGGTAAAGATTTTAAATTCTTCTGCTGCAGTTTAATAATTACGTTTTGGGATTGAATCTTTAAATAATTGTAAAGAGATTTTAGTATAAATGTGATATGTGAGTTGTTAAATTTGCCCTCGGATTTCAGGCCAAACCATTACTGCCATCAAGTTTAGGATTTGGTTAATCATGTAACCTATAACAGGTCTCTATAATTTCAACTTGGTCTTGAATAATCAACAAAGCAATTGCTTTATCCTTCAAGAGAACTTAGGCCATATCTTAGGCTAAACCTCAATAATTATGTATTTGTTTGCTTTCTTTGCGATTTGTTGATTCTATTTCCATATGATTATTTTGTTAAGTCCTATGTTTCCTAATCAAATATCATATAGTTAAGTGAGGTCTTGAAGTATCATGATAGTTCATCTACTTGTATAAATCCAACACTAAAAAACATGAATTCTTGATCTAACTTCCACAAACTTGGGAACTATTTTTACTTTATTTAACATATCAAAACAAGGGTTTTAACATCAAAGGAAATGGTACCAAGGAAGATTACTGTTCTAAAATTTAAGATCACAAAGGGGAGCAGAGGAGCTTTGTCCGTGGTCTCGTAGTATGCGATTGATTTTGATCTTAATCTCTCAACTTCACATCTATTATTACTGGCTTATCTTCTTTTAATTCAAATAAACATATCAAGGAAAGCTCTACAAAAATTTGCAATTACTGCACTTTTCCTTGGCCTAGCTGAATTATGATGACAATGGGGTTTATTATTTCAACAAAACTATTATTTGCAATATGTTTCTTGACCCAATCCTTAAATAAACTTTTATTAAGACAATGTTTAAAATCATATATCTTCTTGCCAGGCAAAAGCTCAAGTAGATAGGCACTAAACTGTAAATGTCACATTTTTCACTAAACACTCCATGAAAATGGTATCAGGCTAAATTTTCTAAGTGCGTATAGTACTCGTATGTGTGTTTTAACCTCTGAAACAAAAACTAATCACAAGGATGTTGGATAGAAAATGTAGGGTTCACAACTCTAATTTTACAAATTCACTTAAGACTACACTCAACACTTCTTTTGTTACTTATAAGAAAGCTTGTTGTGCATGCTTTACAAAGCTTGCAATGAGGGGTTTATATAGCAACACAAATGCAATACACACCATACATATTATTCAATTTAATTTCAATTAATTCTATACAAAGCTTATTACCTAACACAGTAAGCAAATTTATTAACGAAAATAATTCCCCATCACACACGGAGCCCACTTCTTTGCTTACTGCCTACCAACTTAACTCTACTAAATACTTTTAAACTAACAATGGAAGTTTCCATGGGTTGGTGTAATATATTTCAACACTCCCCCTCAATAGCAGCCTTCATCTTCTTTATTATGCTATGTTGACAACAAACGCTTTCAAACTTTTTAGTACTCATACTTTTCGTGAACAAATCTGCAACTTGGTCATCCATCTTGATGTATCATAGTCAGCTTCATCTTGCAAGACTTTTTTTTCCTACCGAAGTGATAATGCACTCCACGTACTTGGTTTGTGCACGGAAGATTGGATTCCCAACCAAACAAATTGCTGATTGATTGTCACAATACAATGGAATAGCATAATCAATTAATTTATATAGATCAATCATCCGCTGTATCAACTATGTACTTTCTTGAGCTATTATTGTTATTGCTCAATATCAGCTTCCATTGTTGGCAAAGACACAGTCAGTTGTCTCTTCCTATATTAATAAACCATTTTAGAACCTAGTTTAAAAATATACCCAATGGTTGATCAATAAATATTATGATTTCTTGCATTGCCTGCATCACAATAGCCAACTAACTTGCAATCTTCACCTTTCTTACACAAAAGATCATAGTCAATTTTACCTTTCACATATCTCATCATTCATCAAACTGCTTCAAAATATTACTTATTTGGATTTTTATATGTTGACTCATACTACCAATTACATAAGAAATGTCATGTTGAGTCAAGGTCAAGTAGATGAGACTACCTACCAATTATTGATACATCGTTGCATCTTCTAAGTCTTTTCCTTTATTTGCATACATCTTGCCATTTGGTTCTATTGGTGTTAAGATTAGCTTGCATTCATTCATCCCAAACTTCTTTAATAGATCTCTAGAATATTTTTGCTAATAGAGAATATTCATTTTTGTGTGCAATCAACCTTAAGACCAAGAAATGCTTATGTTGTCTAAGTTCCTTAATCTAGAAATGAGTTAATAAATTCTCCTTTGTTTGAAGAATTTATGCCTCATCATGACTGGGCTATAATCAAATCATCCACATATACAAGCACGACAACTAACATTTTTCTATTATCTTTAACAAACAAGCTAAAACTATAAGTGTTACTGAATACATACTTAAAGTTAAAAATTCAGTAATCTTACTATACCAGCCTTGAGTGCTTGTTTCAATCCATAAAGTACTTTTTGAAGTTTACATACATACTCAAGATGATCTGGTTTTGAAATCCAACTGGCTAAATCATATAGATCTCCTTATCTAGCTCCCCTTGAAAAAGACATTATTCACATCTATCTACCACTTATTAGTTGCAAGTGAAATAGAACTTGAACAATTGTAAATTTTGCCACCAGACTAGATGTTTCAATATAGTCTAGTTTGTATTATTGAGAGCAAGCACGAGCTACTAATCAAGCCTTATACCTCTAAGCCGACCTATCTAGACGATGTTTTATCTTGAAACCCATTTCTAAGATATAGAACTCTAGGCTTTGGCATAAGTTCCCATGTTTGATTTTGCTGAAGTGAAGCAATCTCTTCTCCTATAGCTTTAATCCACTTAGAGTTCTTTTGATGCTTTTTTAAATGTATTAGACCATTGATTAGCATTGGGATTTCGCTAATGTATCCTCGTCAACCTTCAAAGCTATGATTGTAAAATTAATGCTTTTGCATCTGGTCATTTATATACACCAGTTTGTCAAGGATTCTGAGCTAACCCTTGATTATCAAATAAACGCTGGTGAAAAGACAAATAGATTTCAGCATCAACATTATGGCGCCGTCTGTGGGGATCTGAATAAAAAGCTACAATCAAATTAGTAGTCACCGGAGGAGCAGCAAATGGGTAGATATGGATGCGTCAAGGAATGATGCCCTAGGGGACGATAATGAAACTGTCGAGACAATCACTCTTCGAGAGATAACGAGTGAAGCTCAAGAGAGGATGATGCAAGACCGATTGAAGAGGATAGAGAAACAAATAGAGACTCTCACAGCTGTATTGTGTGAGCTGAGGGAGGAGCGGAGAAGGGACCACGAAACCCCTGTGGGAAGAGAAGAAGTTGGAGCAGAACCCAGCCTCCAGAGGCGTAAAGTCGAGGAGATCCCTCCACCGGTGGACCAACCTTGTGGGGTGCATCCCCATAGAAGTACTGGTCACGGTATAGGGGAGCGCATAGGCAAAGAGAGGAACCAACCCATTCTGCATGGGTATTTAAAGCTGATGGCCGAGGAGCTAGTGTTGATGAAGGAGAGCTCAGCCAGTGGTTGCAAAATGCCGATCAAGTGCGAGACCAGATAGCTGCGCGCGATGCTGACCATGCAATAGAATTGGAGGGAGAGGTGCACAGATTGGCGCAGGTGATAGAGGATATTCAGGATAAGAAAAAGCCCCCGAGCTGGAGGATAATGCTGGATGACAAATCTCCGTTGTCAACCGAGATCATGGGCACTATAATCCCGAGAGATTTTCGCTTCCCCGACCTTGAATATTCCGGGCGAAGCGATCCGCTGGTGCACATCGAACATTTCAATGACATGACAGGAGTGCAGGGGTTGACACCAGCGCAGAGGTGCAGAGTGTTCCCATTGATATTAGAAGGACGAGCTCGAGAATGAAACCGCAAGTTGCCATGGGGAAGTATAAAAGGGTATGAGCAGATGTGCCAGGAGTTGGCCGAGCAGTTCCGAAGAGCCGTAGCTCCAAAGGATCACATGATGAAGCTTATGGGGATGAAACATGAGGAATATGAATCCCTTTGGGATTTTGTGAAATGATACCACCGAGCCGTGCTGGACCTGGGGTCTTTTAATCATCTGCAGGCTCTGAGAGGATTAAAAGAAGATGTAAAGATAGGCTGACTATGGTACAACCTAAGAAGCCCCCTGGTGCAGAATTATGCGGCGGGGTATCAACAGGCAAGGCGAGATCTAGAGATTGAAGAAGAGAAGTCGGCACGGTTAAAAAGCGAACAGCAGGAAGAGCTAAGACGAAAGGAGAGGAGAGGCCCGAATGGGGATGATGCAGGAAAGCGAGCTGGGGAATCCTCAGCAATGGACAGAGTATCAGCTCGGTCCCGACCTTACCCCATAGCTCAGAACCACATCAATTCCCACATAGCCAAGCTCAGCCTTCGTACCCCCCATTCCCGAATTAGCAACGAGAATACAGACAGATGGCTACTCACCCTTATCATAACAATCCCCGAGCACTACATATAACCAATTCCAGGGTTGGACGACTAGATCAATCATCGATGACGTTAGCCCGGGGTGATATCCATAATAGCTGAGAGGTTCAACTGGTCGACCAAAGCTTGGCATAGAGACAATACACTCCATTGAAAATCTCAATGGAGGAATTATATAAGAGAATCGAAGGGCGAGGCCTGTTACACCCACCAGCCCCCATAAAAAAATCTACTCACTGACGCGATAGGAGCAGGTTCTGCAAATTCCACAATACCTACGGTCATACTATCAATCAATGTCGTGACCTAAAGGTTTAGGTGGAGGATTTGGTGAGGAACCGGTACTTGGATGAGTATGTGGATGGAGTGTTCCCAGTCGTCGAATCACAGTACACGCGGGATGAAGGAGTTGAAAGGGGTCTGGAGTGTGAACATATAATGATTCATGTGATAGCAGGAGGGCCGATGTTCGTCGGAGATTCAAACAGAGCATAAAAGAATTATGGGAGGTATGCCATGGCCAGCAAAGAGGTACTTTTCAATTTACTAGCAGACAAGAGGGCAAAGGTACGGCAAGTTCCCATTATGTGGACAAAGGATGACGAAGAAGGTGTCTTATATCCTCATGAGGATGCACTAGTGATCAAGGCGACGGTGGCTAGTTCATAATTGCAGCGGATACTGGTAGACACGAGGAGTTCAGTCGACATTTTGTTTAAGTCGACTCTAGATGATATGGGGATATCAGATTTGAAGCTGGAGCGGACAAGCACTTCCTTGAAAGGGACTAAGCCGTTTGAAAGAACAATGATGCTGGACTTCGTTGTGGTAGAAGAAAGGAGCCCCTACCAGATGATATCGGGGAGACCATTCATGAGGATAAGCCAATGCGTTGTGTCCACGCATTATCTGGCATTGAAGTACATAATAAATGAAATGGTAGGGGTAGTCAAAGGCGACCAGAGAATGGCAAGAAGCTACTATGCTACAGGGGCCAAAGAGACGCTATAGGTTACTTCGCTAGATAACCGAAGTGATTCTAGAAAGGGTCGCCAGGAACCCGTGGAGGACCTAGAGGAAGTCTGTGTTAATAAAGACGACCCGAACAGAGTAATCAAGGTCGGGTCAAGTTTGGGTGAGGCATTGAAGGGCGAGCTGGTGAAGTGTTTTATGGTCCCATGCAGACATATTTGCCTGGTCTAATGAGGATATACCAAGAATTGATCGCAGGGTAGCTTGCCACAAGTTGACAATCAGGAAGAGAACAAGGCCGGTAAAGCAGAAAATGAGGTACTTCAACCAGGAGAGGTACGAAGCCATAAATGACGAGGTGGAAAAGCTGTTGAAAGCAGGGTTCATAAGGGAAGCCAGGTACCCGGAATGGATTTCCATTGTGGTGTTGGTGAAGAAGGCCAACGGGAAATAGAGGATGTGTGTGGATTTCACAGACCTCAATAAGGCATGCCTGAAGGACAGTTTTCCCCTACCAAAGATAGATCAGTTGGTAGACTCTACAGCAGGTCACAATCTGCTTAGCTTCATTAATGCATTCTCCGGATACAATCAGAAACCCATGGATGAGCAGGACGAGGAGAATACTGCCTTTATAACTAATATGGGTTTGTTTTGCTACAGGGTGATGCCTTTCGGCCTAAAAAATGCAAGGGCTACCTATCAAAGGTTGGTGAACAAGATCTTCAAACCCCTGATCGGTCATACTATGGAGGTGTATGTGGATGATATGATCACCAAGTCCAAAGAACCGGGGGATCATGTGAAGCACTTGGAGGAAACCTTCAAATTGCTAAGGAAGTATGAGATGAAGCTGAACCCAGACAAATGTGCGTTCGGGGTCAGTTCAGGCAAGTTCTTGGGATTCCTAGTAAGACACCAAGGGATCGAGGCCAATCCAGAAAAAATACGGGTGGTAACAGAAATGAAGTCCCTACAAACAGTTGAAGAGGTGCAGAGCCTTATGGGGAAATTGGCAGCCCTGAACTGATTCATCTCCCTGGCCGCGGATAAGTGCCACACTTTCTTCCAAACCATAAAGAAAAGGAGAAAGATGGAGTGGACATCGAAATGCGAGGAGGCGTTTGGACAGCTGAAGGAATACTTGGCCCGCGCCCCGTTACTGTTAACTCTGAGAAAGGGTGACCAATTATTTCTGTACTTGGCATTATCCAAATGGGCAACCAGCTCGGTGTTAGTTCGGGAGGAAGAAGGAAAGCAACACCCAGTGTATTACACAAGTAAGGCTCTGGTAGATGCAGAAACCAGGTATCCCTCAGTGGAGAAATGGGCATTGGCTTTGGTAATGGCGGCACGCAAATTCCGACCATATTTCCAGGCTCACTCGATAGTTGTGATGACTGACCAGTCCCTTCGGCAAATGCTGTAAAAATCGGACGCCTCTGGTCGGTTAGTAAAATGGTCCGTGGAGCTGAGTGAATTTGATATATCTTACAGGCCTCGAGGAGCAATCAAGGCCCAAGCTCTAGCCGATTTTATGGTAGACCGTACTGAGTTAGGGGAAGAGGCTCGGGAGGAACAGCTAATAGAGTAGAAGAAAATAGAGGGGATGTGGCTGATAATGGTTGACGGATCGTGTAGTGAACAAGGGTCCAGGGCAGGAATCATAATACGAAGCCCACAAGGGACTGAACTAGCATATGCTGTGAAGTTTAAATTCCAGCTCACAAACAATCAAGCTGCGTATGAAGCTTTTATCACCGGGCTTCGGCTTGCACACGCCCTAAGAGCAAAAAAGTTAAAAATTCGAGCATATTCCCAATTAGTCTGCAATTAGCTCAGTGATCAGTTCCAAGCAAGGAAAGAGAATATGGGGTTGTATCTGAGGAAGGCAAAGCAGTTGATTTGGCTTTTCAAAGAGGTGGAGGTAAAACAGATACCTCGGAAAGAAAATTACCGAGCTGATATGTTGGATAGAATGGCTGTAGTGGCCGACTCGAATTACTAAAGTCAGTTCCACTGGAGGTAAAGACCTTGCCTAGTATACGGGAGGAAGTGGAGGTAATGCGAATAAGCACCAATGAATCTTGGATGGATCTTATTCACTCTTACATCCGTGATAGCGTTCTACCAGAGGACAAGAGGCAAGTAAGGAAGTTAAAATGCCGAGTAGCAAGATACACACTACCCGATGGGGTGCTCTTCCGCCGAGGGTTCACCTTGCCCCTCTTAAGATGTTTGGATGATGAGGAGGCAGATTATGTACTAAAGGAGATTCATGAAGGAATATGTGGCAATCACTCGAGGGCGAGAACTCTAGCCTTAAAGGCACTCCGACAAGGATACTTCTGGCCGACTATGCACCAAGATGCGAGAAGGATGGCAAAGAACTGCAGAATCTACCAATGCTTCTCAGAGATTCCTGCACAACCTCCAGAAAAGCTGACCGGCATGACATCCTTGTGGCCTTTCACCCAATGGGGAATCGACCTAATTGGATTGTTACCTAAGGGCCGTGGAGCGGCAACACACGCAATTGTGGCGATAGACTACTTTACTAAGTGGGTAGAAGTGGGAGTCCTTAGCCAAATCACGGAGAAAAAGATGACAGATTTTATTTGGAAGAATATCATCTGTAGATATGGGATCCCCTATGCTATTATTACGGACAATAGAAGACAGTTTGATAACAGGAACTTCGGGGATTTTTGCCAAAACTTAGGGGTGGACCTGAAGTTCTGTACCCCCGCACAGCCCCCGGCAAACGGGCAAGTGGAAGCAGCCAACAAGGTGATAAAGAAGCTCCTAAAGACCAAGCTGGGAGAGAAGAAGGGGGGTCGACAAGCTACCAGGAGTATTGTGGGCTTACTGAACAACTCACAAGATTGCCACAAGGGAAACCCCATTTGCTTTAGCTTTTGGTTATGAGGCGGTAATCGCGGCAGAAATTGAAGTAGGAACACATCGGACGGAATACTTCAATGAGAAAAATGACGAGCAGATTTACTTGAGCTTGGACCTATCGGAGGAGTAAAGGGATGCGGCTTCGCAGAAAGTGGCCCAATGTCAGCAAAGGGCCATGCGCTATTACAACAAAAACATTCATGTGAGGTAGTTCCGAGCAGGGGATTGGGTACTTAGGAAGGTAAACCAAAACAATAAGGACCTTAATCATGGTGTGCTCGGCCCAAAATAAGAAGGCCTGTACAGGGTGATACGGGCGACTAAACCAGGAGCTTACAAGCTATCGTATCCAGATGAACTAGACGTGAAGAGGTCATGGAATGCCGAGCACTTGAAAAAGTATTTTCAATAAGCGAAAAGCTCTACTAAGTTTTATTTTGACAAGTTATTTCTGTTTAATGCATGATGACTTGTTGTACATGCACGCATTTCGCATTTTTGTAATACATTCAAGTTTCAATAAAGATGAATTCAGCAGAAAATTCCCTTATTAGCAAGTCCATCAAATTTTAATTAAGGCAAGTAAGTGTCTATTCCTACTCAGTCAACGAAAGACCAGCAGATGATTTCACGGAATTTGATTAAGGCAAGCAAGTGCCTGTTCTTGCTCAGTCAGCGAAAGATCAGCAGATGATTGCACAGAATTTTATTAAGGCAAACAAGTGCCTATTCCTACCCAGTCAAGGAAAGACCAGTAGATGATTTCATGAAATTTCTACCAAGGCAAATGAGTGCTTGCCCCAACTCAGTCAATTAGAAACCAGCAGGAAATATTACAAAATTTTACTAAGGCAAGTAAGTGCCTGTTCCAGCTCGGTCAACGAAAAGACCAGAAGATAACGCTACAGAATTTTCACTAAGGCAAATGAATGCCTATTCTAGCTTGGTCAACGAGAGACCAGTAGACAATTCTATGAGATTTTCGTTAAGGCAAGTAAGTGTCGATTCCTGCTTGGTCGTCGAAAAGACTAGCAGGCCGTTTCACGAAATCCTATTAAGGCCAATGAATGCCTGTTTCTGCTCGGTCCATCGTAGAACCAGCAGCTAAAGTTAAATAAATTATCAAGTCTAATTTGCAGAAGCAATCCATGAGCAAAAATCAGACAAGAAGACAAGTAGAAAGCGCTCAAAATTTTATAAATATTCAAAAATGACGAGCAAAAGAAAATCCAAGATTTATACAAAAATTAATCTAAGTTCTATGAAGTTCAGCAGCTTCAGCAATAGAGGGACCAGCGATCTCCGGAAAAGGAGGGTCAGCAACATCGGGAGGAGCAAGCGGGTCAGCAACCTCAGGAGGAGTAGGTACTGACCCCTGACCAACCTCAAGTGCACGATCCCCGGCTTCCCCCTCCTCCACCCCATCTGAGGGAGCCTCCACTTGGTCCTAGTCACCCTACTCCTTGTTGCCCTAGTCACCCTCGGCCATATACCTCTGCACTTCGGCCTCCAGCTTGGTCATCTCGAGCTCGAGATACTCCTCTTTGAGCACAGACATAAAGCACTTATGTTGTTTTACTTGATCAATACAATAAGGAGACAACGAGATAAAATGTCTCTATTAAAATTTTTAATTGTTACCATATATGATTTGTTAGGAATGAGCCCTAGAGTCTTCATGAATTTGATGACATAGATTCCACAATCAAATCCATTTGGTTGTTTCGGAACCCCCTCACCAGACCGAATAGGGAACCAAATGAATCTTGTTGATGGCTTGGCATTTGGAGGTAACTTAGAATGAAAAAAGGAATCAAGAGAATGTAACTGCGAAGTTAAAATCAAAATGGAAAATTAGATTATTGAATAATAAAAACCTACACCAAATTGAGGAATGACATATACACATGTAACATACTATGCGTTCAGCTTGTTGCTCACATTTTCAATTAATTCAACCATCAGGAAGAAGGTCCCAAACCTCACCATAGCCTTCCTTGACATTCACGATGAACAGGAACCAATGAAAGGCACCATCGTTAATTGGAACATGAATCTAACAAAAAAAAATCAGTCATTATCAATAATTGGAACATAAATCTAACAAACAAAAATAAGTATTTTTCTTATAGAAGATGTTTTGCAAAAAGTAAAATTGTAATCAGTTGAGAGTGTAGAAAGTAACCTTTTGGCACCTTTGAAAGTCTAGCATGAAAGGTTTTCCGACACTTGCTGCTTGTGCAAAACCATCAACGTCGGCTCCAATGGTAAGTGCTAATTGCTATAAAAGAACAATAAGTAAACAAGTGATATGTTAATAAATGCACAAGTATTGAAAAAAAATCTTATTGTACAGAGCAATGTTTGAAAATTATTATAAATAAACAACAACTTCAATTCATATAGAAATAATAGTGGTGGATACTTACTGCATATATTATCGGTAAATACTAGTTTATTGGTGCATCACTGTGTTTAGCTTGTTCACATAGTGTGAGGTGATATGCTATCATAGTGAGAATCTAAAACAGTGGTTAATAAGTGACAACTTAGTATTCAATCTTGCAATAAGACATCCAAACATCTATTACGATGATGTGAGTGCCAATGCACCACAAACCTCTCCACTCAGAGCCCTGTTAGGCAAAAGGCTCATGAAATTATGCTTGGAGATAAATTGATCATCAATAGAGACAATGATTTCACTGAAAACATAAACAAGTAATAAAGTGTTAGCTAATCAATATATATGTAAAGGGGAATAAAAAATACAAAGCCCTATAAACCACAAGTACCTATTACCAGCTTTATCAAATGCATATTGAATGAGCTTCAATTGGTCAAGAGAAAGGGGGTTATTTACATAGAAAGGACCAACTTTAAACTTAGCCTTCACTCCCTGAGACACTTTATCATAAGGAGAGAGTTGGTATCGTCCCGACCTTCTGTTCGGTGCTGGTCGTGTTGCTGGTATGCTCATGCTAGTGGAGATCTAGAACTCTTGCTTAGTGTCAAGTGGTTCAGCTAAATTCTATATATGTCTAGGGTCAAAATTAATTCATTGTCATTAAAACTAAATTACAACCAAAGATCACTTAGACAAACCTCTCCCTCCTCTCGAGGTATTGGCGTTAAATGGAGATCATGTCCTCTATCAAATTGAAATGAATCGAGCGGAGTTTCACTAGTATATGTAGTAGTCCCAATACAACCCAATATAATGACAAAGGCTCGTAAACATGCTTTCACTCTACGATCTACAGTGTTGTCATCACTGACCAAAATCATTTTCCATTCAGATTTTGACATTGTTTTTCTATCCGAATATGTACGATTTTGACTTTTCAAATTTGAAAGTGGATCGAGAGCAACTGGTTGTTTGCTTGATCCTCCGTGATACTTTGATGTCAACTCTCCCAATATTTTCTCTATGTTTTCCAATCTCTTTTCAATGGTTTGGAACGACTCTTTGTTTTGGGCGATGAATGACCCAAACCTTTCCATTAGTAACTGAAAAGCATCATTATTCGCATTGTTCCACCCAGGAGGTTCTGCTTGTTCAGGCTTATGAAGCCGATTAGGGTCACGCATCGAAAGCTAAAATAATTCATAAAATAATAACAATTTAGTCCAAAAAAATGGTAATTGATTTCATTAAAATAGTATGCATGTATTCTATACCTTATGGCTTTTGATGCCACAAAGCTTTTTTTGCCATTTCAAGAATCTTCGAATCTCATTATTATTCCATACATTGATAGGACACATTTTTCTATCAACAAAAGGTCAATCATATACAACGGAGGAAAAGTAGAAAAACTATCCATCAATGGCAAAGTACATATGTTATAAACTGAAATAACCAAAATACAAGAAACAAGAAAAAAGAAACAATATATTTTTTCTTAATTAAATACGAACCTTTAAGAAAAGAACACAACTGCTAACAGAGCTAACTTTATTCTCTTTAAACTTTTGCATACCTTCCCATAAAAAGGTAAAGCGCCAACTAGCCCAATTTTTTCTCTAATTGAATTTGTATCTTTCAGTACACAAAGATACAACTGATTAATATACATGGGACATAATATGGTTCCCAATGCAAAAAGACTAAAAAATATCTTAAATTCATCATCAGAAGTTGAAGTATTCATTAGCTTTTTTTCACTTCCGCTATATGAATTCCTCTAGGTCCACTATTATACACTACACGCAAATCAGTTATATTAACTGCTTGGTCATTTAAGTCCACACGTGTGCCTCCATCTCTAACCCCCATTATAGTTGCAAACACTGTAGGGCTTAAATTGTATTCTTTCCCATGTAGAATTATACTTTGCCTACCTACATCACATTATTGAATTAGTACTGCACATAACTCTTGTCTTAAGCGTCCACATTTTAGGTCAAGCAGACTTCCTAAGCCAGTTTCATTCACTGCTACTTGTTGGTCACTTGAAAAAGATGAAACCACATCAGAGAATGAGGCTACACGACATTGAGATAGAAGGTTGCCACCATCAGTCTTCTCTTCATCAGATTCCTTACTATTTTTATTCATGCCACTATTTTCACCACTATTTGACATGCCACTATTTTCACCACTATTTGAGCTAGATATCTCATTCATATTACTAACCATCCATTGATGCCTCTCCTTGGGGGTTAGTTTCTTCCAATTTTGTGCAATACCAACTCTAACCTACAACAATGATAATCCGGCCCAGAATACGATTAATCCAGCTTATTTATACACGATCAGTGGCATATCATTTTAGGCAAGAGAAAATTGAATATCTAGGAGGTCATTGTTTTTGCTACATACCGTTTTATCCACCTTTTCTACCCCTAATAGCCTTAGTCGTTTTGCTTCTACCTTACTGTGATCAATATTTTAAGTTACATTAATTAAAAAAATTGAACATTTTAACAAAAATGGGTACATAAATGCTGATAAATTATACTTACAAATAGTATATCCATACTTTTTTTTCACTGCTTGCTTTTACTGTCATAATAATTTTTCTTTCAATTTCTTCCTCTTACCATCAACAGATTCCATATGTTCTTGTAAAATGTACAAGAAAGCAGTTAATAAACAACAATTACTGCTTCTCACACACGTGTTGGTGCGACGATGCCTATCGCACCAAAACACACCCCACACGTGCGATGGGCATTAACCGAAATGCATCTTGCATCAAACGAATGCATACGCCAAACTATCACACAAAGCTACCACACTCGAATGGCCAATTCTAATTTTTTTCATCATCAAATTATTATAAAAAAAATTTGAAAACACGGCTATAGCATTTTGTCAACAAAAAAAATTAACCTATTATCTTAAAAGATGACAAATAGTTCTATAGTTCTTTGTGGCATTTTGTCAAATATTATGTAAGCATTATATTTCTACACTATCATTAACAAATCGTTTTCCCCAAATATAACAAATTACAAATCTAAATCACTTTAACAAATACAAGGCTAAGTTTAAAGTTGAGTAACCTTGATAAGAAGAGTGAAAGTCGGAGCTCGGAGCTAGAGCGAAAGTGAGAGCAAGTTCTGGCGTGAGTGTGAGATGGAAGAAAAGCCAAGACCAATAACAACAACAACAGTGAGATTGGGAGCTTGAGTGTGAGCAAGAGCGGGAGCAGGAGTGTGAGCCGGAGTGAGAGTGGGAGTGTGAGCCGGAGTGGTAGAGTGACCAAGAACGAGACCGTGATAGTGTGAGGAATGACAAAGCTATGCTCAATGTTCGGGGGGGGGGGGGGAGAGAAAGGAGAAAGAGAGGGAGAAAGGGAGGGAGAAAGAGAGGAAGGGAGGGGAAAATGCTTTTGATTCAACTGGTTGCCTTATTTTTTTTCCTGTTTTTGTTTAGTTTTCTCTTTTTTTAAAAAAATAAAACCACAACCATTGGATTCAAATAAGTTGAATCCAACAGCTCAAGTTTGGCCCCTGTACCATACAGGGATTTTATGCCCTGCATGGTAGTTGTGTCCTTGATTGCATTACATGTGCCCTATTCTGACACTTCCTAATATGGGCAAATATTGGTTGGCCACTATAAATACACGAGTAAATGTCATTGAATATTCACTTTAGTTTTGTTGATTTAAATGATATTCATATTATATTGATAATATAGGAAGTGTATATAACTAAATGACAAAAAGGCTAAGAGAAATAAGTCATGAGAATTAGAGCTAATAAATTTAACAAGAACTAATTATCTAACATGAATTCAACATGAATAAATAAGTATGGATTATTAAATTTGATACAAATATTAAATGAGCCAAATCTAGATTAACATGATTTTTTTGTACCAAATTAAAATTAAAGTTTTTAGCTTATTTATCTAATTAATAATATAATTATTATTTTTTAGTCGGTAGGCATATCCAAGCTATGGATCTTTTGAGGCCTTTCATCCAAAATATCTTTAATCAGTACACACATTGCAAATGTGAGATGATGATTGGTTGCATTACTTATGTCCTACATTTCCAAAATAATACGGATAAACATTGGTTGGCCACTATAAATAGATGAGTGAATGTCACTGAATGTTCACTTTTTTCGATGTAAATGATATTCATATTATAACCCTTGATAATATAGGAAGTAATAAAGGGGTTAAGAGAAAAAAGCCATGAGAATTAGAGCTACCAAATTACAACCTTTTTACATGACGCGAATATAATATGAATAAATATGTATGGATTATCAAATTAATACGATTATTAAATAGATCGACTCTAGGTTAATATGATTATTTTCAAGTCTGAGTTAAGGTTAAATTTTTTATCCATTTACTTGATTAATGAAACAATTATATTTTTATTTTAAATCACAATACTAAAAAATTGGAATTTATTAATACTAATTTAATGTCAGTAATCCATTTTATTGACACCTGTTAATTGTGTCAGTAATGCTCAAGTCAGAATACACTGACACTAATTTTTAGTGTCAGTGATTTTTGTGTCAGTAATTTATTTCACTATAGTATCACTAAAATATTGACTCGGTGATATTAGTGTTTCATGATACTATTTACATGTCAGTAATTTATGTGACTATAGTATCATAAATTGACTCGGTAATATAAAAAATTATTAATATTTATTAATGTTATGGTGCTTTTGGTTAATAATATATTTTTATTTTAATTATATTTTTCATGCTTGTTGTACAACCAAAAGAAAACACAAAATATATCAAACATAAAATATCTTGCAACAATTCATACAATAACATCTCAAATACATCACTTAAATTCAAACAATTCAACTACACCACTATTTGGAAAAGACAAACATAAGTACCAAATTAAATTTCCGACAATCTCTTAACAACAAGTACTAATTACAAATAAATTAAGTTTCCAACCAAAAAAAAAAACCCCAACAAGATCACTCAATATCCATCGGCAGCTTCATTTTTTCCACCAACAAGTGCATAAAATCAATTAGTATACCATGAAAATAAATCTTGAATATTTTGAAACAAAAAAGCTTATAAATTACTCATACATTACCTCATGATTGTAGGCTGTAATTAACTTGACTACATGTAGATTCTACAATTTCCTTTTATAAATCCTTAACTTGCTTCTTTTAATCTTGCTATTCCATGATGAAGCTCATACTTCATTTTCCCTCAATTATCACAAATTGCTTCACCAAAAGTATTCTATCAAGTATTAAAGAAAACACTTAATCAATACATCAGTACTCAGTAATAAATACATCAGTATTTGGTAATCAAGACATGAATAATGGTGTCTAGAAATTGGCAAGCATAACTTATATTTTTGTAATCTATTTCTTTGTTTAAATTTAAAGTAAACAATACTATAATATATGATCAAATACATTAAGTTAACAAGCACTATAGCACTTATAGTGCCCACATTCAACAATGATCAATTGGACCGAAAGTCATAAATTTAAAAAAGATGAAAAAAATATATTTAATGAACTTAGAGGAAAAATAAAAATTATCAACACTTAAACATCAAGTGAAGAAATTAACCTAGCCGACATGAAAATAGAAATAGAAGGCCACTTAACACAAAGTAACCACTCCCTAGACTAGCAAATTTCCCTTTCATTTCCCAAATGTACAAATATCAAAAACCAAAATACCAAACTAAACCAAATCACAAAGCCAAATTGGAGTTTGCATTTTTCACTTTAAAGCTTTGACGGTATTAAAAAGTGCAGGCCAAGTGTTTGTCAAAATGAATCAATGAACCCCGGCAGCAAAAGAACATTCAATCACCTTCATGACTACAAATCACAGATGCATTACTCCCTCACAAACTGCAAAATGACAAACATAAAAATCAGTGACTTCTTAACGTATGCTTTAACAAAGGTACAAACAGTGATAAATCAAAATCATCGTATAGCACTTGAAAACGACTAGAAACAATGTTAGTGTCCTGGAGGTACTATGGACGACCAAGAAAAATAAACGCAAACTTCCACTACAAATGAGAAATATAATAACAAAATTAGTACAAAATCGGCTCTTCTCATATTTATATTCACTAATAAAAAAAACTACAAACATAGTAATACTATGAATAACATATGTTTTGAAAAGAAAAATCAGCAATGCTAATAATAGGAAATTTCTTTACTGAATAATGTAATCAAGAATATGATTTATTGAACATTACAAATCATTCACAAGCCTAAAAGGAGTGGTTCTAAAATTGCATGATGCATATTGTGAAAAATGCTTGATATCTAGCTCTACTAAAACAAATGACCAGTCATCCAATCTTTACTTTTTACTATTATAATATTTCTACTTCTTATTGAAGCAAAGGAAATAAACTCTAGTTAAGGAAAACATGATACACTCCCAAGGAATATAAACCTTAGCAAACACTTCATCTGAAACTAGCAATTTCCCCTGTATTCGAACTTTTTTTTCTTGCAAAGTCTCACCTTCGTGTATGACTAAGAAAAATAGTTCACCAAACTTATGAATTTGTCGCCAAATAGAGATAGTGTTAAAATGGTGGGATATAAATGAAGTATTTGAGATTCACTGTGTAAATAGCATGGAGAGTTATAATTACCATTTGTTTCTGAACAATCTCTTTTATAAAGAGATAAACATGAATTAAACGATCGTGTGGACCAAGATGCATGAGCATTCTCTTTAAGCTTCTACTCTTGAAATGTGAATTCAATCAAATCATTCATTAATTTTATGTTTAGACTAGATGCATGAGCACATTAGCTGTGAAAAAAAAATTGAACTTTTGACTTCTCAATTTCAATTTTTATGTCTCGACCCTAGAGAGTAAAAAAGGTTAAAGATCAGAAACGTAATTCAATCATAAATCTTACATCCAACTAACAAAGCAGGAAGTTTTATCAAAAAGGCAAGTTTTTTTTATTATAAGACTCAATTCTCCCATTCCCAAAGAGGGATACTAGTTGGCAAGGCTTCTTATACCCAATTAAAGAAAACACAGCACTTAATATATCAATTTAATAACTCATCACATCACTCAACCCCACACAACACATTTAATCTTCTATAATATACCTAACCCCTTAAAACCTCATAAACTAAACAAAAGCATATTTACTCAACCTCATCACTTCAATGTGCAAACAATAAGCACATAAGTAAACAAAACAATGAATCAACAAAGCAATAACAAATAACCTCTTATAAACTTCACTAAAAATGTCATCCTATAAGCGTTTCCTAAACAACCGCTCAGCACATCAGTAGCCTTTCCAAGGAGTGGCTGTAACAGAGCAAAAAAAGACTTCAATCCATTTCTAAAGCAAATAAGAAATTAAAAATAGATAATTGTATTGCATAATTAATAATAACAATATAAATTCATATATACACATGGTGCGAATAGAAAAATTGAACAAATTAGATTAGGATAAATTAGCTCAGAAAAGTTGAACAATCAATTTCAGCCTTGACATTTCAAATATTTTGTATGATAAGCTCTCTGATTGCTGCTATTAATTTACCTACTAATTTCTATATTCAAGTTAACTCAGTTATTCATTTAAGCTTACCTTGAACGGGGATTGAGGCAAAACGGCAGCAGCTCGATTGCAGTGACGAATGACTGAGTATTGATGATGGTTGGAAGCTGTTACAGCCCATGGGTAATGACGGCAGCTATCGGTGACGAACAATTAAGTGTTGATGATGGCAAAAGCTACAGAGACTAGACTTTGGGGCATGGGAGATAATGGCAGTGGCTTGTCGAAAGTAGTGATGTAGGTTAGCGTGGGGTGGGTTTGTTTTCTAAGTTACGATTGGCAATACGATGAAATAGGGGAGACGGATCTCGATTGAGATTTAGGGATTTTGATTTTGCTATTATATTATTCTTATGCCTCTATATATAGTATTTGCATCGTTATTCTAGAGTCAAGTGGTTTATAATCCAAACTTAAAAGTTTTGAATCTTAGAAGTCCCTGGTTCGAGATGCAAACAAATTATAATGATTATTTTTCAATCAGTGATACTTTTGTGTCAGTAATTTTTTTATGGAAAATGATGTTTGCCCCGGGTCAAACCCCGAAACGACTCAAAACGGCGTCGTTTTTTTCTAATTTTTTTCTTTTATACCCTTTAAAACGACTTCGTTTAGAGAATAATGAAAACAAAAAAAGCCCTTTTCCTGCACCCACTACCCTTCGAAACAACACCCATTGCCCTTCATCTTCATCTCCTCGTTTCACCGGACAAACCCCTTTGACCAAACAATCACAACCGAACTACAGATCCTTCATAAGGCGGTTGTTCCTTCATTCCCCTTGTTATCACTTCCTTCATGGACTGAGTTGCAACCATTCGCAATCCACTATAACCGCGACTAAAACTGCCATTTGACAACTTCACTCTCTCACTTGCTTGTACAGAAATTAGTAGGATGCTAAGAGATGGGCGAAGAAGTTTTGAAATCAGTAGAGACTCAAGTTCCTGTTGTTGTTTAAATTAAAATCAGACCAGCACTAAGATGAAGGTCTCCAATCTCAATGGATTTTGTGATTTCTGTGCTTTCCAATGTGAACTCTGGGGCCAGAAGCCCACAAGAAACACTTATATTTTTTTTTCTCACTGCATGATTTTTCCATCCTTGTAGCTATTAGGCAAATTATTTACTACAAGATGCTATAGGATCATGGCTTTGTAATCTTTTGGGTGGTAGATGTTGAGTGTTAGAAAGTGCATATTTATAAAGAAGAAAATCGTTATTTTACATATCAAGTATTACTAACAACCCTTACTTTTATGTATTTAAGTTTATTGTAATTTAATTATGTGTGTTTTATTTTAATTAAGTATTTTATGTATTTTAGGGGTATTATAGTCATTTCACAATAAATGTGAGTTCAGATGGCAAAACGGACATCATTTTTTAACTCAAGACGGTCGAAAACCTAAAGAGGAGAATAAAAGGAAAAATGGTACTGTTCACATATACGGTACTATTCACATGTACGGATACCGTCTACGTTACTGTTTACGATACTGTTCACATAGACGGATCGATGACGTGACATTGACTGATGACGTGTCATGATCCTATTTGGCTAAAATTCTTATGTACTGTTTATGGTGATGTGGCAGCATATTAGTGAACCAAAAAACACGCGTACGGTACATGCACCACAGGGGATTAGTTACTGTGTAAATAGTGGCTGAACCGCGTTACTGTGTAAATAGTGGCTGTTGACTTTACTGTTAACTGATGACGTGGCGAAATCCTGAGCGTCCAAACTGTTTTTAATCTGATGGCCATGATTTACTCGATGTATATATAAAAAGGGGGCCTCCCCCCCTAATTTGGCACCTCTGAATCCATTTTTGGGATTCATTTTCTATAATTCTCTCTCTGTCTTGTATTTTCTATGTATTTTAATAAATTCCCATTTTGCCCCTAATTCAACTATGAGTGGCTAATTTTCTTTCGAGCTTGGGTTGAAGGTGAAGTCTCAACATGTGTCATGGGCTTGATTTGGTAAATTTATTTTCTCTTCCCCTCTAGTTTTTGTGGATGTTTTGACTTCTCGTCGACAAATAATACTAATCTTGTCTAGTACTGCCCTAGTTTCACCGGCACCCTAGTATAAGATTATTATTATTTGGCATGATAAGTCTTTAGCACCATATTATTAGAGCGTGGTTCATGAGGTGTGGATTCCCCCTTCATGCTTTAATTGGTATTAATAAGGAATATTTAGCCCATGATGCATGTTGATACAGATCCAGATACTCAAGTACGTCATTTTATTAGAATTCTCTACAATTTATTCTTGCCATTTCAATTCCAATTTCAGAATTTATTCTTGTTATTTTAATTTAAGTTTTAGAATAATCCAAATCATTTTCCACCTTAAATCCAATCACTCATTCACTAAATTAATTCTATATATAATTAAAATCAACCTCCTCGTGGGATCGACACTCGTCACCATTGATCTACACTACAACAGATTCGTGCGCTTGCGAGTTCAATAAAATTTGCACAACAGTAAATTTTTGGTTGATAAGATATTGAGTTGGTGTTGTATCTTTTTCGTCTTTCTGAAACTGCCTTCATCTGGAGTTGTTGTAACATGGAATATCATTGTCACAACTTTTGGAAAATAAAAGCAATTCTTTCAATTTGCTGGTTGTTTACAGTTTGCTGTGGTGTCTCAATGTTGATGCAAATTAGAAAATCAAATTAAAATTGAAATATGTTTTTGTTATTAGTTAGCACTAGCATTTTCAACTGGGCTAAAGAAAGAGGAATAAGAAGGCTGCAAACCAAAACCGAGAACAAAAAAAAAAAAGTTCAAGTTGAAAATGTCGTCGTTCGTTGAAATCACAACAAAGAACTTCTATTCAAGGCGAGACATCGTTGTTCTGTTGTGAACTTCCATTCAAGCCGAGACGTCATCATTTATTGAAATCAGAACGAACGCAAAATTTAAGCCGAAACGTCGTCGTTCAACACAGATTGAAAACAAAAAAAAAATTAGCCAGAAACGACGTCGTTTTGAGTCGTTTCGGGGCTTGACCCGGTGCAAACATCAGCACTCGTTTTTTATATTTAGTATTAGTATTAGTAATTTATGATACCTATTTATTAAAGACGGAAAATGGTGCATTTGTACACAATTATTGACACTTTTTATAAAGTGTTAGAAAACAAGTATCGGTGAAAGTTATTTTTGTAATTGTGTCAATTTGTGGATTCTCTTCATCAAAGCTTAAATATTGGCCACGACTCTCTCTCTGTGTGGAAGGATAAGCAGGTACATGTTTCATTTATAAAATTCTATATAGGTTTAGAAATCAATCGTGTAATGGTGTAATATATAGGTAGACATATATATTTTGTTCTCTGCCTTTAATTCTAGTATAAATACCAGTGAACTCCAAATACAGAGCTGTCTAAAACTATGTTTGTGCCCTTTTATAATTCATTGGAGTAATAAGCATTGGTGTAGATGAAACTAAGTTCACTAGACTATGCAGTTTTAAATACTGCTAGCTGGAATTAGAAAGGTAAATAATAAATCACTTTAATATATATTTTATCTTATTCAAAAGTGTCTTGTTTCTTTGTTTAACAACTCCATTATGTTATAGTGTTCATTGTAAATGGGATTCATCATCCTATTTTATAATCAAATGGATTTTCATTTTCTACAGAGATATTCTTTGCTACGTTTAGATTGAACTTCTTTTATGCTATTATCTAGTCGCTTATCTATCTTATCTATGTACTCTTTTGAATTTTAAAACTCACAGAATATGACGCATTTAGACAATTATAAATACAATGAATAGTCATTAATAAGATTGATAGAATACTCATAACCTCTTCAAATATGTAAATTTGATTAGTCTGTATACATTTGTACACAGTCATACAATACAATGTTATGTTTTTCCTTTAGCTCAAAAAAGCCCAATTATCGTATTACTTTTCTAAATAAGATTTGTGGAATGTCAATGATAAATTTCAATAGGCCAAAAAAGCCTATTATTGATCATTCTCATAAAACCTTTATATAACTTCAACATAAACATTGGAGGCAATAATATTGCTTAGAAGAAACATTTCTTTTTCTTAGATAATGCATATACTCTTTATCATTATATCTTACTTTGAATAGATCAATGGACTTATGTCATATAAATTGTCTTTGTAAATATCAAAACTAATAACTATAATAAACAAAGGAACCAAAAATAATAGTTTACTCCAACTTATTGATAATAAGCCAGTAAAATTAAGTTCCTCTAATGTTTGGAACAAAAAGACAAATATCAAAAACTAAAGTCTCATAAAATTGATTAAGTCTTCTCAACTGATATAAGCTAGCATGTCCTCAATTGCAGTTTTAAAGCTTTCTTCACTTAGTCTATTGGATTTTTAAAACCAAGTAAATGAATCACAAATAAGATCAGTTACATTAGAATATACTATCCCATGAATTAATAGAAATATGAACTAATTAGAAAACTTAAAGATTTCCCATATCTGATTTTAACAATCTTGGGGCAATCTTTCTTCTAATGACCTTTTGTCTACATTTGTAGCACTTGCCTTTTGGCTTGCCATCTCAAACAATTTTCTTATCCCAACTCTCTTCTGCTTATCCGTGTCTTTAGACCTAGGCCTTGAAGAGAATCATTTTTCAAGAAGTTTCTTGCGATGATAAAATTCTTCTATAGCACGTAGTTTGTGCATTAATTCAATTAAGGTCATATCTTTTTACTCAAGATGTAGCTAACCTTAAAGTCCTTGAATGTATCAGGCAAAGATTTAATCACTTTGTTCATCTTTGTTTAATCATCGATTTGAACACCAAGAATCTCAATTTCATTCAAATAGTCCATTATTTAAGGACATGATCACAAACTCTTATGCCCTTTTTTATCTTGGTGTTAATTATATGTTTTTATGCTGCTTTTCTGGCAAAATGAGTATTCTGTCCAAATATCTAATGGAGACTAGCCAATATTTTCAGTAGTTGTTTCTGTGCTCTGATGTTTATTCTATATGAAGTCAATATATAATGCTTAGTCATTTTGTTAGCTTCACAACATTACTCATAATGCTCTCTTTGATTTCAATAATTGTATAACATTGGTTCTGGGGTGCACGGTTGGGTCAGAACACTTTTGCAGCCTTTAGTAGCGAGAATATTAAATAGATTGGGTTTCCAATCTAAATAATCTTCACCTGTGAGTTCATTTTTAAACAGGAAAATTAATAATGGATTGTTGGAAGACATTTTATGAAAATAAGACATACACGCATCAACACTTTGAAACAAATAATGTTCACAATAAATAATCTAAAATGTAAAAAATCATAAATGCATTTTATTTTATTGTAACAATAACCTAGTACCGCTTTGGCAAGCTATCCAATAGGGAAGTCATGCCTACACTTACTAGACCCAATTAACCATTAGATTATTTCCTTTCATGTCGAAACATGATGAATAATTATTGTTATTTTTAAGGGCCGAAATTTGATCAAAGGGCTTTATTGGGAAGGTTAATTATAATTTTTTTTAGTGTATAACCATTGTTTCAATCTACGTATGTTTCGTTTCAAGCAGCCCCTGTTAGGGTGATCAACAAATTGGAAAATATTTCAATCTTATCTTTAAAGAAATTCATCAAATAAAATATCAAATATATGGTCAAGTAAAATGAGATGGTAAATTGAAGATAAGAGCTTGCAATTTACAAGTTAAGGCATGCAAGTCCGAAAGCGATTGTCAAGAAACTAAAATGTCCCTTTGGCAATGTGCCCCTAAGAATACCCCATTGAAAGATATTAAAAATTGTGTATCGTTTCTATTAACACTCACTTTGACTAGGTATTTGCATCAATTATTTTTGAACGAGTATGAAAAATCATTTCCTGATTACCCCAAAAAGAAGCAGGCTATTGACCTTTAAATAATGCTATTTGGAACCAATTGGTAAGAAGTCAATGACTTCGTTTTTTCATAAACATCATAGTTGTTGAAAGAAAAAAAAAAGAACTTATGAAATTTACATTATTATTTTTGTTTTACGGAAAATTGTAAAGATTCCTTCTATTTATCTCTTAAAACTTGGAAAAGAATATTCAGACCTTTCAGGTTTGCTTGAATGTATATATAATCATGGAGACCCTCACATAAATGAACATACACCACTTGTTATAATTATTAAATGAAATATACATTTTTCAAAATATTTAATATTAGAAAATTATTTTATTAAATTTTCCATAATTCTGTCTTAAGAACAGTTTAGGCGTGAGTATTAAATTTTACATTCTTCTTCTTGTGTTTTTTGTTTTGTTATTTTTGTGCATTAGGCCTTTTGCGTTCCCGTATGTGGCTTAGTTCATAAGAGCATTGTTCAATGGAAAGGATTTTACTACAGAAATAAATTAACTTCTTTTAAGCTTATCCTATCAGAATGAATCAATGAAAAAGGTTCCATTGAATTTAATAATGTATGTTAACTTTCTTTACCTATTCTGCACAATGTATTGTTGAAACGACCCGTCCCGCACCCTCAGTGTGAGTCTATCTAAACTCGTATAATCGAATCGATAATAATAATGATATCTAAGAATTCTGTCAGAAATTCGACAGAATCTCTCCTATAAATAAAATATTCCCAAACCTACAATGTATAAAACAATACTCCCAAACATAACTCAATATCCATCCAACCTTCATGACCAACTTCTCAAGTCAACATATCAAATATTACCCAAATCATTCTAATATTAAAATATAATGGTTATCCTTAATTACAAAATATAGCAAATAAATACAATCCACAATATCCCAAATATCAAAATATTAAACCTACGACTCCTAGCACCATCATGTGGCCACAATTTCAAATCTAACTATCATTATTGGGTCGACTGATGTACCTGTAAATCTCATGTGGGGGAAAATATAATAAAAACATGGTGAGGATAAAATTCAGTGAGCTCAGTGAGTGGATGGTAGTTTTTGAAAAATAAATTTATTTAAAATGATTTAATCTTTCTCAAATCAATTTCAGCAAAATATCAAAAGAAATTATGTAAACATATTTAATTCAAATCAGTCACTGAAATACTATATTACATAAATCTGCATAAAATCGATGAAATAATAATACTGATCATATCAAATATTGAATACCAAAAACTATCATAAAGCAATTACCCAGGGGAATGATCTCATCATATCCGGACCTCGACGGACGGGCAATCAAGGAACCATCATGCCCCGAAGCTACAACGGATAAATGGGGAAGATCTCATTCCATATCTCATATATCTCAACATTTGTGTCTCTGTAATCATCATACTGCATGCATAAGCGCCCAAAAGGCAAAAGCGCCCAAACACACGACCCAAAGCCTCTATGTGTGTCTGACGGGCCTCAAAGACCTCTATCTCATCTCATCTGTATCTCTTTATTCATCTCGTATTATTTGTATCTCTGTATCTGGAGGGAAGGATATTGTCCAATGATTTCCCAAATAATATTTTATACACATGTACATAAACATATAATCACATCTGAAATCTCATTTTTCTTTTTTATTCAACATATCTCAAATCCACTCAATTCTAATATCATGCATTTACTCAAAAACGACAATAAAATCATTAATCAAACTCATTCTTAATAATAATAAATTTCAACACATAGATAAAAATCAATTTTCTAGAAAATCATTAAATCAAAGCATTAAATATTAATTTATCAAAACAAGCTACACTGTATCATAAAATCACCATATACTATGGAAATATATTTTGTAAATTCTACTCACAGTGACGATGTTTAGACTCGGTATCAACAACGTCTGCAGTTTGATTTTCGTTCGCGGATCCTCCTAATCAAGGAAATGACATAATCATTCTCTGTAAACTTGGAATACAACTAATATTACATAATAACTCTCGAAATGAATATCTATCAATAGTAACTATTCCCGCATGTACAAAATTACCAAAATACCCATACGTGTCAAAATTACCAAAATACCCTCAACATCATTATTTTACCCAAATATCCTCAGAATCTTCAATTACCAAATTGTTCTCAATTTAGATCACGAGAATAACCACAAAGTCAGAAATTATGAAATTACCCTCGGACCGTAAAATTACCGAAATGTCCTTAACAACTTAAATTATTGAATTACCCTCGAAATCTCAAATTACCTCACTGTCCTAACCTAAAATTACCAATTATCCACTGATTCCACAAATTACAAATTCACCCTAAAGTTTTATGAATTTACCGAATTGCCCCTGCCGGTCAACGGTGACCGGACTTCAGTCAACGACAACGGGAAGCTTAGGTCTGATAGTTCAGACCTTCGTGAGTCCAATGGTGGTGGCCGTGAGTCCCCACGCGCGGTGCCAGCGGCGGATTGAGCTTCCCAAGCCGTGAGCTTTCCAAGTGGCTAATTGGCGGCAATTCGGCGGTTTCAGGTGACGAGATTGGTCGGAAAAATGATGTCGGTGATGTGAGGAGTAGAACCCAGTTGGACGCGTACCCGAACTCCGACGAAATCGACGACGATGAAAATGGGTCTTGGCCGCAGGGTTTCAAGCTTAATCGTCTGCATTTCCAGTTGTTTTCCGGCAATGAGGACGGTTGGGTTATGACGGCCGGCTTCCAAGTTTCAGATCGGTACCAAGTTTGGCCAGTAAGGTGGCCAGAATCATGAGATCCCTGCGGGTCAAAGTCGCAGGTCGGGCCGGGTCGGATCCGGGTCAAATCGGGTCAACTCTCTTTCTCTCTCTCATGTGCCTCTCTCTCTCTCCTCTTTCAAAAAAACAGTTCCCCCCCCCCATATATAGGACCCGACTTCTTCTTCTTCTTTCTTTTTTTTTTCACTTAAGCTTTATACAAAATTAGGCTTATACCAGACCCATAACAAAAATAAAATCCGACTACTCGACCTTTTAATCGTGCTCAATTTATCTCGATTTAATATTGTGACAAATTTAACAAGTTAATATCGAAGAGTAAAAATTAAATCGTACACTTAATTAAGAAAAATCAAAGTGCATATGTTACAATTGCATTCGGTTCAATTGTTGGTTGCACATCTCTAATGGTTTGAGGCTCACGTATTTGCAAGTGAAAGTTTTCATGTAAAAGTACTGTTTCTGATAGGAACCGAAAGTCAAGTACTATATTCATTGATTGTTTATCTTAGTTTGAAGGTCTGTTACACTTTTTGTAATTTATGTTACCTTCTTTTCTGAAATAACAATTGGATTTAGTAACTCACGGTTTTGATGAAGATTCTTCAAATGCAACAGATATTTGGATTAATCTTCAAATGCAAATAGAAGGGTAAAAAAAATGATATTCTCCAAAAGATTATTAAAATAGAAATAACTTAATATTATTTTAATCAAATAATTATTTTTAAAAGAAAAAGTCAATAGCAATTAAAACACTTTTCTCTTTTTCTCCAATGAAAAGTAAAAAAAGTATAAATTGAAGAGGGAGGAATCAACTCTCCAAATTTGAAGAGAGAGAATCATTTCTTATTTGAAGAATCTTAATTGAAGTGTCTTTTGGAGCCTTAAATATTGAGGTGGCTCTTCAAATAATTAATAAAATCTTATTTGAAGAGTTTTTGGTGATGCTCTTAAGTTTCTATTTTCTTTTCAGTTTTTATCTTAGTTGACAACCCCCTCTTTTCCTTTGCGTGTATCCTTCTTTTATAGCTAAAAACTAGGGTAAATTAAAGTATAGGGCGAGCATATTCTAGATTAAGAAACTACAGATCGCAATCTGATAAGTGCCTTGAGCAAAATCTTTTCCATTGTTGTTGCAAGATTGTTACAGCAATTGATGCCACAAAAACCACTACATCATCTACATTGTTTCATAATTGTTTCAATTTTCTATAACGAAGTTTTGTTCTATTGTTTGCAAGCCTATTGCCACAACATCCTTCCCATGAAATTTGAACTTCCGGTTACCTACAATTATGCATATGTTTTAAGTAAACGACTTTCGAAATCAAACAAAAATTTATTAAACTTAAACTAAAATGAATGTTAATGCAAACTATCATTAAAATGTGCTAAAACACATTAATTACTCTCTAAGTAATCTTGATTTGACCCTAAAAGTATCATGATAACTCTCATTTCATAGAGTTATCATTGAGCTACATGCAAGATGACCTTATGTGTAAGTTCGAAGAGTATTGTATGCCTCATGAAATGTAGCTTGAATGAAAAATTAGGTGGTACTTCGTGAAAGACAACATTTGTCCATAAGGTTCCTAATAACGCAACTTTTGCGCAGTAAAATTAAAACAGATGGCGGAAGCTCTAGAAACCTCGGATCGACTTCATTCAAAAACGAAAATCAAGAGGAAAGATTGAAGTTTAATTACCTCACTTGCAGGTTTCAGAAATGGCTTCGTGATATAGGAGAAAAAGACTGAAAACAGCAAGCTATGAACACTGTCCACAAAATACAGCTCTCCACAAACAGCTTTTGTTTTGCCACGATCTGAGATCCTTTAAGCGCCCCAATTGTGATGCCTCTAATAAGTACACACTTAGAAATTTTCTAGGAGTTCAGAGGATTTGGAATCTCGAAATTTCATTAAGAAATGAGAGAGACAATGAAGAAACATGAATGCTAGCTCATGTTCACTCATCCCCACTTGTAAAGCCACCATTATCTCTAATAATGGCATCAAACATTATCATGTGCTAGACCCACCCACTTAGCCTTATTTATTGAAATTGATCTCATCACTTCAATAAACTATTTAATCAAATAAATAAATAGCTAAATTAATTAATTTCGGAATTAATTAATTAACCCCATTTTGATCACATCAAATGGTTAAATGTGGGCTTCTCTTGTGATATGTTCTAATGCTTTCTCTTAATCCATATTGGATCCAATAAAAGCCCATAATTCTAAACCCAAAATTGGTCTAGAAGTCCATAATCATATATGAACCCGAACATGTCCAAAATGATCATTTTACGTGCTCGATATTACATAATGTTTAATTGAGGATTTATGAAATTTATTTTGTTCCTTAAACTATTTATAAAACATCTAAATTTCTATCTTAAATCATATTTAAGATATATTTATATTTATATTCATTCTCAATGAATTATAATATAAATATTGATTTTCCTACAATTAGGAAATTTAACTCCTCATTGTCTAGAACTCCTTTTTCATTTCTATATGGTGCGTGACCTTTTAGGTTCTTAGTTATAAGGTAGTAGAACTATTTTAATGATAACTCTTTATTCATTAAATGATGCTAAACTCTTTAGTCATCAATTAGAACCTTTCTAATGACCTTACGATGCATTGGTAATACGCTTTACCAATATTGATCTTAAGGTTTCTACAAGTCATGAATGACACCTAGCAGTATATCACAACCATCCAAATAACAAGAATTGCTGGATCTATAGAACCTACTCCATTGTAACTTTATGTCTTGGTCTTTTCATCATCTATGTCCAGAGAAAAGCACGGCTTATAGTTTATTATGTTAAGTAGTTGTGTTTTATCTCAAAATAAATCTACATAAACTTGGCATGATAATATAATTTGAACTCCTTCAAATATATTTCACCTTGGCCAAGGATTTCTCATGCCAATTCATATTATCTCGTAAGGACATCCTTTTCGTATATTACAAAGTGATGAATTCCATGTTGGCCATACACTTGTCTTCATACATAGCCAACCATGACAGCTATTGCTAGATCTCTTCCGTGATTAGGAATCAATCTTTATGCATTCACATATCAGAGATGTCTATGTATAAGACATCTGTTAAGCCTCAGGTCTAAAGACCATTACTAAACATAGTATCTGATACAATGTATAATAAGCCATTAACACTCAAAACCATTTGGCTTACTATATTTGGTCAAGTTTAGTAAACTCGTTCTCTTAACAAGTATCTATGTGTTTGACTTAACGTCTCATGTCAATGATATGAAACTCACCATCCATTTTAGTATCACATACCATAAGGAGTCATAACACATACTAGTGTTTATAGGAATTTAGAATGTCCAATCATAAATCCACCACTAAGAGCTATTTTAGAAGTATAGTACAAAGGATACACGTTTCATATTCTCGACATACTCGAGAATGTGTTCTTTAACTATTTTGCTTCTTGGACTATATTCATTAAATTAATTTATGAATATTGATAACTTTGCATTTTATAAATATCAAAATGCTATTCAAATACAATCATTCCCTAAACAATCAAATTACTATTCGATTGGCCTTTAGGGCATGTTACTAACAATCTCCTACTTGCACTAAAGCCAATCGCTATGATATCTCATACCCATCTTCTCAAGATGACAATCTAACTGCTGTTGAGTAAGTGCTTTAGTCAGAGGGTCCGCAGTGTTATCAGCGGATGTTACTTTCTGCATAGTGATATCACTCATTCCAATGATTTCTCTCAATGTGTTTGGACTTCTTGTGAGACCTTGGTTCCTTAGCTTGTGCTATAGCTCCATTGTTGTCACAATATAATGATATTGACAACACAACGGTTGGAACCACTTGAAGTTGTTGAATAAACTTCCGTATCCAAACAACTTCTTTTGCTGCATCTGATGTAGCTATATATTCCGCTTCAGTGGTAGAATCTGCAATAGTTGCTTGCTTGGAACATTTCCAGCTTACTGCTCCACCATTGATAGTGAATAAAAATCCTGATGTAGATTTTCTGTCATCTACATTTGACTGGAAATCTGAATCTGTGAAGCCTTCAATTTTTAGCTGATCCTCTCCATTTGTTAAGAACAAATCTTTAGTTCTTCTTAAGTACTTAAAGATATTCTTAACTGCAGTCCAATGTTCCTCACCTGGATTACTCTGGTATCTGCTAGTGACACTCAGTGCATGAGCTATATCCGGTCTAGTACAGAGCATAGCATACATAAGACTTCCAATTGCAGAAGCATATGAAATCTTATTCATTCGCTCTTTCTCATCATAAGTTTTAGGACTCATGCTTTTAGAGAGATGAATTCCATGTCTGAAGGGTATAAAACTCCTTTTGGAATCCCACATATTAAATTTCTTCAATATCTTTTCTATGTACTTAGCTTGAAATAGACCTATTAATCTTCTGGATCTATCTCTATAAATCTTGATGCCCAAGATATATATTGCATCTCCTAGGTCTTTCATGGAGAAGTTTTGAGAAAGCCAAATTTTGACAGAAGACATTTGTCCAATGTCGTTTCCTATAAGCAATATGTCATCTACATATAGCACAAGGAAAGTTATTGCACTCCCACTGACCCTTTTGTAAACACATGGTTCATCCTCATTCTTGATGAAACCAAATGATTTGATTGCATCATCGAATCGGATGTTCCAACTCCTGGAGGCTTGTTTTAGCCCATAAATGGACTTTCTTAGCTTGCATACTTTATGAGGATTTGTCTTAGATTCAAAACCACAAGGTTGTATCATATAGATATCTTCGTCAATGTACCCATTAAGAAATGCAGTTTTAACATCCATTTGCCAAATCTCATAGTCATAATATGCTGCTATAGCCAATAAGATTCTGATGGACTTTAGCATGGCTACTGGTGAAAAGGTTTCCTCATAGTCTATACCTTGTATTTGACGATAACCTTTAGCTACCAACCTTGCTTTATAGGTCTCTACCTTTCCATCTAAGCCTATCTTCCTCTTGAAGATCCACTTGCATCTAATAGGTATAATACCTTCGGGTGGATCCACTTGAGTCTAGATTTGGTTGGTTTTCATAGAGTTCATCTCTAAATCCATGGCTTCAAGCCATTTCATAGAGTCAATATCTGATATTGCCTCTTCGTAACTAGTAGGATCATCTCTATGATCCGTATCACTCAATAAAAATATATCGTTCATCTGATGAAGAAAACCATATCTTTCTGGTGGGTTAATTATCCTACTAAATCTACAGAGCTGTTGTGTTCCTCGTGTTTGTACTTGAACAGGCTCTTCATTGGATTTATCCTCATTAGAATTCTCAATAAATTCTAATTTTTTTCTTGCCCACCTTCTTGAATAAACTTTTTTTCAAGAAATACGACATTTTTACTGACCAATACCCTTTGGTTAGATTAGATGTAAAAGTAATAACCCAAAGTTTCCTTTGAATATCCAATGAACCTCCCACTATCTGCTTTAGCTTCAAGTTTCTCACTCTTGAGTCTCTTGATAAAAGCAGGACATCCCTAAATCCTAAGATGATTTAGGCTTGGTTGTTTACCATACCATATCTCATATGGTAGTTTAGGTACGGACTTGGAAGGTACTCTGTTTAGTACATATGTTGCAGTAAGGAGAGCATATCCCCAAAGAGAAATTGGTAAGTCTGTACAACTCACCATTGATCGCACCATGTCTAACAATTTGCGATTTCTTCTCTCAGATACTCCATTAAGCTCTAGTGTACCTGGAGGTGTCCATTGTGAAACAATACCATTTTCTTTAAGGTAAGACTGGAATTCTCCACTGAGATATTCACCACCTCGATCTGATCGTAGGGTTTTAATAAATTTTCCAGTCTGTTTCTCTACTTCATTTCGGTATTCTTTGAACTTTTCAAAGGATTTAGATTTATACTTCATTAAGTATATTGAACAATACCTTGAGTGATAGTCGATAAAAGTTATGAAGTAGTAATATCCACCCCTTGCCATTTCATTAAATGGCCTACATACATCAGTATGTATAAGTTCAAGTAAATCAGTGGCCCTTGTACTTCGTCCAACGAAGGGTGCCCTGGTCATTTTTCCTTGAAGACATGATTCACAAGTTGGATAAGGTTTTAAACCAAATGGACCTATTAGTCCATCTTTAGCCAATTTTGTGACTCATTCGATTGGCCTTCAGGGCATATTACTAATGCTTCGACCATTAAATAAAAAGGGCTCAACATAAAAAATAATGGACATGTATTGACTGATGAGCAATATGTTCAGGCAATCATACGATCACTTCCTAATAATTGGGAATATATGAGAGTTAACATGGCTTATAATTATAGCATTTAGACATATAATGATATCGAGTTCATTTGGAACTATATAATGATCACCTAGAGGCTGTTAAAACTTCTAGCCAACTTTATATGGCTAACTATAAGCCATAGAAAGCTTTGGGCTTCAAGCGCAAAAAAAAGAAAGAATACTTTTCAAAGGAAAAAGAGAATTGTGACAGCTCAAGGGAACCCTAATAATAGAAAGCACATGAAAGGAAAGCACGTTGGATATAAGAAAGACAAGACTAAAATGAATTGTTATAATTCTGGCAAATTAGGCCACTTTGCTCATGAATGCGCTGAGCCAAAAAGGTATAATTCATCTCCACAAATTTATGTTCTAATTATGTGATAAATTTTATTTTTTTAACTGAATCTCGTCCTTCAAGGACTGTAGACTCAAGACCAACAGACCACATAGCTGGAGAGCGTGGAGCATTTGTGGAGTATCGTCGAATTAATCAAGGAACAAAGTGGTATATGTGGGTAACAACTCAAGGATTGAGGCAAAATGAATTGACACTTGCGAGTTAGAGTTGCGTGGTGGCCAAATATTTTATCCATGATGTTCTTTATACTCTAAACATCCAACAAAACTTAGTCTCTATTACTGTTCCTCTTAGAATGGGATATCAATTACAATTTTATGGTGTTAGTTTAAAGATTGTTCTTAATTCAACTCTAGTTGCTGGTGGTTATTTTTTAGATGGTTTTCCTCTTTTGGATACTAATTATTATTATTCCAATAATAATATTTTTTGGTAAATACATTATCCAATGTGGATGTAAATACTTGGCATGCTATACTAGGACACGTGGGGCAAGAAAGAATGAATAGATTAGTTAGAGAAAGCTTATTAGGCTCACTCGCCAATATTGACTTGCCTATTTGTGAAAGTTGTCTAGCTGAAAAAGCAACTAGAAAACCATTTGGCAAAGCTACTAGAGCTAAAAGTCCATTGTAAATAGTCTATTTGGACATTCGTGGACCAATGAGTGTGAGGGTTAAATATGGAACCATGTATTTTATCACATTTATTAATGACTACTTACGCTTTGGTCATGTTTATTTGATTTCTCATAAATCTAAAGCATTGGATTGCTTTAAATCCTACTTGAATTTAGTAGAGAATCAATTAGACAAAAGATCAAAGTCTTAAGAACAAATCGTGGGTGTGAATACCTTTTAAAGCAGTTCAAGGAATTGTGCAATAATAAAGGTATTGAGAAACAACTAACTATTCTAAGGACTCTACAACAAAATGGTGTTACAGAAATGAGGAATAGAACATTACTCGAGATGGTTAGGTCTATGATGGCATCATTGATTGCCATTTATGTACTTAATTGAGTTCCAAGTAAGTCAGTAAGTTTTACTCCATATGAGTTGTGGATAGTTAGAAAACTTGATCTTACTCATTTGCGTCCCTAGGGGTCTGCAACGTATGTTCACAACTCATCTCATAAACATGGGAAATTGGGTCCAAGAGGAAAGAAAAGTTTCTTTATAAGATACCTAAAACACTCCAAAAGATATGTATTCATATGTGAACACGATGACGGAAATATAACTGAGACAAAGTGAGGAGATGTTTCATTTTTGGAAAATGAATTATTAGCATTTCAGAAGTTGACAAAGATGTTACTTTTTTGGAAAATGAATTATTAGCATTTTAAAAGTTGACAAAGACATTCATCTGTATGAGTTGAATGATTTAGAGGTTAATGACACTTCTGATTTACAAATTGAGAGAAACTTAGATATACTGGGAACATTAATCCTAGTAGGAGTCACCCATAAGATGAGCCTACTCCACAAGACAACTCAATTCGTAAAAGCAATTGCATACCCATTCCACGTCGTCGTTTTGAGATTGAGAATGAGGCATTTATAGTTGCTTTACATGATGGTGATGAGCCAAGAACTTATAAAGACGCCATCACATTATCAACCAAGGAATTATAGATTGAGGTAATGAATGGATGAAAAAATAGAGTCTATGAAATCAAACCATATCTAGGACTTGGGTGATCTATTGCTTAACTGAAAAGCCATTAGAAACAAATGATTTTTACGTGTTAAACAAAAGGTGGATGGCATAATTGAATGATACAAGGCACACTTGGTAGCGAAAGGATATACCCAACAAAAGGGTATAACTTATGAGGAAACGTTTTCTTCAGTAGTAAAGTTTGCTTTTATAAGATTAATTTTAGTAATTGTTGCACACATGGACCTTGAATTACATCAAATGGATGTTAAAACAATTTTTCTCAATGGAGAATTAGAGGAAGAAATTTATATGAAACAGCTAGAGGGTTATATAACCAGTTACCAAGAGCGCAAAATTTGTAAGCTAAAAGGGTCTATGTATTGGCTAAAATAATCCTCTAGACAATGGTATCTCAGGTTTCATTAATCTATAATGTCTTATGATGACAGAAGAAGACCATTGTGTGTATGTTAAAAGGTTTGAAGGTAACTTTGTTATCTTATCTTTATTTGTAGACGATATATTGTTGGCTGAAAATAATGAGTTTGTCCAAATCATCAAGGAATGGTTATTTCCAAACTTTGAAATGAAAGATATGGGTAAACCATTTTATATCTTGGGAGTTAAGATCCGCAAGGATCGTTCTAGAAAACTTTTAATTTTGTCACCAGAGTCTTACATTAGAAGAATTCTTAAAAAATTTAAAATAGATAAGCGTAAACCTATAGATACTCCTATCTCCAAAAAAACAAACTTTTAGCCTTGAAACGTGTCCAATGAATCTAAAAGAACATTGTGAAATGACACGAGTTCCATACTCGAATGCTATTGGAAGTCTCATGTACACTATGATGAGTACAAGGCCAAATATTTACTATGCTATGGGGTTGGTAAATAGATACCAATCAAATCCTGGGCGCAAATATTGGAATGTTGTCAAAAGGATTTTAGCATATTTGAAAGGCACTGACTGTTCTTTATGTTATCAAGGTGGTGCTTTATGCTTAATTACATACACAAACAACGATTAAGTAGGCAATCATGATGAGCACAAATCAATCTCATAGAATAGCAAAAAGTAAACATGCATGGCTTTGTCAACTATAGAAGCAGAATATGTGGCATGTTTAGTTGTAGTATAAAAGGTTGTTTGGCTTAAGCGTTTCTTAGATGATCTTGAGATTGTTACTGTGATAGCCAAGCAACCATATCCTTTACAAAGGATATAAAATACCACAGCAAGTCCAAACACATAGAGACCAAGTACAACTTTGTAAGAGATATTGTGGTGAAAAAAGAAGTGTTGATGTAACACATATCAACACGCTTCATGATTGCAGCCCATTTACTAATGCCATGACATGAAATGTTTATCTCACACATACGCAATCTTTGGGGTTACGCAGATTGTAAAGTTGTACTTGATGAGATTTTGTTTTTTGGATGATTTTAATAACATTTTTTCAAAATTTTCAACTGATATTAGCATGATTACACACAATACTAAAAGATGTCTTTAGGTTTCGATCGACTTTCTTACACAAGTACTCACCTCAGTTATTAAGAAAAGCAAACTGAGATGAGACACAAGATTAAGAAAAAGTACGGGGTACGTTCTCATGGAGATCATATCTTGAAAATGTCACCTTGACTAGATCAAGATGAGAACATGATTAAGCTAGATACGAGTTCATTTAGCGCCTTATAAAGGCGAGCTTATTGAGACTCAATTTGGGCGCTTGAATAGCGAGTAATTTCATATATGTACAATGAATTGTTAAACATATGCTCTTATACAAAGAGAATTCAAGGTAATGCATGATTCATAACATGCGTGCTTTTGCGACCAAAAAAAAAATGAGTGAATGAATCCCTGCTTCCTCATTGTACAAGTTCCTTTGAAGTATAAGAAGGACCTTGACAATTATCTTTAGTCACCATCGACTATATCTTAAAGGAAAAGACTGGTGATAACTACTCTAGCATGTTTTTCTATGACCATGAGGTTAATCGACCTATGAAACATGTCTAAGAAAACAACGAGTCTAGAACTAAAAGATATGAGTAGGATAGGAAGATCTATTCTCTTTACATCTGACTTATGCATTCACCAGTTGATTGTATAATCTACTTAGGGATGAATATAATTGTGAATACATAAAGTGCATAGCGTCAAACATAATTTTTGTTAAGGGATTAAATATGCTTGTACCAATGTAATGGAGAATGAATCTAGAATACATGATGAACAAGTTATTGGAATCTTTTGCAAATGGTGCAATTGAGATTTCTTATCTCCAATAGATATGTTGTGTTCATGGGTCACACATTGCATTTACCTGTATGATACTGCTGTAGTGGCTTTGTACCCAAATACCCTACTCTCGTTGCTTTGGTTACTCAATCATCCCATCACATGCGAGTGGGAGATGTTATATTTAGGCACCCATGATGGGCTGACTTTATCCAACTTGAGAGATAAGTTAAACTTATAATTTATCTAGGATTCTTATAAGATAAACTTAGTATTTTACCTAAATCCTAGTCACATAAGATGTGGCTTATTCAAATAACTATAGGAAGTTTATTTGAATTAAACTACATTTATTGTACTATATAAGCACTAAATGGGTGGGTACAAATGCGTACAATAATAATAGTAATAATAATAATCAAAGTAACATCATAAAGAGAGTGATAGAAAAGGTAAAAGGTAGTGGGTTATTGCTTTGTGAATTGAGCGGATTTTCCAGCCACGTGATTGTCCTTCGACCATCATTGACATAAGCTCATTATGATGCATTCGTGAAGGTTCCAATAATCAGTTCCTCTTTGTTGCGATATGTTCGTGAAGGTACTAGGAAATCCATTCTTTGAGATTGGAAGGAATCTATTATTTGCTTCTACAGATTTGTGACGATTTGTTTTTGCATCAACCAACAAGGTATGAATTTGGTTGATAAAATAAAATTGCATTATTGATTAAGAAAATCAACAAACCCATTATTTGAAATGAGCCACTCTATTAGTTAACATTGAATTGTTTTATGGTTGCTATAATAATTTTAAAATAAATTTAATTTTTATCGACAATTTCATTTATTAAATTAGGAGGTGTAAAATAAGACATTAATTTTGGCAAGTAAAAGCAAAAGAATTGCAGGGAATAAATTCGGCAACTATAGTGGCAGTAAAATAATTTTTGAATTTTTTTGTGGGGAATTAGTATGGTCAAGTTCCTTGCAAAAATCAGGGCTTACATTGGCTGCTAAAAGGGACTTTTTGTGAGGCCACTTATTGCAACCATCAATATTTTTGTTAATACATTAATTTTGGCTGCAAAACGTTTTTGCCACCAAAATTGTTCTTATATTTGTGAGGAAAACTTTTAGTGGCAAAAACTAATTTTTCTTGTAGTGCTTTTGCTCGAAAACCCTTGTTTCTTATAATTTGTAGTCTTGATTCGCACTCTCATCACAAAAAATTAGGGGATTGATGTTTGGGGATAAAATATGGTGACCACAATCCAGTGTTTGCTTGAAACCTAAACATGCTTGACTCCAATAAAATAAAGGTTAATTACTAATGAGCTAAGGAGAGAAAAACTATCAAGAGCAGATATCTTGGGAGGAGAAAAGTTCAGATTAGTCAAAGTGCAACAGTACTACTCAAGTGGTACTTTCTTTTTCTGCCTGAAACCTGAATAGGTTTAAATTTTGTTGAAATCTGAATGACATTTCATTTTTCTTTTTTAAACATATAAGTGGAATCTCATTTGTTCCTATAAATTAAAAATAAAACATAGTTATTTGATATTTTATGTCCCTACAAGTCAAATAAAAAGAAAAAGAAAAAAAAGAACTGGGTTTTACATTTTAGGAAAAAAAATTTAATGAATATACTTTTGGGATATTATGTTAACTTCCTATCAAAACATTTTTTTCATTTAAATAAAAGTCACAAAGTTTATATTTTCTATTTAGATGTAAATGTTTGAATATCATACATATGTTATGAAAACAAACAAGTAAATTTAAAAACAAATGACAAAATTTTAGACTTCAGACATTTCGCAAACAAACCGTCAACATAAACACCTGGAAATTCAAAATAAGTAAGTTAAACTTTTGTCTCTTTAGACTTTCTTTTACTTTTACTGTGTTTACATTTAGGTTTTTTCTTTCCTTTTCTATTACACTAAAAATTGAAAACTATTTTTTTTTAGTAAACCCAAAAAATTGACTTGAGTGCTGGAAATTAACGTCAGAATATATAACTTCTTATTGCTTTTAATGGTTGCAAGTATTTGCGGAAAATCTGCTTGAGTTCATGGATTCGTCCAGAATTTAAGAGATTGGCAAACTGCCCTCACACATGAAAATTTAAATGTTGGCTTTGAGGTTTAGTTGCTAGCTAACAAATCGACTAAACAAGATTTTAACGTCAACAACATGTTTTAATTAAGAGTTTGAAAACCTTTCATCTCTAATGACATATTAATTTCAGCTTAAATAAACTATTATTAATTAATTTCCTACTTTTCCAATTCTCAGATAAACTCGAAACCGAGCAACCTTTTGACTCTGGCCATCTTCATTCCAAGCAGCCTTAAACTTCTCCATCACATTTTCTGTCAAAAGCTCAACACCTTTGTCGTTAGCCTTCTGATATGCTGAACATGACCTTATGAACTTGAAGTAATCATCTAAATCCATCAGCTTCTCTCCAACAAAACTGATCGAACGGCCCCGTATTCTCATATCCATCAACAGGCTCAAATGGAAAATCAATGCTCATGTGCTTGTTGTCCACCAATTTACGTTGTGGTGTCCAAAATGGCTTACAATCAATGGTATCGAATGATTTGAAAACTGCACCGACGGATTCATTGATTTCGGGCATGGTATAAGTCCATGCAGCTATTACTCCGCTAGGTTTTTTGAGTACCCATTTTACTTGTTTGTAAAATTGACGTAAGTCAAACCAACGTAGTGCTGAAGCAATGGTCGCTAGATCTACACTTGATTGTGTTGTCACATTTTGTTCAAGCTCAGTTTTGGACATGGTTAGAGGAGTAAGTTAATACCGAATGTTGGGGAGCTTTATTACGAATTTTTCTTGTTTTGGGCTTGTATCTGTAGCAATGACGTGTTGATAGATCTGTGCTAGCTGAAAACATAAAATTGTGAGAAATCATAAAATATAGTAGGCTATAACAAAAGTACTTAGAATTGAGAGGGCCAAATATTAAAATTACATAGGTATCATGAAATTTTAACTGCTACATTTTTTGGGTAATTTAACTTTTTTCATCCCCAAAGTGTTGGGAAAATATGCTCTTTAAAAGCAAATGTGCTTATTTAATTGTAATCAATATTTTTTTATTAATAAAATTAATGAGGTATTTTATTCAAATATCTTAATTGCATTAATATTTTTATTGAAGTCCATTTAATCATATTATATGTATTTATGTGATTACCATGTAGATTCATAGAAGATATAAATACAAGTTATCTTATAATTAAATTAATTTAGTTTGCAGTTGATAAATAAAGTTGGGCACTTTATTTAGGTATAGACTATAATAAATTCATTGAATGATTTGTCTTAATCATGTATGAATTTATTGATGTAGTACGAATACATTGAACATGACCACATATGAGATTTAATTAACTTTGTAATAACTGTCAGGCTTATTAAATCTCGTAGGTATTAATTTTACTGCAATCTTAATCTTGAGTTAATTATAATTTCATGATGGTAATTATTATTCCATTGAGTTACCAATGGGCATGACATATACTTGTAATCTAGATTACCTGGTATCTTAGTGGGAACATTTATGAGTATTGGAGTTATAGGTTAACAATATAGAATTTGTACAACACATCTTTTGATGTGTTTTCAGCACTTGATCATAGAATTCTCTGGCCAGAGTGTGTCAACATATTTAGTATGTTGAAAATGATCATTAGAGAAAACTAGTAAGTATCAAGGAATAATATGTTATTAAATTGATTAGACAGTTGATATATCAATTTAATTAACGATGTGGTATAAAGGATTGTGTAGTAAAGAAATCAATGTGTCTTGGAACGAATTATTATTTGAGCATACAATTATGGAAGTCATATCCAATACTTTAGTGGAGTAGATTTGGAATTAAATAATTGTGCTAGTTTAATTACAAGCCTAATTATTGTAGCCATTATTGTATGTTCCCAAATGATCCCCGGGTTAGCTCATTTCATAAGTAAGATAATCAGTTATTTAAGTCAAAAGCCTAAATATATCATTTAGTGGGAGGCTCCATTTAATTAGCTTGTGTGTGAGGGGCATTATGTTATTTTACAAGGTGGGTCCCCTATAGAAAAAGCAAGTAACGTGAGTTTTGTTTTTCATTATTTGGAGCATAGGATTTTCACTAAAAAGTGATATAAAAGAATTATTTTCTCTAAAGAAAAAACGTGCAACCACTTTATACAGATTAGAGAAAAATATTTTTCTCTCTATTGTTGGAAGAAAAATTTTCTCATGCTAGTTGCTTTGGTAGTGATAAAGGCGCCACACGTCAAGTGCAGATCAAATATTAGTCATAACCTGGAAGATGATTGGTGATAGTTCGTGATCTTACAAGCGTGGTGGTGACAGATCATGATCTAACAGGCGTGGTAGTGATGGATCGTGATCTGGGAGCCTAAATCACTTCAGTGGAAAAATCTAAATCGGATTTTTAAGGTACGATTTCTAGATTACAAATTCTTATATATTATGTGAGAGCGATCTTATAAAGATTTTATAAAAACCTGATCTTTCCCCAACAATTGGTATCAGAGCCATCTTATATTAATATATAAGAATTTCGTATGAAATTAATCTTGATATTTATGTATTAGAGTGGCACAATTTATTCAGATATATATTATTTATTTAATATATGAATAAAACATGTCTGTGGTTTATCTTAATTTATGGTTAGACTCTCTGTCGTATTTTTTGTTTGGATCTGTAATAAGAGGGATGGTTTTTTTATCACTACGTTTCCCTTTTAATTTATTTTACCTTTATAGAAATTTTGTAAGCCAAAATTGCCCTAGGAAATTTGCAAATTAACGGAAAATAATCACGGATGTCAGAGCAGAGGAAACGAATTCCGGAAATTTCAACGGCGACCACGAAATCGACCACAACTAGTGCATTTGCTGCCGAGATTATGCAGCGCCCGCTGCACGTGCATGCCAACAGCGCCCGCTGCATGTGCATGCCAACAGTGCCCGCTACATGTGCATGCCAATAGTGCCCGCTACATGTGCATGCCAGCAGTGCGTGCTGTAGGCAGCACACACTACACGCAGCACACACTGCAAGCAGCACACACTGCAAGCAGCACACGCTGCGCACATGGCCCACTTGGCTAGCAGCGCGCTGCAATGCTGCCAGCAACGTAAGCAAGGGCTTCCAGTTGCACGGGCGGGTTTAATGCATTTCCGGCGAGGCGGCAGCGGTTGGAAATGCGTTGGAGATCGGCGGCTATCCGGTGTGAAAATGATGAACAATGGTTGTTTTGTGGAGATGGCAGCTGGTGAAGAAGGGAGAGAAAAAATGGATGCAGGGTTTCAATGGTTTTTATCTTTGAGGTCCCTAAAGTTCCATAATTGTTCTTTATAAGGTTAAATTTTTTTGCAATTAAATCCAAAAATAGTTTTGGGTTTAATGAATTCTAGTTTTAGGCCCAATTTCAATTGGGCTTAATGGATTAAAAAGTATAGAAAAAATTGAATACATTAAATTTATTTTTGGTCCAAAAGTTTTATTTTAATAAAAAAATTATTTCCTTTCAAAATTAAAGTTGGACCAATAATAAATTTAAAAGTCAAATTTCCCCTAGTCCATCAGCAAAGACAAGCTTATGGAAGATGAACATTGACAAGAAACCCAATGAAGATTAGGCTTAGGGTTAATATATTTTTCATTATTAGAAAAGCTATGAATTAAGATTATTTAATTGTTTTTCTATATGTTATGTTTTGGATGATAACATACTATGATAACATGTCATATAAAATAGGTAGTGCCACTCTATGCATAATGATACATGTCATTCATTAATTATGAATCTCATAATATTGTTTGTAATTTATGTATGCTTAATAATATTGGACATCGTCTAAATAATATTATAGGAAGCATGCAATTAGCAATATGTATATTTTAAAAAGGAAAAACCAACTTTAAAATATTGAGTGGGAGAGGGAAAATTCAAGATAATTTTCCCACGAGCTCCATTGTCAGTTCAATAATAAAATTATATATATACCTCGACTTCATGATACAGTGATGCTCCCTTTAGAGGGTATATATATTAGATATTTTATTTGATAAACTTCTTCAAAAATAAAATTGAAATATTTTTCAATCGATTGTTCGCCCTAACAGTGACTATTGATATGAAAAATACGTAAATTGAAACAATGGTTACACACTCAACTAAAATTTGTTATTAACCTTCCCAACGAAGCTCTGTTAACAAATTTAGGCCCAAAGGGATAACAATAATTAATTATCATGTCTCTATATGAAAGTAAATAATATAATGGATAATTAGGTCTAATAAGTGTAGACATGACTTCCCCAATGAATAGCTTGTCAAAGCAATACTAGATTATCATTACAATAAATTAAAATGCATTTATGGTTTTTTAAATTTTTGTCATTTATTGTGAATATTGTTTCAAAGTATTTATGCATGTCTATTTTGTTTTTTCAGAAAATGCCTTCCATCAACTCATTATTAATTATCCTTGTTAAAAATGAACTCACTGGCGAAAATTATTTAGATTGGAAACGCAATCTATTTAATATTCTCACTGCTAAAGACTGTAAATATGTGTTGACCCAGGCATGCCCTCCAAAACCAACATTATATGATTATAGAAATCAAAGGGAGCCTTATGAGAAATGGTGTGAAGCTAACAAAATAGCTAAGTGCTATATATTGGCTTCGATTTTTGTGGAACTGCATAAGAAACATCGGAGCATGGAAACAGCCGTTGAAATAATGGCTAGTCTTCATCAGATGTTTGAGCAAAATACCCATTTTGCCAGAGAAGCAGCATTAAAACATATTATGGATACTAAGATGGAAGAGGGCATAATAGTTCGTGATCATGTCCTCAAAATGATGGACTATTTGAATGAGGTAGAGATTCATGGTGTTCAAATCAATGATAAATCAAATATTAACATGGTGATTGGATCTTTACCTGATACATTCAAAGAGTTTAAGGCCAGCTATATCTTAAACAATAAAGATATGACCTTAATTGAATTAATGCACGAACTACATGCTATAGAAGAATTTTATCATAGCAGAAAACTTCCTGAAAAATGATTCTCTTCAAGGCTTAAGTCAAAAGACAAAAATGAGCAAGAAAGAGTTGAGATTGACAAATTGTCCACTAAAAGAAGTGGCAAGCCAAAAGGCAAGTGTTACAAATGTGGACAGGAGGGTCACTGGAAGAAAGATTGTCCTAAGATTATTAAAATCAGGTATAGGAAATCTTTAAGCTTCCTAATTAGTTCAGATTTCTTTTGATTTATAAAATAATGAATTTTGAGATAACTAATCTTATTTCTAACTCATTTATTTGGTTTTCAAGAAACCAAGAGATTAAATAGAGAAAGCTTCAAACAGCAGTTGAGGACATGCTAGTTTATATCAATTGAAAAGCTAGATCAATTTTAAAAGACTTAAATTTTTGATATTTGTCGTTATTTTTCCAAATATTAGAGGAATTTAATTTCGGTGACTTGTTTTTAATCAGGAGTACACTGTTATTTTTTATCCTCTATTTATTATTTATTTTGGTTATTTATAAAGACAATTTATATCATATAAGTCCATTGATATATTCAAAGTAAGATATAATGATAAAGAGTATATGCATTTATCTAAGAAAAGAAATGTTTCTTTAAACCAAAATCACCTCTGATATTTATGCTTAAGTCATATAAACTATAATAAGATTTTAAGAAAATGATTAATGATAGACTTGTTGGCTTATTAAGATTGATCATTGTAACTCTATAAATCTTATTTAGAAAAGTAATATGACGAGAATGCTCATTTAAGAGCTAAAAGCATAATATTGTATCTGATGATTTAACACATACAAATGTATACAGACTAATTAGTTTACATGTTATAAGAGGTTATGAGTATTCTATTAATCTTATTGATGAATATTCATTTTATTTATGTTTGTCTAAATGTGTCATGATTCCATTGCTTTTGAAATTCAAAAGAGTATGTGGATAAGATAGAAGCAATTAGACAGGAACATAAAAGAACTTCGATATGATTGAAACAAAGAATATATCTATGGAGAATTCAAGCACTATTTGATTGTCAATGAACACTATGATACGATAGTGTAATTAAATGGACAAACAAGAATCTTTTGGATAAAACAAGACATATATACTAAGTGGTTTATCATTTACCTTTTTTATTCCAGATATTAGTATTTAAAACTACAAAATTTATTGAACTTAGTTTCATCTATCTTGGTGTCTACTCCAATAAATTATGAAAAAGTCACAAACATGGTTTGAGAAACATTCGTATTTGGAGTTTGCTAGTATTTCTACTAAAATCAGAGGTAGAGAAGATGGATTTGTGTTTAGAAGCTTGCATGTTTAAGGTATCTTAATGGAATAAGGGAAAGTTTGAATTATAGTCCTTAAGATATGAATGTATTTATAGATATATTCTTTACTATTTTTTTAGGAAGACTATATGATGACTTATAACCTAAGAGTAAGGTAAAACTAGAGAAATAAAAAAGTTTAGGTTGATGCTCAGCTTTCAACACCTGTTATAGAACAAGAAGAACAGCAACAACCAGCTGATCAGCACTAGATTATCCCCGAACTACCATCACTTTTAGAATCTCGTCGTAGTGGGAGAGTAACTAGGTTACTTGCGAGATACATGTTTTTGGGAGAAACCTATAAGGCTATCTCAAATGAACATGTACAAGATCCCACTAATTACAACGAAGCTGTAATAGATAGAGATGTTGAATTTTGGAGAAAAAGGCCATGAATCAAGAAATGGAATCTATGTATTCCAATAAAGTCTGGAAACTTGTAGAGGCACCAAATGGGGTAAAACCCATAGGGTGTAAGTGGATCTACAAGAGAAAAAGAGGAGTAGAAGGAAGGGTGGAAACATTTAAAGCAAGATTAGTAGCCAAAAGGTTTACTCAGAAAGAATGAATCGATTATTAGGAAACCTTTTCTGCAGTTGCTATGCTTAAATCCATCAAGATTCTGCTCTCCATTGCTACAATACTAGGTTTTGAAATTTGGCAAATGGATGTCAAGATAGCCTTTCTTAATGGGCATCTTGAAGAAGACATTTACATGCAGCAACCAGATGGATTCGTACAAAAGGCCAAGAACACATGGTATTTAAGTTGCAGAAATCCGTTTATGGATTAAAGCAAGCATCCCGGTCATGAAACATCAGATTTGATCAAGAGATTAAATCGCTTGGATTCATTCAGAATATTAATGAACCATGTGTGTACAAGAAAAGTCAAGAAAAATCTGTAACCTTCTTAATTCGTTACGTAAACGGTATTCTTCTAATTAGAAATAATATAGGAGTATTGACTATAATAAAAAGTTGGTTAGCAAAATAATTTGATATGAAAGATCTGGGAGAGGCAAGTTATATTCTTGGTATCAAGTTACTACGAGACTGGAAGAATAAAACTTTAGTCTTGTCTCAAGCGGTCTATATCGATAAGATATTGGCTAGATTTAGCACGAAAAATTGGAAGATTGGTTTATTACCATTTAGACATGGAATTACATTCTCTAAGGATCAATCACCTAAAACATCTAAAGAGATAGAGAGATAGAGAGAATGAGACGAGTTCCCTAAGCAGAAGTTGTGGGAATTCTCATGTATGTCATGCTTTGCACTAGGCCAGACGTCTGTTTTATGGTATGGATGGTTTACAGATATCAATTTAATCCTAGACCTCAATACTGGAATACGATCGAGCATATTATAAAGTATCTGAAAAGAACTAAAAATTATATGCTTGTGTATTCTGGTGATGAACTCATTCCAATTTGTTATACTGATTCTGACTTTATGTTAGATAAGGATTCCAGAAAATCAACTTTCGGCTATGTGTTTACATTGGGAAGTGGAGCTATTAGTTGGAGGAGTGTGAAACAATCTTATATCGCAGACTCCACAACTGAAGCTGAATATGTGGCTGCATCCGAATCTACAAAAGAAGTTGTATGGCTCCGCAAGTTCCTACAAGATCTTGAGGTGGTACCTACTGTAACTACACCCCTTAAACGATTTTGCGATAATAGTGGTGCGGTAGCTCAATCTAATGAACCAAGGAACCACAAGAAACAAAACCATATTGAGAGGAAGTATCATCTTATAAAGGAATAGTGTTGAAAGGTTATATGACAGTACCCTAAATGACATTAAATGCTAAATGACAGATCTTATTACAATGGCCATTAGTGGGAAACCTTTATAACTTCCACTTAGAGCGCTACAGCATGTGCAATATACCAGATATGCTTTAAGAGCTAGTGGAAGATTGTTGGGAAAATATGTTCTTTAAAAGCATATGTGTTTATTTAATTGTAATAAACATTTTTTTCTGATCAATAAAATTAATGAGGTATTTTATTCAAATATCTTAATTGCATTAATATTTTTATTAAAGTACATTTAATCATATTATATGTATTTATGTGATCACCATGTGGATTCACAGAACACATAAATACAAGTTATTTTATAATTAAATTAATTTAGTTCGCAGTTGATAAATAAAGTTGGGCACTTTATTTAGATATAGACTATAATAAATTAATTGAATGATTTGTCTTAATCATGTATGAATTTATTGATGTAGGACGACTACATTGAACATGATCATATATGAGATTTAATTAACTTTGTAATAACTGTCAGGCTTATTAAATCTCATAGGCATTAATTTTACTGTAATCTTAATCTTGAGTTAATTATGATTTCATGATTGTAACTGTTATTCCATTTGAGTTACCAATGGGCATGACATATACTTGTAGTCTAGATTACCCAGTATCTTGGTGGGAGCATTTATGAGCATTGAAGTTATAGATTAACAATATAGAGTTTGTACAACACATCTCCTGATGGGTTTTCGGCACTTGATCATAGAATTCTCTGGCCAGAGTGTTTCAACATATTTAGTATGTTGAAAATGATCATTAGAGAAAACTACTAAGTATCAAGGAATAAGATGTTATTAAATTGATTGGACAGTTGATATATCAATTTAATTAACGATGTGGTACAAAGGATTGTGCAGTAAAGAAATCAATGTGGCTTGGGACGAATTATTATTCGAGCATACAATTATGGAAGTTAGTTCCAATCTTTTAGTGGAGTAGATTTGGAATAAATAATTGAGCTAGTTTAATTACAGGCTTAATTATTGTAGCCACTATTGTATGTTCCCAAATGATCCCCGGGTTAGCTCATTTAATTGACTGAACCTCTACTGTATTAATAAGCAAGATAACTAGTTATTTGAGTCAAAAGCCTAAATATATCATTTAGTGGGAGGCTCCATTTAATTAGTTTGTGTGTAAGGGGCGTTATGTTATTTTACAAGGTAGGTTCCCTGTAGAAAAAGCAAGTAACGTGAGTTTTGTTTTTCATTATTTGGAGCCTAGGGTTTTCACTAAAAGGAGATATAAAAGGCTTATTTTCTCTAAAGAAAAAGTGTGCAGCCACTTTATACAGATCAGAGAAAAAGATTTTTCTCTCTATTATTGACAGAAAAATTTTCTTGTGCTAGTTGTTTTGGTAGTAATAAAGGCGTCACACGTCAAGTGCAGATCGAACATGAGTTATAACTTGGAAGATAATTGATGACAGTTCGTCATCTAACAAGCGTGGTGGTGACGGATCGTGATCTAACAAGCATGGTAGTGACGGATCGTGATCTGGGAGCCTAAATCACTTCAGTGGAAAAATCTAAATTGGATTTTTAAGGTACAATTTCTGGATTACAAATTCTTATATATTATATGAGAGGAATCTTAAAAAGGTTTTATAAAGAATTTCGTACGAAATTAATCTTGATATTTATGTATTAGAGTGGCACAATTTATTCAGATATATATTATTTGTTTAATATATGAATAAAACACGTCTATGGTTTATCTTAATTCATGGTTAGACTCTTTCTTGTATTTTTTTGTTTGAAGAAATCTAAGTGCATCCCACCTTGTGTGCTAAGCATATCCCACTACTAAGCGTACTCCACTTCGAGGCAGACTTTTGGTAAGCGAACCCGTGTGCGTGGAATTAACCTTCGGTTGCGGGAGATTTGAACGACCCATGACAATAAGCCTAGCTATCCACTATTGTAAAGCCGCCATAAGCCACCACAAAAAAATCTCAAAACCCAAGAGTTTCACAACTTCAATCTGCTTCCATCACCATGAATCTAGCCAATCCACGGGCACCATCATGTTCTTTACCACTAACTCTATTAGGTCTGGCCATTATCACACCAAATCACGGCCACCAGTGTCATGCAAATTTTATTGAACTTGCAAGCGCACGAATCTATTATAGTATAGATCAATGGTGACGAGTGTCGATCCCACGAGGAGGTGAATTTTAATTATATGAAGAATTAATTTTGTATGAGGTGGTTGGATTTGTGGTGGAAGTGATTAAAATTATCTTAAAAATTAGAATTGAAATGGCGAGAAAAAATTAAACTGTAAATTTATTAAATTGACGTACTTGGGTATCTGGATCCGTATCAACATGCATCATGGGCTAAATATTCCTTATTAATACCAATTAAATCATAAGGGGGGAATCCACACCTCATGAACTACGCTCTAATAAATATGGTGCTAAGAGCTTATCGCGCCAAATAATAATAACTTTATACTGGGGAGTCGGTAAAACCAGGGTGGTACTAGAAAATATTATTATTATTTGTCAATGAAAAGTCAAAACATCCACAAAACCTAGAAGGGAAGAGAAAATAAATTTACCAAATAAATCCCATGACACATGTTGAGACTTCACCTTCAACAGAAGTTTGAAAGAAAATTAGCCACTCATAATTGAACTAGGGACAAAATGGAAATTTATTAAAATACGTAGAAAGTACAAGATGGAGAAGGAATTACAGAAATGGAATCCAAAAATGGATTCAAAGATATCAAATTAGGGGGAGGAGACCCCCATTTTATAGATACATCGAGTAAATTATGGTCATCAGATTAAAAATAGTTTGGATGCTCAGGATTGCGCCACGTCATCAGTCAACAATACACGTTAACAGTACGCGTGAACAGTACGCAGTTTAACTATGCGGCTTGAACAGTAATACGATTTGACCACGCGGTTTAAACAGTGACACGGTTTGCACAGTAATGTTGTTTGGTTGAAAATAATCTCATGTGTTGCATGTACCGTACACGCATTTTTTAGTCCACTAATATGCTGCTACGTCACCATCAATAGTTTATAAGAGTTTTAGTCCAACAAGACCATGACACCTCATCAATCAATGCCACATAATCGGTCAATGCCACATCATCGATCCATATATGTGAACAGTAACGTAGACAGTACCGTACATGTGAATAGTACCATACATATGAACAATGTAATTTTTCCTTTTATGCTCCTCCTGAGGTTTTCGATCGTCTTAAGTTCAAAGTGATGTCTGTTTTACTGTTTGATCTCTCGTTTATTGTGAAATGACTATAATGCCCCTAAAATACATAAAATACTTAATTAAAATAAAATACACATAATTAAATTACAAAAAGCGAAAACACATAAAAGTAAGGATTGTTAGTGAGACTTGAAATGTAAAATAACGATTTCTCCTTTATAAAAATGCATTTTCTAACACTCAACACACCCCCCAACCAGCTTATTACTAGTTCCTAGCAAATAAAGCAAAAAAAATTCAAATCCAAAATGTTTTTTTAAGAAACACTCATATTTATTCAATCAGATTAATGATATCGATCAAATAAAAGTATAAGAATTATCTCCAGTCTAAAGGAATATCACACCCACGTCAACCATCCACATGAATCAGCCTAGTAGATTGTCATAGCTACTTTCAAGAATGATATGTCAAATCCCAAAGTCTCACTGGAAATAGTAACACTCTCAAAAAGAAGTTAAACCTAATAAAAATAGTCACTCTAGTGAATGGTAAAAAAAATGATATCACATGCTCTCACCAGAATGAAAGAAATATGCCCTCAGCTTAGAAATAATACGATCTCAAGTCAAATAAAAATGTTAGTCAACCCAATTTATTTATCTTTTTTATTATTATTATGCATCACTACATCTTTTTAGCCTATAAAACTAGCTTCTACTTCAGACTACAGTTCTCTAAAATCAAGAAGGACTTTTATTAGGATGTAACGTAGACTAGGGACATGGCTAACAAATAAGGAAAATAAGAAAAATAAAATGTATGTTTGAGAAAAGTGCAGAGAATTTTTTTTTTTGGGAAGTTGCAAGGTGGATTTCATCTATTATTTTTTTTAAGCAATAATTTTTTTTCTTCTTTCTTTTAAGAAACAACAAATTTTTTTTTGAACTAGGCATAACTTCACTATATAAAATGTTTATTTACTTTTTTCTCAAACATAAATAGGTGATAGATCTTTTAAGATATTGGGTAATACTCCAAATCAGAGTGTGCAAGACGATAAATTGACAAAGAAATTTTTTTTAAAGTCTCAAAAGGGTTAACTATGGATATTTCATAAAAAGGATAGTTAAAAAGGCTCAAACGGATCAAAAATGGCCTTTCCATCATCTTTTAGAGCTCTAAATAATCTTCCATATCTACTAGTTAGATGGGCCTCCAAATGTAGCAACACAAATTTTTTTTACAATTATTATTATTTTTTAGGGTTAACTCAAAAGAAATCTAGAGATCGTGTATACAATAATAAACTGCTAAGCTGTATAAAGAATGGGCAAAAGGGTTACTTTCTATGAAAAATGATAGGCTTAAAAACACACTTGGTATTTATTATGACATGCTCATTCCTTCAAGCAACTAATATTTGTCTCCGACATCAACAAGTAGAGTAGCAAACATAGAGTAACATCACTTCAAACTAAAGATAATGCAAATACTAAAATTTGAAATCCATCATGTCATCCAATGTTAAAACAACTCATAATTTTTTTTAAAAACATCCTACCCGCAACCTATTCTAAACATGAAAGGAAAATATACATGCAGAAATGTGAAAATGATGCAGAAAAACTAATTAGAAAATGATAGAAAACGAAATTTTTTTTTAACTTAAGAAGATGAGTTTCTAGAGTTACTACACTCCATATTCAGCCATTTTCGACTCAAAAAAAATTTGAAAATGTATATATATAAAGGAGAAATTAAAAAGAAAAAAATGAACATCAAAACATAATAAAGAAAAAGAAAATATTTGAATTTTTTTTCAAACGATGAAGATGCGTTTCTAGAGTAACTACACTCCATATTCAGCCATCTTCAACACAAAAAGTTAGCAATAGTTAGTTTCTACAACAAAAAATTAGTAAAAACTTAACCAATATTCCACAATTGTCAACTATTCCCTCCCCCCAACCAGAATGAAACATTGTCATCAATGTTTTAAAGAAAAGAAGTAGAGTTTAGAAGACATCATATGGGTGGTGCAATACAGAAGAAAATATTTACAGGCGGAGAGTTAAATCTAATTTGTACTTCTTACTGCGGCTACTGTTACTGTCGTCATTTGGACGCTCCAACACAAAGCTCCAGGGGTCTGGCTTCGGTTTATAAGCTTGTAACATATCAAGTAGCTCATTAGTAGTGTGAGCACAAATAAAAAGTTTTTTCGTACTGGAAGGAATAAAGTAGTTTTTTTATTGCATGGTTAAGAAATGTGATAAAGACATCATAAAAATTAGTGACATTTAACAAATCGATGAGTTTCTGGTGAATGTGCAGATGGGCCCAATATTCTAGTGTGATAAGTGCCTCTAGTGTTGCAAGATCTCCTTTGTTTTTTGGAATGAGCTTAAAAACCCAAATAAGTTTTCGAAATGTATCATTTCAGTTCTTAAAAGATAATTATACCCCTATATTTCAAATTCATGATTTAAAATTAATTTTATTTTATTCTTTTTCAATAAATTACTAATTTTTACGATGTTAAAAATCAAACCATTTACTAAAATATTACAACAGATAAATGGCCACAAAACTTTCAAATTATTCACATTATTTATTATATTTTATTCTCCGTAACACATAAATACCCTTGAATTTCAGTAAGCTATTAGTTATTTTTTCCTCTTTCAGCACCAAATTTCTTACAATGATATACAATCTCATCATTTTCAATATACTTTAGTCACAGTTAAATTTTATATGAACGTAATATTCTGAAGCATAGTTGAGCCAAATATGTGTATGTGTATGTATGGATGGATGTGTGTGTGTGTGTGTGTGTGTTAACCTTTCCACAATCACATTTTTTCTTCTTTGCTGATATCATTAGGTAGACTTGCCAGTTTTCCTGAAGTATCCAAAGGGTTGAAATTCTAAATAGGAAACTGCAAATACTAATGATGTGGGCCCAAAATAAAAAATAATTAATTAATTAAAAAAAAACCACAAAGGACCTCATGCAAAAGCCAATCAGGACAGTTATAATAGAGAAGGACTGATGTTCTGTTGTGAGGCCTGTTCAATTAAACCTAGATATTAACTCCTAAAATATAAGCAAGCTAAAATAATGCCAAGTGATTCGGTTTATGTTGTTAAGCTTAACATTGAAATAAGGCTAAATGGAAATTATTGCCAAGTATCAAATTTATATATAGGTCCCACATAATTTTAGATCAAATTTTGTAGAATTTCATTTATTTTCGAAGGCCTGTTTTACAACCTTTGAAACTTTCTTGGAGAAGAAAAGATTCCATCTAGATCTTTGCATCGGTACCAAGAGATTTTACTAAGCAAGTATCTTGTTTTTTTTGTTGTTCTTTTTCCCCCTTTTTAATGAGAAATAAGAAAGTAATTTATCTTCATTGATGTTGTCATCATTGTTGCTTTTAACAATTAGCATCATCATCAATCGACCTAAAAGTTTATGCTAATAGATTAGTCAACTATAGCCTTAACAGGCCATCTGGATTTTATCAACTATAGTATTAACAGACCCTCTGAATTTTATTAACAGCCTTGTCATGTGGATCAAGCTAAAATAGAAACTAACTTAGATGCAAATGATAGTGCAAATGCAAATACAAATCTGAATGCAATTATATGGGAGGTTTCAAATATAAGACCTCTTGGTCAAATTAATGTTCATATCATATTAATTTTTTGCTTGGCTTAAAAGCATAAATTATAAAGCTGGTCCTGACGATTGTATTTGAGTTCCAGCAAGTTAATTAATATGAAGGTGTTAATATCTTTTGACCATAGTACTAGTTTTGGTAGTGTTTCTGTGAGAAATGACTACCTTTATGTTTTTTTTTTAATTTGTACAGCTGCGGAAACATCTAAGTTCAAAAGATCATCCATATCATAAGTTTAGCACTGGTCGGCTACTTACTTGATTCTCTTTCCGTTCTTTATTATAAAGAGTTACATTCTGTTATACTTTTTCATTTATCATTTTCTTCATTTTAGTAATTTTTCAGAGTTTTATGAAAAAATGATTGTATTTCCAAGTTGTTCTGTCAATGTCTACAATTCATTGTGTTCACAATTTTTTTCCTTTCACCTTTTCGCCCTCGTTTCTGCATATTGTGTTTCAATGAGATAGATGTTTATATCAAGTACTTGTTGATGTTTAGGTAACTGAGAAACTTTGGAAGTTCGACCAAAAGCGAAAGGATTGGACACAAGGCATGAGCTCATTAAGTTTTATAATGAACATTACTCTTCCAACCTCATGCACTGGTTGTGTATTCAAAAGGTAAGGAACTAATTCTTCCTGCTGTATTTTGGCCTTGACCGAAGTACTCTGAGATATAATGACTAACCCTATGTGATGGATGTTTCTAAAAAGTGTTGATAAAATTCAAGGTCTAGTGGAGAATAAGTTTCAGGACATTAGGAACACTGATCGAAATTGTTTCCGTTTTCCTGGTCAGCCTTGAACATTAGAACATTTACAGGTATGCACAGGTTCTATGTGGTGACAAAGGGCCTTAAGTGACACTGCAGAAAGTAGGAAAGATTTTTTTTCTTTTATTTTCAAATTTTCCTAGTTTATATTTTTTGCTTCAGATTCTTGTCAGAGCTGTTCCAATTAAACAAGGTCACAAACTAAGAATTGGATGGCCAATAACTCCAAGCATTCATCACTACAAGGAAGCACCAGGTAGATATATCAGTCATCTTATTGGGCATGAATAAGCGGGATCATTGTTTTACATCTTGAAAACATTGGGTAGGTTCTGCTTACCCCTTATATTTCTGAGTCTCAATGTACTTGCAGCTTTCGGTTGCATCCTGAAAATTTTTTGATTTGAGAACTTAACCAAGTTTTATTGTCCATAATTTGTGTTCCTACATCCTTAGGCTTGGGATGCTTCTTCTTTACAAGTTCAGAATGAATTTTTTTGTTAATTTGAATAGTTAAATACATAAAACAATGATATTTTGAATTTTTTTAAGATGTTAGCAGAAAAATGATTCTGTTTAGATTTTCACTACGATGTATTTCTCATTGTCCCCCCCCCCCCGAGGAGTATTCAATGCCTACCCTATCATATTTCAATGCCTACCCTATGCTTTCTTGAGGGACATATTTTCCTCTAGAATTTTAAAAATCATTGCTTGATGCAAAAAGCTTAGTGGGGATGAAGCACTCTCTGATCCTCATTTCATGGCTGGATTGTTGATGACTTTGGTTAACGTCCACTGAAATTTGTACAATTTGTCTTGTACTAATTTGTGTTGATTATCATATATTTAATTTTTTATTTATTTTAGTATTTGTTCATTGATATTTTGATGAGAACAATTTTTCATGCTTAAGGGAAAATTTTATTTGCGTGATTAGGAATTGAGCTACTGATGAATATCTTGGAATGATTCATTGATAAATAATGTGATTGTAAAATGCTGGCAACCATTTCACAAGTTTGAGGGTGGGAAGAAGTCTTGATATAAGCACATGTCTGTTCTGGTTGATAATGTCTGTGTTTGTTTTGTGTAAAAAGATCAAAGTGGAATTTGATGACACTAGCTCAGGGTCTTTGGTTATCCACACCAAAAATTTCACCTTTGAAAGGCCAACTGACTAGTCACCTCTTTTTGAAATAATTTTTTGCAGGATGGGCTACATCATTGTCTGCAGGTGAAGGAGATTGGACTTTGGACTATTCATTCTTTGAAGTTACAGTTGATCTTACTGATTCTGGTCATGGTAATTCATTTGTATCTCACACTGCATTTAATTGAATGTGATTCATTATAATCAATTGATTTACTTTGTTCTACTAGAATATGCAAATAACTTCAATTTGTAGATCTTTTGGGTTAAATATTCCCCCCCTGATTGACTAGCAGAGCACATGCAAGATGTTGTGGGGTTGTTATTTAAATACATAAACCTTTTACAGCAATCTGGTGCTATCAAATGGCTATTTGATGAGGTATGATGACGCATCTTGTTAATTGCTACTGTAGCATAGTATTATTGTTAATTGCATGTTTCTTGCATCCATGCAGTCTTGCCTCTTTGTAGGATGCTTCTGTTGAAGAGCATAGTGGTAGGATGATTGATTTGCATTAAATTTTCTACGTGAGAATATTGGGGTTTGGCTGTTAGCTTAGTATCTATTTTGCTTCTTATTTCTACTACTACTATTATTTGTTGTTGGAAACAAGAAGTTATTTGACTCTGCTAATGGCATTACTTTTTAGTTGTGAGATACTATTATTGTTCGATAGTTTGTTCTTACAATGCTGTGGTAAAAGTTGGTCTTTTGGATAATGACTCATGATTGTAATTGGCCATATCAATGATGTATATGTAGAAATGTGAAATGGGGGAACTATGATAGTTGTTATTCAAACATTACTTGCATGCTATTGTTAAGTTTCAGGATTATGGTTGAAACAAGAAGAATATGTTCTTGTAGATGATGTATCTTAATGGACGCTTTTATGAAATTGTTCTGCTGACCACTAGAGGTTTGAGTATAGCCACCCACAATATATCCACCAAAGGTTTGAGAATAGTTTTTACTTGGTGTAAAGGAAAAAAATGCATCAAATTTATTGCCCTCTAGTTTTTCTTCCTTTTATACTTTCACGCAATCTGAAAGGAAGGAAAGTTCATGACAGTAGTCCAACACATCAATGAATCTCGCTTTGTATTATTATCATGCATTTCATGTCTTTCATAATATTTTAAAAGTTTTGTCATGCTGTATTCTTGCTTGAAGGATAATCAACTCTCTCCTTGTCAGTACTTAAATTGTTTACTATTTATTGAATTGCATCTGGAAGGTTGCCTGTCTTGTTTTCAGCCTATCTAGTCTTCAACATTCTGACGTTTTTTTAATCTTAAGAAGCTTTCAGCTGTTTGTGAGGTGACATTTCATTATCAGGATAAAGTCCCCCCGATTGACTATGTGGTTACTGTTGCTACCTATATGGAGGTATACGTTCTTTTTCATTTTGTAAAGTTAATCCTGCTGGGTTGAACAAATATCCAGTTTTATTACATTGTTTAAAATAATTGGAATAGTGTAGGAGTATAGCTTGAGGAACTGATTGTGAGGCATAGCTGCTAACACCACTTGAAACACTAGAAAATACCTTTATCTGATGATTGATTGGATGAAAAATATGGTTATCTTGCCTGCCTCATTGTCTCTTTCCCTTGCACATAAAGGTGTTTTTGTTTAATGTTAGACATAGATAAGTGGATATGGTGAGTAGATTAATAATCTTGTTCTACCATTGTTTTTTAATGCTGGACCTCTCTTTTTAGATTCCCAACAGCTTTTTGCAAGAACCAGTCTTTGTGCTATTCTTATAGATAGTTTAAAATTTTGACTTTCTTTTCTTTTTTCTACATTTTGAGGATTATTTGGGCTTGTGAATCATGAACTGGTAACTGATTGACATCTTTCTTTTGCATTTGTCTGTTTTGATTGTGAATGAGTCAATTATTATTGTTTTTTTTGTTAGTAAATGATGCCTTGAAATTATTTTTCAGACATATCCCCCTCAAGACTGGCTAGTGGGTAAATCATTGCCTTCCAATTTCAGTCCAGAGATTATTCAAATGACTTTGAATGAGCTTTCTCCAAAAACTGTTCGATAAGTTTGTAAGCGCCTAGAGAGTGTTTGACTCGGTGTATATGACGAATGACTCACATGGTTCCGTTGTTTGAACTTTGTACATAACATCTGTTCCAATCTGATTGTTAAACAATTTAACCTTATTTCACTATTTTGTTGGACATGGTACCTGATTCTTATAGAAGTTATCCGAACTTTATTTAAGCATTTGACTTATCGTTGAACTACTATGGCAGGATGATGTTTTGTTTTTATCATTCCCATTCTTCTTGCTATAAGATAAGTTCTTTTTCTTGTAAAATAATTTTGTCTGGCTTTAAACTATTCCATGTTCATGTGAAGCCTTATCTGTTTGTTTCCATTATCTGCTGTAATATAACTAATTGTTTGCTTCCCATTACTTTATGTATAAAAGAAAAGGGAAACATTTCAATATCATTGTATTGCCAATAACTTGGTTAGCTGTTTCGGATTGGATACTTTGTTTTCAAGAGTAAATACTTGCTCAAGGACATGTTTGTGTCTCAGAATTCATGTACAATTGGCTGTCTCCATCTTGCAATCAAAGTCAGACTATTGTGATTGACAGATAGTCGGCTTTCTAATAAGCGCTCTGTTTATCAGGATTTTTTGGGAGTCAAAGCAATTGAAAGGGAAAACAGACATGGTTGAGCCTTGGTATGGTACCGCATATTCCATTGAGAAAATCAATGAGTCCATAATTCAGGTTTGTTGCTTGATTTTAAATATGATATGATTCATTATTCTAGTAATGATAATAGAGGTCAATGTCCTTGGAGGCAAATGGCTATTAGAATGAGATGGAGGGTGAGGTTTCAGGGTTTCTCTTTTGGTTCATGGATATGATTTCCAAGAAGGAAAAGTTCATATTAGATTGGAGTGTATGCTATTTATATTGTCCCACATTCAGTGGAAGCAGCTAAATAAATTTTGCATGATTAGAGCAGCTTGAAGGAAGGAATTGATGAGTCTTCAAAATCTTTATTTGTTTCCAGGACTGGATATTGTCTGCTCCTGAGGAAATCTACATCTCCCAGCTCCTAATGTCTTCATCCCCACTGACTTGTCTCTTAAGGATGCAAAAGAGGTCTCAGGATTTTTTCCCCATCTTTACAGTAAAATTTATTGTGATGTTTTCTCTTTAAAGTAATTGTTTGTATGCAATTGGTCTTTGTAACAGGCCAAATTCCCAGTTTTGTTGAGAAAGTCATCCTATTCAACATTGTGGTACAAGCCTAACACAATGTTCTCTGCACCCAAGGCATTTGTTAAGATTTATTTCAACTGCCCCCATGCTAGCAGCTCTCCTGAATCTGAAGTTCTGACTGATATTTTCATACGGTTGTTACTGGACTATTTGAATGAATATGGTAAGATGCTGGATAAATATCGTAGGATGTTGATGTAGGATTGGACAATTGACTATTCCTTTTCTTTTAACTTTTGTTTTCATTCTTTTTAATTGGAAACAGACAAACTTTTATAGAATAAATAAAGGGAGAGAGATATCATTGAAGGAACAGATTATTACCAAAGGGCTTCTCATACCTGATCCCTATATTTAGGTTTAGTTGAGTTGACAGAGATCATGTATTGATTTTGTTTGATTGGGCTTTTTTCACATTTTAGTAAATTTTGGGACTTGTATGCTGTTTGAGGTATAGATATGCGTTTGTTCTATATGGTTAGTAGGTAGCTTTTATTGGACTATGAAATGACCCGTCCCGCACCTCCAGGGCGAGTCTGTCTAAACTCGTATGATCGAATCGATAATAATAATGATATCTAAGAATTCTGTCAGAAATTCGGCAGAATCTCCCATATAAATGCAACATTTCCAAACCTACAATTTACAAAACAATACTCCCAAAAATAACTCAAAATCCATCCAACCTTCATAACCAATTTCTCAAGTCAACATATCAAATATCACCCAAATCATTCTAATATTAAAATACAATTGTTCTCCTTAATTATAAAATGTAACAAATAAATACAATTCGCAAAATTCCAAAAACCAGAATATTAAATCTACAAATCCTAGCACCATCACGTGGCCACAATTTCAAATCTAATTATCGCTACTGGGTCGACTGATATACCTATAAATCTCCTGTGGGGGGAAAATATAATAACAACGGGGTGAGTATAAAACTCAGTGAGTGGATACTAGTTTTCAAAAAATAAATTTATTTAAAATGATTTACTCTTTCTCAAATCAATTCCATCAAAATATTATAAGAACTTATTTAAACATTTTTAATTCAAATCAGTCACTGAAATGCTATATTACATAAATCTCCATACAATCAATGGAATCATAAAACTTGTCATATCAAATACTGCATATCAAAAGCTATCATCAAACAAGTACCCAAGGGAATGATCTCATCATATCCGGACCTCAACAAACGGGCAATCAAGGAACCATCATGCCCCAGAGCTACAACGGATAGATCGGGAAAATCTCATCTCATATCTCATATATCTCAATATCTGTATCTCTGTAATCATCATATTGCATGCATAAGCCCCCAAAAGGAAAACGTTCCCAAACACACGGCCCAAAGCCTCTATGTGTGTTCAGACGGGCCCCAAAGGCCTCTATCTCATCTCATCTGTATCTCTGTATTCATTTCCTATTATCTGTTTCTCTGTATCTAGAGGGAAAGGGTACTGTCCAATGATTTCTCAAATAACATTTTATACACATATACATAAACATATATTCATTTTCTTTTTATTTAACATATCTCAAATCCATTCAATTCTAATATCAAGCATTTACTCACTCAAAAACGACAATAAAATCATTATTCAAACTCATTCTTAATAACAATAAATATCAACACAGAGATAAAAATCAATTTTCTAGAAATCATTAAATCGAAGCATCAAATACTTATTTATCAAAATATATTATACTGTATCATAAAATCATCATATACTATGAAAATAAATTTTGTATATTCCACTCACAGTGACGATGTCCCAACTCGGTATCAACAACGTCCGTGGGTTGATTCTTGTTCGCGGATCCTCCTAATCAAGAAAACGACATAATCATTCTCCGTAAATTTGAAATACAACTAATCTTACATAATAATTCTCGAAACGAATATCTGTCAATAATAACTATTCTCGTATGTACAAAATTACCAAAATACCCCTACATGCCAAAATTACAAAAAATTCCTCAACATCATTATTTTACCAAAATATCCGCAGAATCTTCAAGTACAAATTATTCTCAATGCAAATCACGGGAATAACCACAATGTTAGAAATTACGAAATTACCCTTAGAGCGTAAAATTATCGAAATGTGCTTAACAACTTAAATTACCGAATTATCCTTGAAATCACAAATTACCTTACTGCCCTAACCTCAAATTACCAAATTATCCACTGATTTCATAAATTACAAATTCGCCCCAAAATTTTATAAAATTATCGAATTGCCCCTGCCGGTCAATGGTGACCGGACTTCAGTCAACGAAGACGAGGAGCTTAGGTCTGATAGTTCCGACCGTCATGAGTCCAATGGTGGTGGCCGTGAGTCCCCACGCACGGTGCCGGCGGCGGATCAAGCTTCCCAAAACTGTGAGTTTTCCAAGAGCTAATCAGCGGCAATCCAGCCGTTTCAAGTGACGAGACTGGTCAGAAAATGATGTTGGGGCCGTGAGGAGTAGAACTGAGTTGGATGCGTGCCCAAACTCCGGCGAAATCGATGGCGACGAAAACGGGTTTTGGTCACAGGTTTCGAGCTTCAAACGGCGGCGTTCCAGTCGTTTTCTGGGAATGAGGACGGCTGGGTTATGACGGTCGGCTTCCAAGCTTCAAATCGGTACCAAGCTCGGCCGGTGAGGTGGTCGGAATTGCGAGATCTGACCGGGTCAAGGTCGCGGGTCCAGGTCGGGTTTCGGGTCAAACTCTCTCTCTCTCTCTCTCTTATGTCTCTTTCTCTCTCTTTTTTCCAAAAATGAAAACAGTTCCCCCCGTCCAAAAATATAGAACTCGATTTTTTTTTCACTTAAGCTTAATACAGATTAAGCTCATACCGGATCCGTAACGAAAATAAAATCCGACCACTCGAGCTTTTAATCACGCTCAATTTATCTCGATTCAAAGAGGAAAAATTAAATCATACACTTAATTAAGAAAATCAAAGTGCATATGTTACAGACTGTCTTTGTTTCCCTTGTGAACCTATGGTTCACTTCTATATCACCTTCTCTTTCATTTTGATAAAATTCTTATGTTTCTAGTACAAAGCATAACTTTCACAATTTACATAATTCTGTATTTGTTAATAAAATTAATTTTTTTCCTTAACCCTTCATATCTTTATGTATCAGCTTACTATGCTCAAGTTGCTGGCCTTGATTATGGGATAAACCACACTGAGAGTGGTTTTGAGGTAATGTTATCACTTGCCTTTGATATTTATCGCATGTTGGTATGCATTTTTATGTGTCGATTTTGTGGTTTTTTCTTCTATAGGTTACAGTGGTTGGATATAATCACAAATTAAGGATCTTGCTGGAAACTATTTTTAAAAAAATTGCACAATTCAAAGTCAAACTTGACAGATTTTCTGTGATTAAGGTAATGATTTAGGCTTAAAATATTTGACCTAATTGAAATTGAATGTTATTTTCTTTTATCATCTTATCCCTTCTAATACTTGAAAAGCTTTGAAAGTATCCTTTTGAGAAGAGGATAAAATCTTGAGCAGTATTCTAATTGTTATTGGGACACATGTTTATCACTAGTGTATTCTTTCTTCCCATTGTTGTATCGTAGTTGGAGGCATTGATTTCAAATTTTAGATTTTTTCATGAAAAGGGAATGAAATATTGATATTGGTTTCAACAAATATTTTTTGCCCAGTTGTTACCTTGTTTTTGGGGGGGGAGAAGGGGGCTAAAAAGGAGAGAGAAAAAAAAAAGAGATTAGCAAGTAGTTGAGCCTTTTTCCTTCTTTTAACAGTGAATTGACCCCTGCGTATGGTGTAGGGTGGTTTTTGCTTTAAAATGGCTTTGTTTGGGCTGTCATTTCTTGATGAACAGTGGTTTGCCTCTTTACTGTCGGTATGATTAGGTTATTCAGCTAAGACCCTAAACTACTGAACAAACTGTGATTAAGGAATAATTATGGTAATGTTTTCGCCATTACTTTTAAGACAAACATACAGTGTGTATTATTTGTGTGTTGATGTCTGCCATTACTTTTAGACAGCACAAACTGTGATGAGATCTATTTGTATGTTGCTTTTGCCATTACTTTAAGTGAATTACATGTCATCCAATGGTTCTTTACGCATGTTGATGAGGCTCCGAACTTAAGCTCTGAAAGAAATAGTTGTGTCCAATTTCTTGAAAATATATATCTTGTGCTAAGCGACATTGGTTTTCCTCGAGCATTCCTTGATTCATGAAGTTAATATGGTTTTGTTGCTTTAGAATTATATGGTTTTGGGACAAATTGGCATGGATTCTGAAATGTAGGTTATTGGTACCCATGCAACAGGGATAATAGATGTACAAGTCACACAAAATCTTTACATGTTTCTCGATCTCTATTTGACCAAACCATTTGTTTCTGTGGGGGGTCTGATGCGATTCTGATGTCATGTCATGTTGAGTTGTTCAGGTTCATCGAGATGATTTCCTTATGAATGTGAAACTTCAGCTTCTTGCTCTTATTGCAAAACAACCAGCTTTCCACCAGCTTAGAGCCGTTGAGCAACTTGGGTACATTATAGCACTCCTGCAGAGGTACAGAACTTGAGGTCCCTAGTTCTCCTTCAGCTTGGAGTATTTGCTTTAAATTTAGGTATCTACTTGATGTAGGAATGATTTTGGTATCCATGGAGTGCAGCTCATTCAATCCTCAGTAAAGGTGATAGCATAGTTTTGTTCTTTGAATATGCACATTGACAGCATTATTGTCGCTTTGGCTCAAGTGCTCTGTCAATTTTACAGGGTCCGAAGTATATTGATATGAGAGTTCAATCATTCCTCCAGATGTTTGAAAGTAAACTTTATGAGATGACCAGCGACCAATTCAAGGTGAGACACAAATTTCTATTCTACATGAGTTATTCTGCTCTCTGTTTTCAGTGATGAGATTGTTTTTATAAACACTACAGAAGGTTGGAAGTTATTATATCAATAATGCTCAAGTTTGATGCTCAAATCTTTTACCAATAGAATTATCAAAAGAATCATTTGGATAACATGTTTTGAATAGAGAAAGTACTTCCCTAATCTTACTTCTAGACTATTAACTGCATGAATTAATTTGATAATGCTTATATACATATGCCAATGAAACGACCCATCCCACAACCCCAGGGCGAGTCTATCTAAACTCGTATAATCGAATCGATAATAATAATGATCTCTAAGAATTCTGTCAGAAATTCGGCAAAATCTCCCCTATAATTACAACATTCCCAAACCTACAATTTACAAAACAATACTCCCAAAAATAACTCAAAATCCATCCAACTTTCATAACCAACTTCTCAAGTCAACATATCAAATATCACCCAAATCATTCTAATATTAAAATACAATGGTTATCCTTAATTACAAAATATAACAAATAAATACAATTCACAATATTCCAAATATCAAAATATTAAATCTACGACTCCTAGCACTATCACGTGGTCACAATTTCAAATCTAATTATCGTTACTGGGTCGACTGATGTACCTGCAATTCTCCTGTGGGGGGGAAATATAAGAAAAATGGGGTGAGTATAAAACTCAGTGAGTGGATAGTACTTTTTGAAAAATAAATTTATTTAAAATGATTTAATCTTTCTCAAATCAATTTCATCAAAATATCAGAAGAACTTATTTAAACATATTTAATTCAAATCAATCACTGAAATACTATATTACAAAAATCTGCATAAAATCGATGGAATCATAATACTTATTATATCAAATACTGAATACCAAAAACTATCATCAAACAAATACCTAGGAAAATGATCTCATCATATCCGGACGTCGACGAACGGGCAATCACTAGTATTCTGAACCAATTCGGGAAAATCTCATCTCATATCTCATGCATCTCAACATTTGTGTCTCTGTAATCATCATACTGCATGCATAAGCCCCCAAAAGGCAAAAGCGCCTAAACACACGGCCCAAAGCCTCTATGTGTGTTCGGACGGGCCCCAAAGGCCTCTATCTCATCTCATCTGTATCTCTGTTCATCTCATATTATCTGTTTCTCTGTATCTGGAGAGAAAGGGTATTGTCCTATAATTTCTCAAATAACATTTTATACACATGTACATAAACATATAATCACATCTGAAATCTCATTTTCTTTTTATTCAACATATCTCAAATTCGTTCAATTCTAATATCAAGCATTTATCATTATTTAAACTCATTCTTAATAACAATAAATATCAAAACATAGATAAAAATCAAATACTTATTTATTAAAACATACTGCACTGTATCATAAAATCATCATACACTATGAAAATAAATTTTGTATATTGCACTCACAGTGACGATGTCCAGACTTGGTATCAACAACGTCCGTTGGTCGATTCTCGTTCGCAGAACCTCCTAATCAAGGAAACGACATAATTATTCTCCGTAAACTTGAAATACAACTAATCTTACATAATAATTCTCGAAACGAATATCTATCAACAATAACTATTCGCACATGTACAAAATTACCAAAATACCCCTACATGCCAAAATTACCAAAATGCCCTCAACATCATTATTTTACTCAAATATCCTTAGAATCTTCAATTACCCTCAGAGCGTTAAATTACCGAAATGTCCTTAACAACTTAAATTACCAAATTACCCTCGAAATCTCAAATTACTTCACTGTCCTAACTTCAAATTACCAAATCATCTGCTAATTTCATAAATTACAAATTCACCCCAAAGTTTATGAATTTACCGAATTGCCCCTGCCGGTCAACGGTGACCGGACTTCAGTCAACGACGATGGGAAGCTTAGGTCTGATAGTTCAGACCCCCGTGACTCCAATGGTGGTGGCCGTGAGTCCTCACGCGCGGTGATGGCTACGGATCAAGCTCCCAAAACACATGTCCAAACTCTGGCAGAATCGACAGCAATGAAAACAGGTCTTGGCCGCGAGTTTTCAATCATCAAACGACGGTGTTCCAGTCGTTTTCCGGCAAAGAGGATAGCTGGGTTATAATTGCCAGCTTCCAAGCTTCATATCGGTACCAAGCTCGGCCGGTGAGGTGGCCGGAATTGCAAAATCCGTCCGGGTCAAAGTCATGGGTTCGGGTGCGGTTTTCGGGTCAAACTGGGTCAAACCTCTCTTTCTCTCTCTTCTTTCAAAAAATAAAAACAGTTCCCCCGTCCAAATATATAAAACCCGGCTTCTCTTTATTTATTTATTTAATTTTTCACTTAAGCTTAATACAAATTAAGCTTATACCGAACGCGTAACAAAAATAAAATCCTACCACTCAAGCTTTTAATCGCACTCAATTTATCTCGATTCAAAGAGGAAAAATTAAATCATACACTTAATTAAGAAAAATCAAAGTGCATATGTTACAATCTCCCCCCTTATAAAATTTTCGTACTACCAGGATGCATTGCATAAGCAGAACAATGAGCTTCTTCCATGATCTCCTTTTTCAACTCCTTAATGTCGGGCACACAAAGTCAATTACCTATAACTAAAACTCCATCATCTCTCACCGTAAAATCAGTTCATAAGCCTTTTTGCACATCCTCTTTCAACTTTAGTAATTGCAAATCTTGATCTTACATCTGACGAACATTGTCAATCAAAGTCGGCCTAACTCGGAAGTTAGCTATCAAAGCTCCACGATTATCAGTATTTAACTTGAGTCCCAAATATCTTAACTCGATTAACATAGGCACATATTTCACTCGCAAGTGAGCAATATAACTAGAAGACTTTCTACTTAGTGCATCAGCTACCACATTTGCTTTGCCCGGATGATAATCGATAGTGCAATCGTAGTCCTTAATTAGTTTGATCCATCTCCTCTGTCTCAAATTCAACTCTTTCTAAGTAAACAAATACTTCAAGCTCTTATAATCAGTGAAAATCTGGCATATTGCTCCGTATAAATAATGCCTCCAAATCTTGAGTGCAAATACCACTGCTGCTAACTCTAAATCATGAGTTGGGTAGTTTTGTTCATACTTTTTCAGTTGTCTAGAAGCATAAGCCACTACTTTCCTATGTTGCATTAGCACAGAACCCAATCCTTGCCTGGATGCATCACTGTATACTACAAATCCTTCATTACCCGATGGAAGTGTAAGAACCGGTGCTGAAGTAAGTCGTGCCTTGAGTTCTTGAAAGCTCTTTTCACAGTCATCATCCCACTGGAACTTAGCATTCTTTCTGGTTAACTGTGTCAGAGGAGTAGCAATCTTAGAGAATCGCTCCATGAATCTACGATAATAGCCAGCTAATCCAAGGAAACTTCGAACTTCGGTCACATTTGTAGGCCGTTCCTAATTTACAACCGCTTCGACCTTTTGAGGATCAACATAAATTCCTTCAACTAATGTCACATGGCCTAGAAATCCTACTTTATCCAACCAGAACTCACACGTGTTAAACTTGGCATACAATTGCTTTTGCCTTAAAAGTCTGCAAAACAGTTCGCAAGTACTCCTTATGTTCCTCCTGACTTTGAGAATACACTAAAATATCATCAATAAACACAATCACAAATCGATCTAGATAAGGGCGAAATACCCTATTCATAAGATCCATAAAAGCTGCTGGGGCATTAGTCAACCCAAATGGCATCACCAAGAACTCATAATGTCCATAACAAGTTCTGAATGTTGTTTTAGGAACATCAGCCTCTTTAATTCTAAGCTGATGATATCCCGAGCGTAAATCGATCTTAGAAAACACCTTTGCTCCCTGAAGTTGATCAAATAAGTCATCAATACATGGAAGTGGATATTTATTACACACGATAACTTTATTCAACTGTCTGTAGTCAATGCAGAGTCTAAGAGTACCATCTTTTTTCTTAACAAACAACAAAACCGGAGCACCCCATGGAGACACACTAGGTTTAATAAACCTTTTATCCACCAACTATTGCAGTTGAATCTTAAGTTCCTTTAGTTCAGCTGGAGCCATCCTATATGGTGCTATAGATATAGGAGCCGTCCTAGGGACTAAATCAATGGAAAACTCAATCTCCCTGCTAGGTGGCATCCCTGGAAGTTCATCTAGAAATACATCTAAAAACTCCTGGACTACTAGAATATCCTCTAATCTCAACTCCCGAGCTTCAGTGTCTATTACGTATGCAAGATAAGCCGAGCAATCCTTCCTTAGTAAGCGTCTTGTCTCAATGGCCAATATGACACATGAGGGTAAAACTCTACGCTCACCGTAAAATTTCACCACAATTTCTTCTGACTTATCAAACACAATTTCTTTTTTGAAACAATCCACAGTAGCATGATGAGATGTAAGCCAATCCATGCCAAAATGGCATTGAAATCTCGAATGTCTAGAATAATCAAATTCGCTTTAAATTCATGCTCACCCAATCGAATCATACAATCTTAATACACCCTCTCGGCAAGTAATGACCCTCCGGTAGGTGTACTAACAACCAAACCATAATTTAGCAATTCAGGCTCTTTCTCTATAAGCATAACAAATGTACGAGAAATAAAAAAATGTGTGGATCCAGGATCAATAAGAATATGAGCATCATGACCAGAGATAGATAATGTACCCATAATAACTTCTGGTGTAGCATGAGCCTCCTGCTGAGTCAAAGGAAAAACTCAAGCCTGAGTACGAGGTCGACTAGGTTGACCTCTCTGACTTGGAATAGTGGCTTGACTCCTAGATATAGAACCCCCTGTCTGCATACCCCTTTGACCCTAAACTGGTCCAACATGAGATTGATATTGTGGGGCTGTCCCACGAGCAGAACTGTCACCATGAGATAAAGTGGGACAGAACCTCTTAATATGTCCAGGTTGTCCACATAAATAGCACACATTGTCTCCCATACGGCATTGGCCCTGATGGTTCCTGCCACACGAAGGGCAAGAGGTTTGTTGTATACTCCTACGATGTCCTCCGCTATTCCTATCATACTGCCCCTGAGTTATAACATTACTCCCCACTGATGGCTGTGCCGAATTGTAACTGGCAGCCTCTCTCTGATCTCCCCTGCTACTAATACTTTGATTCTTTTGTGCACCAGCAAAGTAATTTGTATGTGAGCCTCTCTTCAGCGGTCTGCTGCTCGAGCCACCCTCTGTCCAACTCTGGCTACGTTTTTGTTTCAGAGCCTGAACTCTATGTCCTTCAGAGATACTGTGCTATACTATCTTAGCTGCCTTAACTACCTCAGCAAACTCAGTGTACCGTGATGCTGTCACAGTTGTACGAATCTCAAATCGGAGACCTTCTTCAAAACGTCTGCATCTCTCCCTCTCATCACCAACTGCTGAAATGGCAAATCTAGAAAGATCCAAACATTACTTCTCATACTCTTCTACTGTCATAGATCCTTGAACCAACCGAAGGAACTCACTCCGCTTAATATCCCGATAGACAGTTGGAAAATAATGATCATAGAACTCCTTATGGAAAATAGCCCATGTAAGCGCAACATGCCCTTGGTATCTACGCTCTACTGTTTGCCACCAATGATAAGCTCTATCCTTGAGTAGAAAAGTGGCAAATGAAAGTCTATCCTCCTCTGAGCATCTCATCACATAAAAAATACGTTCTAATTTAATAAACCATGACTCTGCCTCAGGTGGATCACCAGAACCATTAAAAATCTTTGCCCCTAAGCTTCGTACACGCTCAATAGTTTTTGCATGACCAACATGTGGATGAGTCTGATTCTGTACCACTGTAGTCACAATCTAAGCTAATCTATCAATTGACTGCTCAATATTTGGAGCATTTCCTAGTGCCTATTGCACAACCTCGTGCGATGAAAACTCAACTATTCCCTCGTCTATGGGATAATTTTCCCCCGCAGGTACATCTCCTAGAGTCAACCCAATTACTAGCCTAGCACGGCCGCGACCACGGCCACGTCTACTGCTACAACGAATCATGATGGTGCCTACAAAATATCAATTCCAACATTAATAACAATAAAACTTATTCTATTTACGACTGTAAAGTCTACAGAATCTATAACCATGCTCTGATACCAACTGAAACGACCCGTCCCGCACCCCCAGGGCGAGTCTATCTAAACTCGTATAATCGAATCGATAATAATAATGATATCTAAGAATTCTGTTAGAAATTTGGCAGATCTCCCCTATAATTACAACATTCTTAAACCTACAATTAACAAAACAATAGTCCCAAAAATAACTCAAAATCCATCCAACCTTTATAACCAACTTCTCAAGTCAACATATCAAATATCACCCAAATCATTCTAATATTAAAATACAATAGTTATCCTTAATTACAAAATATAACAAATAAATACAATTCACAATATCCCAAATATCAAAATATTAAATCTACAACTCCTAGCACCATCACGTGGTCACAATTTCAAATCTAATTATCGTTATTAGGTCGAATGATGTACCTGCAATTCTCCTGTGGGGGGAAAAATATAAGAAAAATGGGGTGAGTATAAAACTCAGTGAGTAGATGGTAGTTTTTGAAAAATAAATTTATTTAAAATGATTTAATCTTTCTCAAATCAATTTCATCAAAATATCATAAGAACTTATTTAACCATATTTAATTCAAATCAGTCACTGAAATACTATATTACATAAATCTGCATAAAATCGATGGAATCATAATACTTATCATATCAAATACTGAATACCAAAAACTATCATCAAACAAATACCTAGGGAAATGATCTCATCATACCCAGACCTCGACGGATGGGCAATCAGGGAACCATCATGCCCCGGAGCTACGACGGATAGATGAGGAAAATCTCATCTCATATCTCATGCATCTCAACATCTGTGTCTCTGTAATCATCATATTACATGCATAAGCCCCCAAAAGGCAAAAGCGCCCAAAGCCTCTATGTGTGTTCAGACGGGGCCCCAAAAGCCTCTATCTCATCTCATCTGTATCTCTGTATTCATTCTCATATTATTTATTTCTCTGTATCTGGAGGGAAAGGGTACTATCCAATAATTTCTCAAATAACATTTTATACACATGTACATAAACATATAATCACATCTGAAATCTCATTTTCTTTTTATTCAACATATCTCAAATCCGTTCAATTCTAATATCAAGCATTTATCATTATTCAAACTCATTCTTAATAACAATAAATATCAACACATAGATAAAAATCAATTTTCTAGAAATCATTAAATCGAAGCATCAAATACTTATTTATTAAAACATACTGCATTGTATCATAAAAACATCATATATTATGAAAATAAGTCTTGTATATTCCACTCACAGTGACGATGTCCAAACTCGGTATCAACAACGTCCGCGGGTTGATTCTCGTTCGCGGATCCTCCTAATCAAAGAAATGACATAATCATTCTCCGTAAACTTGAAATACAACTAATCTTACATAATAATTCTCGAAACGAATATCTATCAACAATAACTATTCCCGCATGTACAAAATTACCAAAATACCCCTACATGCCAAAATTACCAAAATGCCCTCAACATCATTATTTTACCCAAATATCCTCAGAATCTTCAATTACCAAATTGTTCTCAATTCCGATCATGAGAATAACCACAAAGTCAGAAATTACGAAATTACCCTCGGAGCGTAAAATTATCGAAATGTCTTTAACAACTTAAATTACCGAATTACCCTTGAAATCTGAAATTACTTCACTGTCCTAACCTCAAATTACCAAATTATCCACTGATTTCACAAATTACCAATTCGCCCCAAAGTTTTATGAATTTACTGAATTGCCCCTACCGGTCAACGATGACCGGACTTAGTCAACGACGACGGGAAGCTTAGGTCTGATAGTTCAGACCTCCGTGAGTCCAATGGTGGTGGCCGTGAGTTCTCACGCGCGGTGACGGCGATGGATTAAGCTCCCAAAATCGTAAACTTTCCAAGAGGTGATCAGCGGCAATCCGGTGGTTTCAGGTAACGAGATTGGTTGGAAAATGATGCTGGTGACATGAGGAGTAGAATCCAGTTGGACGCATGCCCATACTCTGGCGGAATCGAGGCAACGAAAAAGGGTCTTGGCCGCGAGTTTTCGAGCTTCAAACGGCGGCGTTCCAGTCGTTTTCCGGCAAAGGGGACGGCTGGGTTATGATGGCCGGCTTCCAAGCTTCAGATCGGTACCAAGCTCAGCTGGTGAGGTGGCCGGAATTGTAAAATCCGTCCGGGTCAAAGTTGCGGGTCCGGGTCGGGTTTTCGGGTCAAACCTCTCTCTCTCTCTTGTGTCTCTTTCTCTCTCTTCTTTCAAAAAATAAAAATAGTTCCCCCCGTCCAAATATAAAACCCGGCTTCTCTTAATTTGTTTATTTATTTATTTATTTATTTTCACTTAAGCTTAATACAAATTAAGCTTATACCAGACCCGTAACAAAAATAAAATCCGACCACTCGAACTTTTAATCGTGCTCAATTTATCTCGATTCAAAGAGGAAAAATTAAATCATACACTTAATTAAGAAAAATCAAAGTGCATATGTTACAGCCAAGGCTTTTACAGTTGCTATTAATATGAGATAAATATGACATTATTCCATCTTTTTATCATCATTTTGTCATATCCTATTCTTGAAATGCAATGGAACTACAGTAAGTACAAAGAAAGAGATTGTTGATATTGAAAGAGATAATATTCCTTATCAAGTTTTCTGTAACTGCATCTATTGTCCCAGTCTCAACCACTTTTTTCTTTTATGTGAAATTATTATTTTCTTGATGATCCCAGATAGATATTCTGTTTATATGAGTGTTTTTGGATAAATGACTGGCTCCTTAACAGTGAAAATGGCATTTTTTTCATGTAGAACAACGTAAATGCATTGATTGATATGAAGCTTGAGAAACACAAGAATTTAAAGGAAGAATCTGGATTTTACTGGCGTGAGATTTCTGATGGGACCCTCAAGTTTGATCGGAGGGAGGTTGAGGTATGGGAATTACTATCAATTTATTTATTTATTTTTCACCAAGTCAGGTTAAGACTTTTGTATGTTTGAAGATTCATCTTCGATTTATTTTGGAGAAAAAGGTAAACTAAGAGACATGAAGAACGCAGCCTCTGCTCTCTGTAAACCTTCTTAGGGGCCTGAGCAAATTAAAATTATCTTTTTCACTTGTAGTTGAGTACTTATATTATGAAGTAGTTGGTTTATACAATATTAGTGTTGAAACAGGTTGCAGCACTGAGGCAGCTGACACAGCAAGAATTGATTGACTTTTTCAACGAGAATATTAAAGCTGGTGCACCGCGGAAGAAGACACTAAGTGTTCGAGTGTATGGGAGCCTGCATGCACCTGAGTTGAAGGAAGAAACTAGTGAATCAGCTGAGCCTCACATCGTTCACCTCACATCGTTCACATAGATTATATTTTCAGTTTCAGAAGATCACAACCTCTCTATGGTTCATTCAAGGGTGGTTTTGTTCAAATGAAGTTGTGAGGTGTTGAATCTTACATCTGAGTCTGTTCGTAAAGAAGAGATTGCAACTACAGGAAGAGAACAGCGGATTTCAAACAAGCTTCCACATCGACTATGAAAAAGATGGGTGCCCATAAATCCATTGATCAAATAAAGGTTCTTATAGTGCCAATTTATTCGACATAAATCAAAAGATTATACTCTTTTAACTTATTGATGAATTACGCCTGTAACAAAATGGTGCCTGAACGGGTTTTTTTTTTTTTTTTTTTTTTTACCATTGTACGGAAACCGAACTTGAGACAAGTTACAAACTTCATCTGCCACTGCAAGGCATGTTTAAGACTGTCTAGTATTGCTGTCTTTAGCTCGAGCCTCGAATTGGTAAACACTCACAGATGAATTTTTGGAATCCTCGTTTTCTTTGGTCTCACGCGACTTTAACCTCGAGAAACATCGAAAACAGGTGGTATACTCTCTTGACTTCACGGGCGAGGCCTATTTTTCAGTTATGTTTTTTGAGGTTGCTTTGATATTTTGTCTAATCCTTCCTTTACAGGAGAACATCAGAAAGTAAACTGTTGTTCAATTAAATTTAGGAAACCACCATTTAATGAAATTCTAAAACCAGTAAAAAAAAGGTAACGTACGAAAAACAAAAAGGATTAAATAAAAATGCAAATTCATGGGAGCAGAACTAGAAACTCTAGATCTGAAAGAAAAGAATGTATTATCTGTCAAAACTGATTACAACAATTTTCCCTGCTAACCACTTATCTCAATTTTGAGACAACAGAATAGAGACAGAGAGGTGACTTTTGTTTTAGAAGAAACCCAGGTGAAAGAATAAGGATAATGTAAGAGATTTTGGCTTCGAGAATGAGAAGGAGAGACTGCACACTCGTATAAATAGGTTCTCTCCATGTTTCTTGGCCTTCACATTCTCACTTTCCTTTCTCTTCGTTCCTATCCAAGTTACCTTTTCTTTTTTAAACCCTTTTAATTTTTTTGATGTTGCACAAATACAAGATTCTTCACAGATTTATTCTGAGAGTATTTGGTCCGCAAATCAAAATATTGAAGAAAATTTTATTCTTTCACATTTTTCACTTCAATCACATATGCATTTCATGACTGTATATATTGTAAACACTAGCAAAATACATTGTACCACAGACACTGGGCTTAAGTTCAAGTGGGAACAGGAAGGGAAAAAAAAAGAGAAATTAACTGATAAAGGTATCCTGATCATTTGATCTCTTAATTATAAAATATTGTCTATCCTACATTTTTAATGTGATTGGAATCATAACAATTTAAATCTTTATCTTCAATCTGAATATATTCTTTCTTTTATTTTGGTTGCCTAGTGAGAATTTTATTTGTATTTTGGCTTCTTTGCTTGTTGATCTTATTTTATAGTCTCTAGGATTTCCAAGATTATTGGTTGGGTCTCTCTTTTTTTTTTTTGTTCTTTTTTTTAAGGAAATTCATTGCACATCTGCCAAAAATTTGGAGAGAGAACTTTTTTCCTCAAATAAAATGTTTAATACAATGTCTTTTAATTTGGTTGGTTGCATTCTATACATACTATCATATGAAGTTCACAGAGAATCTAAATACATAAATTTATAGTATAGACCAAAAGTTTATTAATGCTACTTACATATATTTGTAACAGAATAATCATAGAGATACAACTATCTTATATAAATAAGTATATAAAATCATTATAGACCTATATAGTTTTAAAAAAAAAATTATTATCACTTTTTAACCAATCTATTTATATTATCTCAATTTATACATACCAATTTATTTAAAATTGTCTATGACTTTTGTCATTACTCATTTACTTTACCCATATTGGCGAAATAGTTGAATCCACTCCAAATCGTGTCCTCAACAAACGTTTGAGACTTGAGAGTTGAGAACACAAAGCCACAGCCACGTCAAGGCCTTATTAATTGTTTTTCTTTCAGATGTTATAACTTTTTGGGTTGCGTGTACAATATTTCGATATTTTATGAGAACACGTTGTACCATGGGCATCGATCACTTTGCTTAAGCTTAATTGTCGACTCTATGTTATAATCCGAGCCTCTCTTACGTGTGAAAATAAAATTTAATAAGGATATGATGATTTGATCTCTTGATAATAAAATATTGTCATTGGGATCATGTGTGTGTGTGTGTCTCTCTCTCTATATATATATATGGCAGTTCATATTGTCACTTTGAAGTGATTCGATGATCCATCCTGGGAGTGGTGAAATTAGATCTTGTTAGTTAGGAGGCAGGAGGACACCAGTTGAGAAGTTCTTGAATGTGTGAGGTCTAATTTCAAAGCCTCCGTTTTTCAGTAGGTTGCCTGCGCATGCATATGGATGTATAAAATAAAATTTCATTATAGCAAAAAAGAAAAGTCAACATATCTTTACCGTATTCTTATATTTTTAAGTAGTTGATTAATTTGAAAAGTCCTGTATCTTTAAGTTTTTAGTATAGTAAATACTGATTCGTTATACTAAAAGGAAAGAAAATAATAATTAAATTAACATGATCATTCATAAGTTTTAATGTATAGTTTACATTAAGATGTTGAAGAGTGTTTACATTTAGAGATGATTATTGTCTAATAATAAAGGAACATAAAATATATTTAAGAATAGTTAAAATTATATTTTACACTAAACCAATGAACACGTAACAGAAAATTTTTAAAATTTAGTGAGTTCATAGAAAAATCATGTATCCTTAAGTAAAATTATAGTAAATGCAATTTGGTGGTTGGTTATAAAACATAAGAGTAATGATACACTCACAAATTCTTATACAAATTTATTTTGTACAAACTGATGTGGCATGATAAGATTGGTTGAATTAAAATATAAAATAATAAAAACAAATCATGTGGGCCAAGTAATATTTAATTCAACCAATCTTACTCAAAACATAAACATACATAAATTTTAACGTATATAGCGCATGTCAAAAAGGTAAGGAAAGTTTAAATCGGGAGAGTATCATTATTACCCACTAAATTAATAAAGGACCAAGAAATATAAGAATAACCAAAGTCATACTTTGCACTAAGACCACTATACACGTGACACAAAATTTTTGGAAGTTGCCAAGGAGTGATCCTAATTCATAAAGAAACTCACCCTTGGTATATTTTAGAGAAAGCATCTCTTTGATGGCAACAGCGTCCAAGAGAGGCCCACAAGTGGGATCCTCCTGAATAGCAGGATTATGAAACATCACCTTGACAACATCAGAAGTTGCCTTAAACGCCCATGCATAAGTGTCACCTCCATTGTTGCTGTATAGCGTCTGAATAGGAAGGTCACTCGACTGACCAGGAACCGAGATTCTAAGCACTTCCTCCTGAGCACAAGTCCTAGTGGTACCAAACGTGAGGGAGTAGATTGAGCCTCGCTTCACCCTCACATTCTGAGAAATGGAAGCCTCATTGCCTAGCCTCACTGCATGAACACTGCGAGGGACGGCAAAATAGAAGCCGCCAGGCTGCGGCCCGCCGGAGATGTACTCCACCATGCCGCTGATTTCCCATTTGTGAAGTGAGTACTTTCCGAGTATCACCGTTTTGTTGAGGTTTGATTTCTTCGGTGAGAGTTCAAAGTTTCCATTTGGCAGAAGTGCTGCAGATTAAAATACATTTTAGACCAAAATTTTATGTACATTAAATTCGGTGGAATAATAAGTCACTGATATTATGTGTGTTTTTATATAAAAATTAAGATTTTTACCGCATAAACAATGGATGTTTCTTTCTTGAATTAGAAGAACAACATTAATTTCACTAAAATGGCCAAAATTACATGGCAAGACACATCGACCACACAAACAATTAGAAAAAAGAAACTTAATATAAGATTATTGAATCCACATGTACTTAACTTATATTAAGAAACTAGTTCAAGAGTAGAGGGTTATCCTAAATTTAAATAATTAGCTAAATAACTATTCTTAACTGATGTGACATAATATCCTCAAATAAAGGAGCCAAATAAGCAACCGGGCACGGGCTGTTTTTTATTTTATTTTTGTAAAAGCAGCACACGTCAAATATATATATATAATATTTTATTTTATTTTTTACTTCTGTGTACAAACGGTAGCTTAATTAGCAAATTAATACATAATCAAATGTGTTACAGGTTTTGTATGTGCTATAAAATGAAAAAAAAAAAAAAAGCAAAAGTTAAGGATCCGACAAATGCTTACTGTCAAGATATCGAGGAGGATGAATAACTCGAGTGGTAGCAGAGCCACCATTGCTTAGAGCTGAGAAAATGAGTGCAAAGCAAAGAAAGAGAAATAAAGCCATATTTTCTATGATGAAGAAGCAAGTAGACTGAATAGGATATATAGTAACTCAGAAAAATTAACTAGACCTTGGGTACAAAATGTCCAACAAACTTTCTTTTGCACTAAGTTCTTCCATGAAAATACACTTCGTATAAGTGCCAGCAACTCCATATAAGAATTTTAGTTTGAGTATGATTCACAAGAATTTTCAGCATCTAATTAATAGCTGGAAAATATTCTAGAAAAGAATGTTATGAGCCATAGACACAAATGATAGTCAACCTATCAGAAAGTAAAGGCAAAGAAATATCATGGCTTAATGAATAAGCTTTAGGGAAAAATACTTATTAATGTATAAGCTTTAGGGAAAAATACTCACATCAGCCCCAGTCCTTTAACGAATTACTACTAATATAGTAAAATTACTTTTGGGAGGCCATAACTCATAAGTGATTTTGAAAAGCTAAACATAGGCACAAATAATAGTTGACATACCAGAAAGTGAAGGTAAAGAAATATCATGGCTTAATGTACAAACTTTAGGTGAAAATACTCACATCAGCCCTAACTCTTTCTCAAATTACTGCTGATATAGTAAGATTGCTTTTGGGGGATTTAAAATAAAAGATAATTTTGGTGTTTAATAAATTTTTTTAGAAATCTTTTTGGCAAAATCACCCTATCCTATAATAGATTTTGAAAAGTAACAAAAAATTGATTTTCAAAATAATATAAAATATTTATTTTAGTTATTAATTTACTATATATGTAATAAAAAATATTTTATATTTAAGTTTATAAATGTATAAATAAATTTTATTCAATATTTTGCCCTAATCTAGTCATTTACATTCTATGGTAGCTAAACAATAAGATTTACCAAATAGATAGGACTGTTTTTAAAACTAGCAATATTTTTAAAAATAAATTTTACCAACCATTCAACTAATTCTCTTCATAGCTGATTATTTTTACAACATCATTAACGGTAATTTTATTTTAAAAGTTGCAATATTACCAAATTGACTCTAAAAGTTCAAAGTAACCTATTTTGACCCATCCATACACATCGTACTCAATTTGCAAGAGTCATTTGAAAAGGTTACAAGAGGTTACGTTTGAAAAGATTGCAAGAGGTGGGAAGGATTTCATGGAGTGCTCACCAAAAAAGTAACTTAAATTTGCTATAAATGGACAATGCCCAAATGAACTTCCACCAATATGAAAACTTGCTAGAACTTGAAGGAGGAGCTACATAATTAAGAAATAAAGCGACTTGATACCTATTGTGTAAATTTTATTGAACTCGCAAGGACATAAATCTATTGTGGAATAGATTAATGGTGACGAGTGTCAATCCTATAAGGAGGTGTATTTTAATTGTGTGAAGAGTTAATTTTCTAAGTGGGTGATTAGATTTGTGGCGGAAGTGATTTAGATTATCCTAAAATTTAAATTAAAATAGGAATTTATTAAAATACGTAGAAAATACAATATTGAGAAAGAATTACAGAAATGAAACTGAAAAATGAATTCAGAGGTGCCAAATTAGGGGGGAGCCCCCTTTTAATAGATACACTGAGTAAATCATGGTCATCGGATTAAAAACATTTTGGATGCTCAAAGATTGTGCTACGTCATCAGTCAACAATATGCGGTTTGATCACGCGGTTTGAATAGTGACGCGGTATGAACAGTGAGGCGACTTGAATAGTGATGAGGTTTGGTTGTAAATAATTCCGTGTATATGCATGTACCGTACGCATAATTTTTTATCCACTAACGTGCTTCCACGTCACCGATCAATAGTACATAAGAATTTTAGTCCAATAGGATCGTGACACTCATCGGTTAATGCCACATCATCATCCCGTATATGTGAACAGTGTCGTGAACAATAGCATGGACAGCACCGTATATGTGAACAGTGTAATTTTTCCATTTATGCTCCTCCTAAGATTTTCGATTATCCTGAGTTCAAAAGTGATATCCGTTTTATTGTCTAATCTCTTATTCATTATGAAATGACTATAATACCCCTAAAATATATAAAATACTTAATTATAATACAACACACATAATTAGATCACAAGAGACTTAAATACATAAAAGTATGAATGTTAGTGAAACTTGAAGTATAAAATGTGATTTTTTTCTTTATAAATATATACTTTCTAACACTCAACACACCCCCCAACCAGCTTATTGCTAGTTCCTAGCAAATTAAGCGAAAACAAAATTCAAACCCAAATTGATTTTTTTTTAAAACACTCATGTTTATGCAATCAGACTAATGATAGCAATCAAATAAAAGTACACCTGAACTTTAACAAAATTCTAGTCAACCCAATTTATTATTTTTTTTACATGCATCACTACATCCTTTTAGTCCATATAATTAGTTTCTACTTCAGATTATAGATCCTTAAAATAAAAAAAGACTTTTATTAAGACGTAACGTAGGCTAAGCATATAGCTAACAAATGAGGGGAAATAAAGAAAACAAAATATATGTTTGAGAAAAAGAATAGATCTCTTGGAAATTACAAGGTGCATTTCGCTTATCTATTATTATTGTTATTAATTTTTTCTCTCTTTTTTTCTTTTTTTTCCTTTTTTTTGAAACAAATTTTTTGTTTTTGTTTTTGTATGACACAACTTTACTGAATAAGATAATTATTTATATGTTTCTCAAACATGAATATGTGATGGAACTTGTAAGACATCAAATTGAAGTAGGTCAAGATGATAAATTGACAAAGAAATATTTTTATTAAATAAAAGGCGTAAAAGGGCTAACTATGGATATTTCACAAAATGGATGGCTAGAAAGGCTCAAACGGGTCAACTATGGCATTTCCATTGTTTTTTAGGGCTCTAAATAATCTTTCATATCTACTAATTAGATGGACCTTCAAATGTAGCAACACATTTTTTTCTCTTTTGTTTTTAGATGATTGACTCAAAGGAAATCTAGAGATCATGTACAAAATAATAAACTACTAAGTTGCATGAAGAATGGGCAAAAAAGATTGCTCTCTAAGAAAAATGACAGGCTCAAAAACTCACTTGGTATTTATTATGACATGTACATTTCTTCAAACAACTCATATTTGTCTCTAACATCAACATGTAGAGTCGAAAGCATGACGTAACATCATTTAAGACCAAAGATAATACAAATACTAAAATTTAAAACTCATCGTGTCATCCAATGTTAAAAAAAATCATAATTTTGTTTTCAAACGACATTTTACCCCCCAACCTATTCTAAACATGAAAAGAAAATATGCATGTAGAAAGGTGAAAATGATGTAGAAAAACTAATTAGAAATGTTACACTTAAAACGATAGAAAAAGAAAATGATTTTTTTAACTAAGAAGATGTGTTTCTAGAGTCACTACACTCAGACGGATTTTATTCCAATTAAAAGCTAAAACGTGTTATTCAGCTTAAGAAGTCATTAAACATATGTTTCGAGAAAAGGAAAGGAAAAACAGTCATTAAATAGAAACAATATACAAGATGGTTTGTGAAGGTTGTTCTTGACATGCCATCGTGTTCTATTGGATAACATACAACCCAAGCACAAGAATTTGTTTACATTCTTCTTCCAAGTCTATTGACTCTAGGACATTCCAACTTTTATTCAACAATTTTTGTTTAATATTTTACTTGTTCTTAAAAATGATGGCTTTATGATCTTTTTGGTAATTGTATTCAACTTTTATTCTCTCATTTTTTAACTCCATTTGTTCCCAAATCCAACAATGAAATGCCCCTCCCACGAATTTGATGTTTTTTTTTTGCATTTCAGAGACTTAGTGGTCGTTTGCTGACTTGACTTAATTGACTTAATTTTAATCAATTAAGTCATTAAATCTATTTATTTTTTCAACTTAATGAAAAATTTCAGCCATTAAGTCATTAAGTTATTAAACTATTTTTTTTTACCTTTTTTGCTTAATATAAAAAGTTTTAATGGTACCATTAAAAGATATTTTCCAAAATATTCATATCTCACTAATTAATTTTCATAATTTCTTGAATAAAATTTAATAATTACATTATTACTCATCTCTATATAACTTGTGATAATATATAGTGGTAGATTATTATTATTTTCATATTTTTATTTTCTTCAAATTAGCATTATTTATCTTCATAATTTTTTATGAATATTTTATATATAAAGACATCATAAACTATAATGAATTTGATTAACATATTTAATACAAAATATTAAAGAGTTTGTATTCAACTGAATATGATTTAAGTTATAATAATATATTATCTTATTTATATTTTTTATATGTTTATTATTTGTTTAACATTTATAATTTGTAAGGATATAAATATAAAAATATTAGTTTTTATATTTTTTTTAAGGTTAGAAAAATAATTTAAAATTTATTTTCAGCAATTCAGATAAAAAAAATTTCACTAATTCAAATTTTCTCATATTTAAAAAAAAAAGTGATCTTAAAGTGAATTTGCTGAAACTAACTAGAAACTTAAAGTAAATAGCGTTGCTATTTATCCCGAGTCAAACTCAAAAATTAATGCAAACGACGTTGTTTCATCTTTTTTTTTTTCGCCTTTCATTCTCCCTAAAACGATGTCATTTTGGCTTAATTAAGGCAAAAGCAACGACAGCCCAAAATTGCTTTCTCTTCCTCTTCGTCTCCCAGCCATTCGCCTTCCATGTCTCTGTAAAACAACTACTTTATCTTCCCTTTCGTTTCACAGCCGTTCGTGATCCACAACTGGCAGCCACCATCATGCATACCTAGCCATTAGCACCACCATCACACCTGGCAGCTACCTTGTTCAAGATTTCCTTTTTGCCTTATCTAAGCCAAATCCAATCACCTGGAAGGAAGATAAAAGCTTAAAGGTTTTGCCAAATCAGTTTTGTTGCTGATGTTCTTGAAATCCGTTTTGTCTAAAAAGGCTGACGTTAGCTAAACAAAACGGTGTCGTTTTAAGGTGAATGAAAAAAAAAAAAAATCAAACAGTGTCGCTTGAATTAGTTTTGGGTTTTGACCCGGGGTATATAGCATTTTCCTAAAGTAAATAACGGAGTAGCCCGAAACAAGAAAAAAAAGGAAAAGAAAACCGTAAATCAAGTAAGTACCTTGCAGCAGCTGGAGTGAGTGGGACAGTCATATCATGATGACCCATCCCCATGAGGCAAACTTTACCACCTGCACGAGTGGTTTTGTTAAGGCCTGCACAATCAAAGCTCACATCTATTCCTGTCCCCATGGCTTTCTGTATCTTTTCCACTTCTTCAGCTATATCCTGCAAAATACTCGATGCATAGCGGTTTATTCAAGCAGAAAAAACAAGGGTGAGGAGCACATGAACAATTTTCAAACGAACCAAAGCTCAAGCTCACCTCTACTCTGATAACAAGAATAATGCAGATTAGAGTTGTCAACTTTCAAACAGAAAACAAAAGGTACTGAGAACAAAAATAAACTGAGGAAGTTAGAACAAGGTCTTAATGCAACAGAATTGGTTGAACAAAACATGTTGTTATGATGATTAAGAGAAAGCCGAAAGGGAAGGATTGTGAGCATGAAGATTTTGAGACGTCTTTTACTTTCCTAAACTCTTGTGCTGGGCAATGAGCAGTAATATACCTGCAAATTTGTTGAAACTCTAACAATATTATCTGCACCATTTTCCTTTGCAACAGATAAACGATAATCATCCACATCCACAATGACAATTCTAGGAGCTCGAAAAGAACGAGCTGCTAGCATTGTGACAAGTCCTATGGGCCCTGCACCCATGATAAGCACATTTGTCTCAGGACCGATATTGGCACGGCGGCAAGCATGAACACCAACACTCAAGGGCTCACACATCGCCCCTTCCTCCACGCTCACATTGTCCGGCAGCTTAAAACATAGGTCTGCAGGATGCACCACCTATTATACACAAGAAATGCATCTTAGTCATTATGTCAAGCGGCCGATCAATTTTGATAGCAGTCAATTTCATTTCAAATAAAAGGAATCAACAATCATTTCCAGATAAAAAATATATGACAAGAGGGAACAGAAGATCAAATGGGAACTACACAACTGACAGTAACCATTATGTTTTTAGAAGAACAGGTAAAGTGACACCAGTTTTTGTGCAACAGAATTCACAAGGGCATAGATCGTATTGTAGTAATAATCTAAGACACTAAAAAATCTCAGACAGTAAAATTTATAGAATAATAATGTATGTATAATTATTAGTACAAAATCTGTAAGAGAAAACAAAAAAGAAAAATTGTCTTACAATGGAATTTTCTTTTATCTTGTAATCAAATTTTTTTTTTTCTGTAGTGATGGTATACTTACCATAGTAAGTATATCATTACTGAAATTTATAAGGGCATAAACTGTGTTAAAATCAGTCTACCATATTTCTCATCTCATAGTCCTATAGAACTTAGTTCAAAATGTAAATTTTCAATCAACCTGATTAGCCAGAAAAACATGAACTGGCGGAGTTGCAAAAAATTTCATCTCTGGACACAAATCGTATCGACCTCCTTTGCAGTGATCACATCGCCAGCAGCTGATCCCTGGTTCCAGGGCCACACGGTCACCGGGCACCAAAGTCTTCACCTCGCTTCCCACCTTCTCTATGACCCCAGCACACTCATGCCCGATCACCATAGGCTCTTTCGCTACAAAATCGGCAAGCCTCAAGGTCTGCAAAAATACACAACCATTCAACATTCAAGTATTATTTTGAATAACATAAAGTGAAAATATTCCATTATTAACATTTCTTAGCAATTTGACAGAGTAATTGCCATAATAATAATAATAATAATTTAAGCGAAGCTGAAGAGGGATTAACAAATATACCTTGAGAAAATGCACATCACTTCCACAAATACCAACAGCTTTCATCCTGACTAAAACATCAGATGGTCCTACAGTTTACCAATAACAAACAAAGATGTTAAAACAATCAGTTTGAATTACATTAATTGTGAGTGATAGTTAATTCAATTGTAAGAGGTATGAGATAAGCTGTATTGGAAGATGTGTTTTTATTGTTTTTCAACCAAAGATCTCTTTTTAGATATCTATCAATCTATGAAAAGTTCATATCTTCAACCAATAAACAAATTCCATAACACTTCTAAGATACAAGACTGAAATGAAAGAAAGATCAAAATACCCAGAGAAGGAAGCTCAAAAGGCTGAATCTTGAGGGTGTTGACACCCATAAGCCAAGCTGCCATGTTAACTTCTTCTCCATCCTTCTTTTCTCCTTGTGAATCCCTCCTTTGCCCATATTTGCTTTTCACCCTTCAAAAACACAAGTGCACAGCAGAGACTTCACTCTGTAAACTATCTGATTCTGGATATGGGATATGATTTGATTCGGTCGCAGGAATATTTAATGACAAGTGAGGCATAAAATCAAGTGTTCTTTTTATTTATCCGTGTAGATGATTGATTTCTGTTTTCATCTGACTCATTTTTATTTAAGGATAAATCCAATTACTAATGACAGTTTAAAAAATTTGTGATAGAGATTATGGTTTCTTTCTTCAACGGGATAATGTGCTTACGTGGAGAGAATTTATCGGTTTCAGAACCGTTTGTTGTTTGTTAATTTTTTTTTTTTCAGAATTTATGGACCCCGAAATCGAAACCTTGCAATAATTGTATCTTCATAAAGGAATCAAAATCAACTTCATGTATGTGAGTGGTGGCTAATTTTGCAAAATGGTATGAAAGAATTGTTTTATCTTTTAAAAAAGGTTAAGAAGGTTAAAGGAGAGAGTTCGGCTATGTTGAAATTACTCTGCAGTTGTCTACAGCAAACACAACTCCCGGCTGAACGAAAGTAGTGACTGAAATGTCTTGCAGGGTAATCATCTGTTAACCAGGAAACCTATTGATTGGCTTTCAAATAAGCATACACAAAAGGATGAAGAAAATATAGCACAGTGCAGACAATAAAGAACAAAAAGCTTGAGAAATCTGAATTTTATTTTGTAATAGATAGAAATATAAGTAATATGCTACAGTTTGATTCATAGTACTCGGCGACAATTCCATTTTATTTCATCTTTTGCCCAAACGTTTACTTTACGTTGTATTTTACAGATTAAACATGACCTTGATTGCAGTACCACCACGAGCACTTGTTTCAAAGGCCTCTTCCACTTCCTTCTGGGAGAAACCAAACCTATGCGTGACAAGGGGCTTCACATCAATCTTTCCGCTTCTAAGGAACTCCAGACACAGTGGCCAGGTGTTCTTGTAGCGAAACACCCCCACCACATCCACCTCCCTGCGTTCACAATTATGCTCATAAATTTAAGGGTAAATGGTTCAGACGGATTTAGTCCAATTAAAAGCCGAAACGTGTTATTCAGCTTAAGAAGTCATTAAACATATGTTTCCAGAAAAGGAAAGAAAAAGTCATTAAACAGAAACAACATACAAGATGGTTTGTGAAAGTTGTTCTTGACATTCTTCTTCCAAGTCTAGTGATTCTAGAACATTCCAACTTTTATTCAACAACTTTTGTTTACCATTTACATGTTCTTAAAAATGATGGTTTTATGGTCATTCTTGTAGGTATCCTTGATTCTCTCATTTCTTAAATGCATTTGTTCCCAATCCAACAATGAAATGACTCCGCCCACGAATTTTTGTGTTATTTTTTTATTTACATTTTAGAGGCTTACGGGTCATTTGCTTTTTTGACTTGACTTAATTAATTTAATTTTAATCAATTAAGTCATTAAATTTTTTTTATTTTTTCAACTTAATAAAAAATTTTAGCCATTAATTCATCAAGTTATTAAGTTAATTTTTTTAGCTTTTTTGCTTAATTTAAAAAGTCTTAACAATATCATTGAAAGTTATTTTTTTAAAATATCCCTATCTCATTAATTAATTTTCATCTTTACCTAAATAAAATTTAATAATTAACATCATCACCCATCTTTGTATAACTTGTGATAATATATAGTGGTAGATTATTATTATTTTTCCTTTTTATTTTCTTCAAATTAGTATTATTTATTTTTATAATTTTGTATGAATATTTTTCATATAAAAACATCATAAACTATAATAAAATTGACTAATATATATAATATAAAATATTAAAGAGTTGTATTCAATTGAATATGATTTATGTTATGATAATATATTATTTTATTTATATTTTTTGATATGTTTATTATTTGTTTAACATTTATAATTTGTAGGGTATAAATGTAAAACTATTAGTTTTTATTTTTTCAAGAAAAAAATTAAAATTTATTTTTTGCGATTCAGAAAAATAATAAATATATCATTTAGATTCAAATATTCAATTATATTAGGAATTCAAATTAATTCAAATTTATTCATATTTCAAGAAACTAATTAAAAACTTAAAGTAAATAACAGAGTAGCCCAAAACAATAAATAAAAAAGTAAAAAAAGGAAACCATAAATCAAGTACCTTGCAGCAGCTGGAGTGAGTGGGACAGTCATTTCATGATGACCCATCCCCACGAGGCAAACTTTACCACCTGCACGAGTAGCACTCAGTGCTGTTGACATGGTTTTGTTAAAGCCTACACAATCAAAGCTCACATCTATTCCTGTCCCCATGGCTTTATCTATCTTTTCCACTTCTTCAGCTACATCCTGCAAAATACTCGACACATAGCGGTTTATTCAAACAGAAAAAACAAGCGTGAGGAGCACGTGAAAAATTTTCGAACGAACCAAAGCTCAAGCTGACCTCTACTCTGATGACAAGAATAATGCAGATTAGAGTGGTCAACTTTCAAACAGAGAACAAAAATGAACTAAGTTGAAACAAGGTCTTAATGCAACGGAGTTGGTTGAACAGAACATGTTGCTATGATGATTAAGAGAAAGGGAAGGATTGTGAGCATGAAGATTTTGAGACGTCCTTTACTTTTCTAAACTCTTCTATTGGGCAATGGGCAGTAACATACCTGAAAATTTGTTGAAACTTTAACAATATTATCTGCACCAAGTTCCTTTGCAACAGATAAACGATAGTCATCCACATCCACAATGACAATTCTAGGAGCTCCAAAAGCACGAGCTCCTAGCATTGTGACAAGTCCTATGGGCCCTGCACCCATGATAAGCACATTTGTCTCAGGACCAATATTGGCACGGCGGCAGGCATGAACGCCAACACTCAAGGGCTCACACATAGCGCCTTCCTCCAGGCTAACATTGTCGGGCAGCTTAAAACATAGGTCTGCAGGGTGCACCACCTATTATACACAAGAGAATGCATCTTAGTCATTGTGTCAAGTAGCCGATCAATTTTGATCAGCCAATTTCATTTCAAATAAAAGAATCAACAATCATTGCCACATAAAAAAATATATGATGAGAGGGACAGAAGATCAAATGGGAACTACACAACTGACAGTAACCAGTATGTCTTTAGAAGAACAGGTAAAGTGACACCACTATTTATGCAACAGAATTCACAAGGGCATAGATCATATTGTAGTAATAATCCAATACACTAAAAAAAATCAAACAGTAAAATTTATAGAATAATAATGTATGTATAAAAGTTTAGCACAAAATCAGTAAGAGAAAGAAAAAAAATTGTCTTACAGTGGAATTTTCTTTTATCTTGTAATGAAATTTTTTTGTTCTGTAGTGATTGTATACTAACTGTAGTAGAATTCAAAAAATAAAAAATAAAAAACTGTAGTAAGTATATCATTACTGAAATTTATAAGGGCATAAACTGTGTTAAAGTCAGTCTACCATATTTCTCATCTCATAGTACTCTAGACCTTAGCTCAAAATGTAAATTTTCAATCAACCTGATTAGCCAGGGAACCATGAACGGGCGGAGTTGCAAAAAATTTCATCTCTGGACACAAATTGTATCGACCTCCTTTGCAGTGATCACATCGCCAGCAACTGATCCCGGGTTCCAGGGCCACACGGTCACCGGGCACCAAAGTCTTCACCTCGCTTCCCACCTTCTCTATGACCCCAGCACACTCGTGCCCAATCACCATAGGCTCTTTCACAACAAAATCGGCACACCTCAAGGTCTGCGAAAATACACAAACGTTCAACATTCAAGTATTATTTTGAATAACATAAAGTGAAAATATTCCATTATTAACATTTCTCAGCAATTTGACAGATTAATTGCCATAATAATAATAATAATAATAATAATAATTTAAAGGAAGTTGCAGAGGAATAAACAAAAATACCTTGAGATAATGCACATCACTTCCACAAATACCAACGGCTTTCATCCTGACTAAAACATCATTTGGTCCTACAGTTTACAAATAACAAACAAAGATGTCAAAACAATCAGTTTGAATTTCATTAACTGTGAGTGATAGTTAATTCAATTGTAAGAGGTATGAGATAAGCTGTATTGGAAGATGTGTTTTTATTGTTTTTCAACCAAAGATCTCTCTTTAATTAGATATCTATCAATCTATCAAAAGTTCATAGCTTCAACCAATAAACAAATTCCATAACACTTCAAAGATACAAGACAGTGATGAAAGAAAGATCAAAATACCCAGAGAAGGAAGCTCAAAAGGCTGAATCTTGAGGGTGTTGACACCCAGAAGCCAAGCTGCCATGTTAACTTCTTCTCCATCTTCCTTTTCTCCTTGTGACATCCCTCCCTTGCCCATATTTGCTTTTTACCCTTCAAAAACACAAGTGTACAGCAGAGACGTTACTCTGTACACTATATTTTAAGCTACCATTTATTCTGATTCTGGATATGGGATATGATTTGATTCGGCCGCAGGAATTTTTAATGACAAGTGAGGCATAACATCAAGTGTTCTTTGTATTTATTCGCGTAGATGATTGATTTCTGTTTTCATCGGACTAATTTTTATTTAAGTAAAAATCCAATTACTAATGATAGTTTTAAAAAATCTGTGATAGAGATTATGGTTTCTTTTTTCAACAGGATAACGTGCTTACGTGGAGAGAATTAATCGGTTTCAGAACCGTTTGTTGTTTGTTTTTATTTTTTCAGAATTTATGGACCCCGAAATCCAAACTGTGCAATAATTGTATCTTTACAAAGGAATCAAAATCAACTTAATGTACGTGGGTGGTGGCTAATTTTGTAAAATGGTATGAAAGAATGGTTTTATCTTTTAAAAAAGGTTAAAAGAAAGAGTTTGGTTATGATGAAATTATTTTGTGATTGAATATTTTTTATAATCATATGATTAAAAAATTATAATATATTTTTATTATTTATTATTTTACATGTGCGCTTATAATTGTGTTTTATTTTAGAATAATTCCATAATATTATGAATTAAATGAAAACCAATAATTTAATTTTCATGACTTTTTTTAATGGATATGGTCATATGAAATAATATTTTAAAATTCATATAATTTAAATAAATTAATAATGAAAGGGAAGGGAATACCTGTTCAAAAAGGTAACTATAATAATTAAGAAGTATGTTAGGCAAGCACGAGGGAAATGAGATAGGGAAAAAAAAAAAAAAAAGAGGCAATTTTAACTAGGATAATACAAGACACAATTACACTGTAAAAAGAAGACAAGAGGAGAAGAAAAAGGGGAAACGTTGAAATGGCTGAAGCAATCAGAGATGACGAAGGAGACAAGAATCAGAACATGGCTACCTGGCTGCTTGGAATCAAAACTCTGAAAATTCAGCCATATCATTTGCCTACCCTTGGTATTATATTTTTATCTTCTTTCTTGTTATTCTATATGCACAACTATGAGTTTAATCAGATCACTTGTCATGCCATGCCATGGCCAAAAACAAAAAAAGATTGTGCAATTTTTAGGTCCCCAAGATGTGAAAGTACGAATTAAGGCTCTTGGAATATGTGGAAGTGATGTTCATCACTTCAAGGTGGAAAAGCTTTCTGTCTGTCTCTATGCAAAATCTTGATGACTGTATAATATGCCAAAGGCTGTCACTGCTTATTGTAAGCAAAATGTTGTTTATGATCAGACTATGAGATGTGCCAATTTTATTGTGAAAAAACCTATGGTAATTGGACATGAGTGTGCTGGGATCATAGAAGAAGTTGGCAGTGAAGTTAAGTCCCTCGAGGTGGGTGATCGTGTGGCTCTAGAACCTGGTATTAGTTGCGGACACTGCAGTCTCTGCAAAGCTGGTAGCTATAATCTTTGTCCTGAAATGAGATTCTTTGGATCTCCTCCAACCAACGGCTCTCTTGCCCATAAGGTCAATGATCAGATGTCTTCAGCTTCCCAAACTAGAAATTTTTTAATTTCACATGCGGTCTATGTACATAAGAATTGTAAATAACGGAGACATTTTTTTTTTCCTGCAACTAGGTTGTGCATCCAGCAAAGTTATGTTACAAGTTACCTGACAATGTCAGCTTGGAGGAAGGAGCAATGTGTGAACCCTTAAGTGTTGGTGTCCATGCCTGTCGCCGTGTGATACGCTCTTAATTCGTGCGACAAAGCAATATCAAGATTATCACTACTTCGAGCGAGTGTTAGCTCCAGAGGAAAGAACCAGAAGTTGAGAAGTGAGGAAGAAGAAGAAAAGAAAGAGAGAGAAAGAAAAGTGGTCCATTCATTTCATGCCATTCCAAAATGACAACATCACGCACTATATAGCAGACAATTGAAAATAACTAATTTTGACAACGCAACAGAAAATGACAAAAAGGAATCTTAAACAAACACATCCAATTCACAATGCTTTCACAGGTCATCCTAAACGACGTAGTCTTGTAGCCATTCTGGACGTTTCTTGTTTCGTTTGGGCCGTTGATTCTCTTGCACTGGCTCATGGTGAACTTCCTCCCTGGGTTGATTGACTGTGGCTTCTCGACTGGACTCTTCCACTTGTGCCCCCTCTGATGGCTCCAGTTTGATATATAAATTCATATCACCATGCAAACGTTGGACCTGAAACCAATGTAATGATCATGGGATCAGGACCGATAGGCCTTGTTACCCTGTTAGCTGCTCGAGCATTTGGTGCCCCCAGAATTATCATCACTGATGTTGATGTTCAGCGTCTATTTATTGCAAGGAATCTTGGCGTGGATGAAACAGTTAAAGTCTCCACAGATATCGAGGTTAATTGTCAGATGTAGATGATTATCGCTTTGTTTTCAATTTTCCAAGTTTTTCTAGACTTTGATGCTGTTCAAAAACATTGGCAGGATGTTGATACAGATGTGGGGAAGATACAAAATGCAATGGGTTCAGGCATTGATGTGAGCTTTAATTGTGTTGGGTTTGATAGGATTAGCCAAGACCGAGATGACTGTTGCTCTGACGCCGGCAGCTGCAAGGTGATGAGATATATAATTCACCCTCATTTTTCGACGTTTGAAATATAAATTTGGGAAATTTCTGATAAAGGGTTTTGTTGGTTGACAGGGAAGTGGATGTAATTGGCATATTTCGGTATAGAAGCACATGACCACTCTGCATTGAGTTTTTGAGAAGTGGCAAGATTGATGTTAAGCCATTGATAACCCACAGGTTTGGCTTCACACACAAAGAAATAGAAGATGCTTTTGAAATTTGTGCTCTAAGTGGAAATGCCATCAAGGTTATGTTTAATCTGTGAAAAATGAAGGGGGAAAACTGATATTATGTGGTGTGTCAAAGTATATATGTTGATATACCATCTTGATTTACTAGAATCCGTGTCTGCAAGAAATTAAGAAACAATTCTGTCCCAACTTGAGCTCCTCAGTTTTGTCAAAAAAAAGGAAAAAAAAAATTGACAGTCTCTGGGCACTAGGGAGAAAAACACATAGCAAAGTGCTGAAGATAAAGCATACAAGACGCACAAAGTATATGCCATATCACTCTGCTAACAATTTTTTCTTCCAGAATGCATCAATATGCTACCTATTTACTTTTAATAACTTGATTCCAATAAATAAATAAATAAATACATTATCATTAGCCTCTCTGTAAGATCTTCTGAAAAAATATTTTGACAGACAGAGAAGGCTCGCACATCCAAGAGCAAAATAGTATAAATTTTAGATGCTTAACCAAGTAAAAGTTTTCACTCTGCAGTTCATATGAAACAATTGTACATTCGAAGGTCTCTGCCAAGAGCATTATGATATCATATACTTGCTGCGGTATGCATATCTTATAGGAAAGGCTCCCTCTATACACTTGCAAAGATGTTCTACAGCTTCACTCGCATTTACATTCAAACTGATCTGAACTAGACCTAATTAAGATAGTTATTCTCCTCCAAAGCAGGACCTAGCAATGGACAGTTGCCTCAAACTTCGTGTCACTCAACTGTTCTATTTGTCATCCATGCACAAAACTTACACCCAATTATGTCTCATGCAAAAGTATCCTTTAAAGAAATCATGCCATTGGAATACTTTGCTTCGTTATTACTTGAAGAACAGCTCATATCCTCTGAACTTATAAGACAGTGTCTTGCCGTTGGCCATTTCTCCTGCTCATCATAGCTATATAAGCCCCAGAGAAAATGTAATGAACTTTCTCATCCATGCACAAAAATTACACCCAATTATGTCTCATGCAAAAGTATCATTTGAAGAAAGTATGCAATTGGAATACTTTTGCTTAATTCTTACTTGAAGAACAGCTCACATCCTCCGAACTTATAAGGCAGTGTCTTGCCGTTGGCCAGTTCTCCTGCTCATCATAGCTATATAATCCCCAGAGAAAACGTAATGAATTTTTTCATAGCACTCCAAGCAATGGAATTTTCTCCTGATACAATTCTAGAGTTGATTTACCAAATCACTAGAGCTCTAATCAATACTGAAACCACTCTAGCTTCAGGCTTAGATGAGCACCTCAAACATAATTTATTGTCTCAAGGACTCTGATACTAAACGTTCAAATTGTCATTAAAAAAGGAAATTCTGAGTACAACTTTGGATCCGAGCTACGGTTACAATTATCTTAATTATCTTTGAGCCAATATCAAATTGGTTGAGGTGAGGGTACATCTCATTTCTCTTTCTCCAGGGATATTACCCAGGCACTAACTACACTGATCTACAGTAGTCCATTGTAATTTGTTGCAGCTCTCAATTGATTCCTCTTTACTTTAGATAACATGTGGTTCCATAGAATTAATGGAACTCCAACCAGATGGCTTATACACATCACTCTCCACCATTGATTCTCTAACTCTATTAGCATCATCCCATTTATCTGAACATGCATAAGTATTAGATAAGAGAATATAATTCCCACTGTTAGATGGATCCAATTCGAGAAGCTTGCCGGTAGCAATCTCAGGTAGGACCAAGTTCCCATGAAGTTTACAAGCACTCAGCAGTATTCTCCATACTACAACATGTGAGGCTACTGGCATTACCTTCATGAACCCATAAGCTTTCTCTACATTGCCAGAGCGGCTCAAAAGATCAACAACACAACCGTAGTGTTTCATCTCTGGTGTTAGTCCATAAACTTTTTCCATACTTTCAAAATACTGCAATCCCTCATCTATCAATCCGGCATGAGTACAAGCTAGTAAAATGCCAACAAAGCTTCCATGAGTTGGCCAAACACCTTCTCTCAACATATGCATAAATAGCTCAATTGCATAATCAGCAAAACCATTCACTGCAAGGCCTGAGATAATTGATGTCCAGGAAACAGAATCCTTCTTTTCCATCTCATGAAACACAACTAGTGCATTCTCAACCACCCCGCACTTGCAGTACATGTCGATAAGCGAATTCCCCAAATAAAGATCACATTTTGTACCATGTCTTTTTATATAGTCGGGAATTGCTTCTCCCATGTCCAGTGACCCAATATGGGCACATGCTGAAAGCACAGTTGCCAAAGTGATTTCATCTGGTTTCACCTTAGCTAACATCATTTCACGAAAAAGCTTCACCGCCTCAACAAATTGGTTACCTCGAGAGTACCCTGTGATCAAAGAAGTCCAAGAAATCACATCCCTTCTGGGCATCTCATCAAAAAGCTTCTGCGCCTCAATCAAAGGCCCAACTTTTGCATACCCAATGATCAAAGCATTCCAGGAAACTATATTTTTGTCAAGCATTTGATTAAAAGCCTCTTGTGCCAAATCCACCAAACCACGCTGTCCATACACATCTATCAAAGTGTTCCCCAAGTAAACATCAAATTCAATATTTTTTTCTTCAATATATTTAACCATAGAATTCGCAATATCCCACCTACCCAAATTACTACAAGCTAAAATTACTTTCACCATTGTCGCCGCATCAGCCTTTACATTAACTTCTTGCATAGAATTAAACAAAGCCAATACCTCTTCAAACCTTTTACACTGACTATAACCACAATTTATACAATTCCAAGAAACCTAATCTCTATTAGTCATTATATCAAACAGTTTCCGCGCCAACCCCAAACGGCCACAAGAGGCATAGAAGTGAATCAAAGCATTTGAAACAAAGAGATACGATCCAAATCCAAGTTTCAAAATATGAGCATGAGCCTTTTGGCCATGAAAAATAACCTAACACGAGCACAAGCCTTGAATACAAAAATAAAGGTCAAATTGTCACCAGTAAATCCTTGATGATACATATTATTGTAGATGTCAATGGCTTCATTTGGTTGGTCACTTTGTGACAAACCTTGGATCATATGGTTAAACACCAACAATGTGGGTCGTTCAAGTTGGTTGAAAACAAGATGGGCTTTGTCCAAATAAGAGGGAGATAAAGCATATGACTTGATTACATTAGATATTGAAGATAGTGTTGATGCCGAAATCTGCTCACCCTTTGCCCGATTAAATCTTTTTACCAACATTTATGTAGTCAATAGTGTGGATATCAATTTCTTCTTACTTCAACGATCGCTCTAGTCACTGAAGTTGGAATTATCTTTTCTTCTCCCACTAAGCCTGTGTTCACAAAAGTGGATTAGAGACGCCGGTGGTTTTACCGGCGTAAATCCTCCGATGCCTAAGTTAGCACAAGATATTTACGGGAAAACGATGCAATTAAGATTCGATAAGTTATTTATAATTGGCTCACAGTTTGTACTGAAAATGGTCTAATTGTAATTTGGCAGAGTTTTCCCCTTCTCTCATCTCTTTCCTCCATTCTTCATTGGTTTCTTCCTCTTTTATAGCCGTTGTCCCCTGTTTCCATTTATCATTCATCCCCCCTTATCTCGGGTAGTGGCATCTCTTCATGGGACTCCAACTGCCATATTGTGGGTAAATGTGGGACACCATATCTCCCTCAACGGTTCTGGGCATAGCGCAACTATCGTGATTTCGTGAGATCGTGTTCCCGCTCTTTGGGGAATGGGTATCTTTTCGATACTTGTCTCTGGTCGGTACATTCCTCTAGCTGATACTCATCCCTGGTTGGCCCTTGTTCGTAGAAGACTCATTATCAGTATTCTGCTCGTACCATTTGGCTGAGATGATCCATGCCGGGGTGGGAATGATGGCATGGCTGAGCTGGTGCTCTTATTTACTTAATACCAATCCCCTAGTTTTTAGTCTTGCGAGTGAAACGAGTTAAGAGTAGAAACTGATAATCGAATCTCACCAATTTAGGGAATGTCTCATCTGGTCTTCTGTTTACTGGGATGGACCTGAGGTTCCATTTTTCGTCTGGGGAGATTCCGACCAAAGCATGGGCCTTTATGAGCATGTCCATTGCATATCTGGGCTTGCGTTTTGTCTAGCCTCTTATAACAGTTATTGACGTGACATTTCCAGACTCTTCGTATTTGAAATTTGAAACGATGGGCTATCCATCCTTGATATACGGTGAATGAGTTGGCACTCCTATCACTCAAACGCTTCCGTTTCCCCCTTTTCGTTTCAAATCCCTAAGCTAAAATCATCCTCGTTTTTCTATTCGCTTCTCTACCGTAAGACAACTCCTTCGAACTTCGTTCACACTTTCCGCATCTGGGATCTCCATTTGCTGGGTCTTTTCTCTGCCACAACAACATCATCAGTGCCAATCTATTCCAGGTACAGCCTTCAATCCCTTCTCTAGTTGTTGTTGATTGAGTTTTGTATTGTGGGCTCTGTGTTTCTCTTTTTTGTATCCATACTCTTAGATATTTGTGCTTTCCCTTTTTAAAATTCGGTATGTCCAATCGAAGAGGAAAAAGAATTATAGTTGAGAGATGAAGAGATAGGGATTCATGTCCCCATTTGTTTAGACCCAGTGACCTTCAACACTCCTCTCGCAGTGTAGGTCCCTTCTGTCATAGTGATATCCCTGAATACCCTCGTCCTATGGCCACTTCACGCTCCCCTGAATTAGAGCTTGTAGGAAACAGAGGTGACCCCGTGTCGGGCTCGTGTGAGAATCACAGTTTTGGTATGGTTGGGGTCCCTGAAGAAGTAGGTGATGGTGAGGGGAACAGTTCCGAGCCGAGCCGAGCTGACCCCCCAATAAGAGAAACCTTAGCCATAGGGTGGAGGCGGATTCTTACCCTATTGACTACATAAATTGTACCACCACCTCAGCTGATCTGTTCAAGCTTAAGAATCTCTACAACATTCCTGAGGAGGTTTTTCTTGTGGTTCCTAGGAAAGGCGACGTTCCTAGTCGGCCTTCGAGGGGGTATGTAACGATGCACCTAGAGAGTTTTAGATTAGGAGCTCGGCTGCCCCTTCAACGTTACTTTGCCAAGATATTGGGTGGTATGCACCTGGCCCCAGGTCAGCTACATCCAAATGGGTGGAGGGTTCTCTCGGCTATGAACGTATTATGGGAGAGATGGGGATCAAAGGAGCCCTCTCTTGTTGAAGTAAAGCATTTACACCAGCTGAGGAGTAGCCTAAAAGAGGCAGGTTGGTACTATTTCATGTCGAGCTCTGCGAAGAGGAAGCCAATCATCGGCTTCCCTTTCTCATGTAAAAATTGGAATAACAAATTCTTCTTTGCTGAAGGAAATTGGTGTATAGCAGCCCGTTCGCTTGGTGGTGATATTTACCTTCCAACACATTTTGTCACCCCAGGTCGCTCCTTTTTTGCCTATATTCTTTCTCAAAGTGCCACTTATTGGGTTCTTTAACCTTGTTTGCTTTTTCAGAATCGTGGGGTTTGATTATGGAACTTGAAGACCGACCTTTGCTCTAGGTGGAAATTGCTCTAGTGAACGTGTCTACCTGTCAAGACCTCTTGTCACCAACAAACTTGGTCGGTTTGAGTTTAGTGGACATAGCTGCCAGAATAGATAACAAGATCCTCAACGCGATAGCCAGAAAAGGTGGTCGGGCTCTAAGCAGCTCCAAGAACCCTTCTCCTCCTCAGAAAACCAGTATTGGTCTTTCCAAGGCTTCTGTTCCTACTATGCCCCCTCCTCCACCTCATAAGACCGGTGGGGAGAAAACTACCGACAAGAGTTCTGAGGTCAGCACTCGTTCTGGGGACTAATCCTCTCCTCTTCCGCCTTGTGATCGAGGTGACTACCTGACCCTGTATCAGAGGGACCATGGGAAGTTAGTGGGACCGAAAATGGTCCAAGACATTGAAAGCATGAATCTCATTGAATTGACTGGTTCTGTCCAGAGGGTCTCCTTCAAGCTGGCTACTATAGTTATTGTTACAAGAACAGGATCACGCGCCATGAGAGGAAGCTTTTAGCTGACAACCAGGACTTGAAGAAAAGAGTTGAGTCTACCGACCGCTCGAAGAAAAAACTGCTTGATCTGCAGAAACATATTATGGACCTAAAAGAAAAGGTGGCCATGGCTGAATCCAACTCTGCCAAACTTAAGGGTGAGTTGGGTGATCTGAAGTCTGATCTTCAGGCCAATCAAAGTGAGCTAGATACCTTGAAAGGTAAATCTGAAGTTTGATCTCTGAGTGAGCAGTTGGCCAAGGTGAAAGGTAAATCTGTTGATGTGGATGATCGGCTAGGCGCAGAGTATGACTCTGGGGTAGCTTTCTGCTATAAGTGCATTATGTCTATGCTTAAGAAAGAATATCTTGAGCTTGAGATGAGCAATCTGAAGGCTGGATTGCAGAGATATATGGCTGAAGGCGACCAGAGGACTAAGGAAAAGGGTGACCAGGATCAGGTGGAGGCTCCTTTAAATGGGGTGCAGGAGGAGGAAGTCGGGGGTTGTGCTCTTGAAGTTGGTTAGGGGTTAGTGCCTACTCCTCCTAATGTTGTTGATCCTCTTCTTTCGGAGATTACTGATCCTTCAACTACTGAAGCTGCTGAACCTCATAGCCTTTAGACTGATTTTTGTATAAATCCCGAACTTTCATTTGTTTGCCATTATTTGAACGTTTATAAAGTTTTGGACGTTTTCTATTAGTCTTCTTGTCTGGTTTTTGCTCATGGATTGCTTCTGCAAATTAACTTGACAATTTATTTGACTTTGGCTGCTGGTTCTGTGGTGGACCAAGCAAAAATAGGCATTCACTGGCCTTAGTAGAATTTTACAAAATTCCTGCTGGTCCTTCGTTTACCGAGTAGGAGTAGGCACTCGCTTACCTTAGTAGAATTTCGTAAAACGGCCTGCTAGTCCTTTCGGCAACCAAGGAGGAATAGGCACTTGTTTGCCCTAATAAAATTTCCTAAAATTGCCTGCTGGTCTTTCGTTGACTGAGTAAGAACAAACACTTAATTGCCTTAGTGAAAATTTCATAAAATTGCATGCTGGTCATTTGTTGACCGAGTAGGAACAGACAATTACTTGCCTTAGTGAAAATTTCATAAAATTGCATACTGGCCTTTCGTTGATTGAGCAAGAACAAACACTTACTTGCCTTAGTGAAAATTTTGTAAGATTGCCTGCTGGTCTTTCGTTGACCGAGCAGGAACAGGCACTTATTTGCCTTAGTGAAAATTTCATAAAATTGCTTGCTGGTCTTTCATTGACCGAGCAAGACAATACACTTACTTGCCTTAGTAAAAATTTCGTAAGATTGCCTGCTGGTCTTTCGTTGACTGAGCAGGAACAGGCACTTAGTTGCCTTAGTGAAAATTTAATGGGCTTGCTAGCAGGGGGATTTTATGCTGAATTCATCTTTATTAAAATTTGAGCGCATTACAGAAATGCGGAATATATGCATGTGCAACAAGTCATCATGAATTTAACATAAATAACTTGTCAAAATGAAAACTTAGTAGAGCCTTTTGCTTACTGGAAATACTTCTTCAAGTGCTCGGCGTTCCACGACTTCTTCACATCTCGTCTATCTGGGTACGCTAACTTGTAAGCTCCTGGTCCAGTCGCTTGTATCACCATGTACGGGCCTTTTTATTTCGGGCCGAGCGCGCCATGGTTAGAATCCCTAGTGTTTTGGTTCATCTTCCTAAGTACCCAATCCCTGCTCGGAACTGCCTCACGCGTACGTTCTTGTTGTAATAAAGCATGACCCTTTGCTGACACTGGGCCACTTTCTGCGAGGCCCCTTTCCTTTTCTCCTCTAACAGGTCCAGGCTCAAGCAGATCTACTCGTTGTTTTGTTCCTTATTAAAGTATTCCGTCTAATGTGTTCCCACTCCAATTTATGCTGGGACTACTGCCTCATGATCAAAAGCTAAAGCAAACGGGGTTTCCCCTGAGACGGTTTTGTAGTTGTCCGGTAAGCCCACAATACTCCTGGCAGCTCATCGACCCAAGTTCCCTTCTTCTCTCACAGCCTAATTTTCAAGAGTTTTTTTTTATTACTTGTTGGCTGCTTCCACTTGTCCGTTTGCCTGGGGGTGTGCAGGGGTGCAGAACTTCAGGTCCACCCCTAAGTTTCGGCAAAATTCTCTGAAGTTGTTGTTGTCAAATTGCCTTCCATTATCTGTAATGATAGCATAGGGGATCCCGTATCTGCAGATGATATTCTTCCAAATAAAATCCATCGTATTTCTTTTCGTGATTTGGCTGAGGACTCCCACTTCTACCTACTTAGTGAAGTAGTCTATTGCCACAATTGCACGTGTTGCTGCTCCTCGGCCCTTAGGTAATGAACCAATCAGGTTGATTCCCCATTGGACAAAAAGCCATGGGGATGTCATAGTGGTCAGCTTTTCTGGAGGTTGTGCAGGAACCTCTGAAAAGCTTTGGCAGATTTTATAGTTCTTTGCCATCCTTTTCGCATCCTAGTGCTTGGTTGGCCAGAAGTATCTTTGCCGGAGTGCCTTGAAGGCTAAAGTTCTCACCCCCGAGTGATTGCCATATATTCCTTCATGAATTTCCCTTAGTATATAATTTGCTTCCTCGTTGTCCAAACATCTTAAAAGGGGAAAGGTAAATCCTCGGCGGTAGAGCACCCCATCGAGTAACGTGTACCTTGCTGCTCGGTATTTTAATTTCCTTGCTTGCCTCTTGTCCTCCGGTAAAATGCCATCGCGGATGTATAAGAGAATCGGGTCCAACCAGAATTCTTCAGTGCTTATTCTCATTACCACTATTTCCTCCCATATGCTTGGCGAGGTCTTTACCTCTAATGGAATTGACTTAGGTAATTTTAGATAGGCAATTATAGCCATTTTAGCCAACATATCTGCTCTGTAATTCTCATTCTGGGATATCTGCCCTCTACCTCTTTGAAAAGCCCAACCATCTGCTTTGTCTTCTTCAAATAAAACCCCATCTTTTCTTCCCCTGCTTGGAATTAATCACTGAGTTGATTGCAGACTAATTGGGAATTTGCTCGGGTTTCTACCGTTTCTACTCTTAATGTGTGTACAAGTCCGAGCCCAGTGATAAAGGCTTCATATATTAGCTTGGTTGTTCATAAGCTGGAATTCTAACTTCACTGTATAGTTATTTCGGTCTCTTCTGGACTTCGTATTACAATTCTTGCTCCGGACCCTTGTTCATTACATGATCCATCAACCATTACTAGCCACACTCCTTCTAGTTTCTCTTGCTCTATTGGTTGTTCCTCCCGAACTTATTCCCCTAGTTTAGCACGGTCTACCATAAAATCGGCCAGAGCTTGGGCTTTGATTGCTCCTCGGGGCCTATAGGATAGGTCAAATTCGCTCAACTCCACGGACCATTTTACTAATCGACCAGAAGCATCTGGTTTTTGGAGCATTTGCCGAAAGGGCTGGTCAGTCATCACAACTATCGGGTGGGCCTAGAAATATTGTCGGAGTTTGCGTGCTGCCGTTATCAGAGCCAACGCCCATTTCTCTATCAGGGGATACATGGTTTCTGCGTATACCAGGGTCTTGCTTGTGTAGTATACCGAGTGTTGCTTTCCTTCTTCTTCTCTGACTAATACCAAGCTGATAGCCCGTTTAGATATTGCCAAGTACAAAAAAGCTGGTCACCCTTTCTCGGAGTTGATAGTAATGGGGCGTGGGGCAGGTATTCCTTCAGCTGTCCAAAAGCCTCCTCACAATCCGATGCCCACTCCATCTTTCTTCCTTTCTTTATGGTTTTGGAGAAAGGGTGACATTTATCTGTGGCCCGCGAGATGAATCAGTTCAATGCTGGCAATTTCCTTGTAAAGTTCTGCACTTCCTTAACTGTTCGTTGGGACCTCATTTCTGTCATCGCCCGTATTTTTTCTGGGTTGACCTCGATCACTCGGTGGCTCACCAGGATTCCAAGAACTTGCCCGAGCTAACCCCAAATGCACATTTGTCTGGGTCCAGCTTCATTTCGTACTTCCTTAGCAATTCCAAGACAAATGAAGCTTTCCATGGGTATCTGGTTGTATCTAGAGAAGGCATCCATGAAGCTGAGCAGATTGTGACCCGCTGTTGAGTCCACAAACTGATCTATTTTTGGTAGGGAAAATTGTCCTTCAGGCATGCCTTATTGAGGTCCGTGAAATCCACACATATTCTCCATTTCCCGTTGGCCTTCTTTACCAGTACTACATTAAAAATCCACTCCGAGTACTTGGCTTCCCTTATAAATCCTACTTTTAGTAGCTTTTCTACCTCAACATTTATGGTCTTGTACCTTTCCTAGTTAAAGCACCTTCTTTTTTGCCTTGCCGGTCTTGCTCCCTTCTTGATCGCCAACTTGTGGCAGACTACCCTGTGATCTTCTTGGCATATCCTCATGAGACCAGGCAAATATGTCTGCGTGAGACTATAGACACTTCACCAGCTCACTTTTTATTGTCTCACCCAATCTTGACCCGATCTTAATCACTCTGCTCGGGATACTCTTACTCACAAAGACCTCATCCAGATTCTCAACAGGTTCCTGGCGGCCTTTTTTAGAATTTCCCCGGTTATCTAGTGAGGTAACTTGCAGCGCCTCCTTAGTCACTGTAGCATAGGAGCTCCTTGTCATTCTCTGGTCGCCTTTTACTAGGCCAATAACTCCATTTACTCTGTACTTTAACACCAGATAATCCGTGGATATAACTCATTGGCTTATCCTCATGAACGGTCTCCCTAGTATCATCTGGTAAGGGCTTCTTTCTTCTACCACGACAAAGTCCAGCATCATCGTTCTTTCAAATGGCTTTAACCCTATAGCAATCGGGAGTTCGATGATCCCCATGGGAGTTAACCGTCCCCCTCCAAATCCCTTCAAGGATATATTTGTCCGTTCCAACTTCAAGTTTGAAATGCCTGTATCATCTAGGGTCGACTTAAACAGAATGTCAATTGAGCTTCATGTATCTACCAGTATTCACCGTAATTCTGTACTAGGCACCATTGCCTTAATCACCAGTGCATCCTTATGAGGATATAAAATACCCTCTTGGTCGTCCTCTGTCCACATAATGGGAACTTGCCTCACTTTTGCCCTCTTGGCTGCTGGCAAATTGAAAAGCACATCTTTGCCGGTCATGACGTATCTCTCATAGTTCTTTCGCGCCTTGTTCGAATCCCGACCAATGTTGGCCCTCCTGCTATCACACGGATAGTCGGTTATTCACGTTCCAGGCCCCTTTCAACTCCTTCATCTCGCGTGTACTGTGACTCGATGATGGGGACACTCCATCCACATACTCATCCAAGTACCGGTTCCTCACCAAATCCTCCACCTTAATCTTTAGGTCACGACATTGGCTGATAGTGTGACCGTGAGTGTCGTGGAATTTGCAGAACTTGCTCTTATCACGTCGGTGAGCAGATTTTATTATAGGGGCCAGAGGGTATAGCAGGCCTCGTCCTTTGATCCTTTCATACAATTCCTCCATCGAGATTTTTTAATGGGTGTACTATCTATACACCAAACTTTGGTCAACTAATTGAACCGCTCAGCTATCATGGATATCACCCCAGGCTGGTATCGTCAGTAGCTGATCTGGTTGTCCAGCCCTGGAGTTAGTTGTATGTAGTGCTCTGGGAGTTTTTTGATAAGAGTGGGCAGCCATCTGTCTGAATTCTCGTTGCCGTTCCGGGAATAGGGGGCGCGGAGGTTGAGCCCGGCTGTGTTGGAACTGTTGTGGTCTCTGAGTTATGGGGTAGGGGCGGGATCGAGCTGATATTCTGCCCATTACTGAGGATTCCCCAGCTCACTTTCCCAATTCGCTTCCGTTCGGGGCTCTCCGTTCCTTTTGTCTCAGCTCTTACAGTTGTTCACGTTTTATCCTTTCCGATTTCTCTTCTTCGATTTCTATATCTCGTCTCGCCTGTTCATACCTCGTCGAGTAATTCTGCACTAGGGGACTTCTTAAGTTGTACCATAATCGGCCAATTCTTACACCTTCTTTTAATCCCATCAGCGTCTGCGGATGATTAAAAGCTTCCAGATCCAGTACGGCTCGATGATATCGTTTTACAAGATCCCGAAGGGATTCATGTTCTTCTTGTTTTATCCCAATAAGTTCCATCATTTCGTCCTCTAGGCCACATCTCTTTGGAAGTTGTTTGGCCAACTCTTGGCACATCTGCTCGTACCCTTTTATACTCCCCCATAGCAGCTTGTGATACCATTCTCGGGCTCATCCCTCTAGGGTCAATGGGAATACCCTGCACCTCTGAGCTGGTGTCAGTCTCTGCACATCCGTCATGTCGTTGAAACGTTCGATATGCATCAGCGGATCAACTCGCTCGGAGTATTTGAGGTTGGGGAAGCGAAAATCTCTTGGAATTACAGTACCCATGATCTCGATTGATAATGGAGATTCTTCATCTAGCATTATCCTCCAGTTCGGGGGCTTTCTCTTGCCCTGAATCTCCTCCATCACCAGTGCCAATCTGTGCACCTCTCCCTCTAATTCTATTGCACGGTCAAGATCGCGTGCAGCTATCTGATCTCGTTCCTGCTCGGCATTCTGCAACCGCTGTCTGAGCTCTCCTTCATCAACACTGGCCCCTCAGCCATCAATTTCCAATACCCGTCCAGGGCAAGGTTGATTCCCCCCTTCACTCACGCGCTCCCCTGTAACCTGACCAGTACTTCTATGGGGGTGTACCCCATAAGGTTGGCCCATCGATGGAGGGATTTCTTCGACTCTACGCCTTCGGCGGCTGGTTTCTGCCCCAACTTCCTCTCTTCCCACTGGGATTTCGCAATCCCTTCTCCGCTCCTCCCTCATCTCACACAATACAGTCGTGAGAGTCTTCATTTGTTTTTTCATCCACTCCAGTCGATCTTGCATCATCCTCTCTCGAGCTTCATTCGCTATCTCCCAGAGAGTGATTGTCTTGACAGTTTCATTGTCGTCCCTTAAGGCATCCTTCCTTGACGCATCTATATCCAATTGTTCGCTGCTTCTCCAGTAACTACTAATCTGGTGGTAGTTTTTTATTCAGATCCCCACAGACGGCGCCAAAATGTTGATGCTGAAATCTGCTCGCCCTTTGCCCGACCAGATCTTTTCACCAACGTTTATGTAGTCAATAGTGTGGATATCAATTTCTTCTTACTTCAACAATTGCTTTAGTTATTGAAGTTGGAATTATCCTTCCTTCTCCCACTAAGCCTGTTCACAAAAGTGGATTAGAGAAGCCGGTAGTTTTACCGGCGTAAACCCTCCGATGCCTAAGTTAGCACAAGGTATTTACGGGAAAACGATGCAATTAAGATTCGATAAGTTACTTATAATTGGCTCACAGTTTGTACTAAAAATGGTCTGGTTGTAATTTGGCAGAGTTTTCCCCCTCTCTCATCTCTTTCCTCCATTCTTCATTGGTTTCTTCCTCTTTTTTAGCCGATGTCCCCTGTTTTCATTTATCCTTCATCCCCCTTTATCTCGGGTAGTGGCAGCTCCTCACGGGACTCCAACTGCTACATTTTGGGTAAACGTGGGACACCGCGTCTCCCTCAACAGTTCTGGGCATAGCGCAACTATCGTGATTTCATAAGATCGTGTTCCCGCTCTTTGGAGAATGGGTATCTACTCGGTACTTGTCTCTGGTTGGTACATTCCTCTGGCTGATAGTCATCCCTGGTTGGCCCTTGTTCATAGAAGACTCATTATCAGTGTTCTGCTCGTACCATTTAGCTGAGGTGATCCATGCCGGGGTGGGAATGATGGCATGGCTGAGCTGGTGCTCTTATTTACTTAACAGATGGGTCCTTGTGGAGGTGGGTTCTGATAAGATTTGCGTGAAGCTCTTTAATGGAGTTGAGGGAGATTGGTTTCATGCTTACTCGCTTTGGTTTTTGGGTCGTTGAAGAGGTAGTCAAATGGCAGGTAATGGATCTTGCGAGTTTCATGAAGAGCAGTGCTGGTTACGGAAGAATTGAAGTTGGTTTGAGAGAGGGATTAGTGTTCGTTAAAAGTTGCACACCTTTCCCTAAAATGCCCCAACCGGGAAATGAAATGACATGCACCACCAAAAAATAAATAGTAAAAATAAATCAAAGAAATTAAGTCTAATCGTCACCAATAATCAATTGGTAGATTCTCAATGATGCTGCTGCTGTAAAATCTGAGAGTTTCAGGATGAGGGATAGAAATTGAGGATGTCACGATTAACGCTCTGCTTGTGACAATATATCATCAATGGTTAGCCACAAAAGCAATGAAAGTTGGTCAATCCATTCTGCTCCACGGACTAAATCTGGTCGAACCACCCGTAGGAATGGTATTTCGCTATTGGCTAGCCCTTAAGCTCTCTCTAAGAATGGCACTGCACCAATGCTTTCCAAGCTTACATAAATTACCAATTTATGCACATGTGGCAGTTTGGCTAACCAGGAAATGGATTCGTCTCAAGACAATGAATTATCTGGGAAGAATTTGTGAAATTGGCCGTAGTTCCTTCCTCAAGATTTGACAACAACTTAGCCAACCAATCCCGAATTGTACCACGCGCTTCACACTGAAGTTGCTTGGAAATATAATGATTGAAAAGTCTCTGGAATAGAGAATGCTTGCAAGATGAAGCACGGGTCTCTATGTGACCCTGCAATGGCAGTGGGAAGAGTATCAGCCGTCTTTGCTTCTTTTGTTGTATATGCAACTCTCTTTAGTTCTCCATTGAATCTTTCTGCTTCCTGCTTTCTGTTTAAATTCTCACTTCTTTTGTTGTTAATTTCTCACCATGAGTTAATCATCAACTGTGAATGGAACATTGTGATGCTTCTGCTTTAAATTTTTTATTGGTGAATGAAAACTTTATTTCAATGAGCAAGGCATTTATAATCAACTAAATTCCTCTATGAAGAACGGGGAATTAAACAACAGCAGCATTACAAACGAACCCAGATAGTAAATCAGCTTAGAAGTCCCAACTTTTGAAGTACAGTTAAGACAACTAAGGCTCACAAACTCCAACAAAGATATAAAATTCGGAATTCGGACACTGTTTATGCAAGAAAAGGCCAAAGAGTACAACTCACTATCTAAATCAGCTTTTAGATAGAGTGATGAAAGTATTGGAAAATCTAGAATGACAAAATGTAACTAATCAAGCTTTCCAGAGAATGATATGGATAACCAACTTGATTTAGACAAAGGTTGAGTTTTTCCTTCAAAATCATAATTTTGACTCTTATTTCCTGCCCCTCAGCCTCCTTCATTACTCTTCTGATTGTCCTTTCAACCTCCCCTCTCTCCAGCTTCCTTTCCAAATGCAAACCAACTTTCCAAACATCACTAAAATATCTTGCATTCACCATTTGACTCTGCTTTCTATATTCAATTTGCATTGAGCAACATTAACCGAAGGCCTTAATGCATCTTTTACCTCAATATCAAAGTAATGCTGGGCCCATAACGTAATGCTATACAATCCCACCGTGAATAAGCTATATTGCTGAATTTTAAAACATAGAATTATTTAATCATTTACAACACATTTAATTTATTTATTATTAGTTTATAAAACAATAAATTCGAATGCTAAACCAATAATATTATTTTAGAATTCTTTGACATCAATTTTGGTACCAATGGAGTCTTTATCATTGGAACTACTCGATAGCATATGTAATATCAGAATCAAAGCTTTTGCTCACTCGTTGTATAGATCCGCTGATAAAGATTCTACTAGCACTAGAATTGAAGTTAAAAAAATATCAATATATGAATGCCCAAAGCAATTTGCAGTGGTTCACGGTGATTGTTGGTGAATAATTTTATTTATATTTATAAATTTAAATAATAAATATAAACTATAAAACTTTTAAGATATTTATAATTATAAAAAATTAATTTAATATAAATAATAATATAAAAATTATTATATATAATAATGTACGATATAATACCAAACATTATAAAATGTTATATTATAATACATTATAATAAAATACAGCATATCAATTATCAAAAACATGTACAAGGAATCTAACAAATGCCACCTTTAAAGAGACGGTCGCAATTCGCATGATCTATAAATACAAACTCACCTTCATATATTGAGCCGACAAATGGAATCTCTTGCTGTTAAGAAAACTGAGTCTCATGCACATGTTGAAAAGTCAAGGTTGGTAGCATAATTTGTTGAAGTCAAATTGTTGTTACACCAATAATTGTAGAGATTTTTCAAAGTCGGCACCAAATTGCAAGTTGTATTTGGTAATTTTTCAAAGAGCTACCAAACATTTGAAGAAAAAATGGATAGTTGGCAAATTTGTCAAATTACCAAATGGACACCATTGACATATTTGTATAGGTTATGTGAAATAGTACTTGGGTTAGGTGGAATAGTACTAGCCTCAAGCCTATAAATAGAAGGAGATTTTCATTTGTTTATCATCCCAAATTTTTGAAGCTTATAATTTTCTAAGCTTTTGAGAGTGAGCAATTGGAGAGTATGTGTGAGAGTACTGGGTGTATTTGGGTTCTGGAAAAGTGAGATTTCTTTACTCAAATTTGTACTCAAATAATTGCTAATAATACAATTATTTTTCTCTTGCTCTCGTGGACATATGCATATTGCCGAACCACGTAAATTTTGTGTCCTTTATTTTTAATGATTATTCGGTGCGCTTGATTCCGCATTCCGCGCACGACAGCACAGAGATCAATAAAACAGTTCACTATCAAATATAATTTGGTAATTTATTTTATATTCTATAATGTTCGATAAATAATGCCGACATTTTGAATCAACCAGAAGGCTCATGACGATATTGCATAATGACATCACCCACTAAATTTTGTTTTGAGATTACAGATCAATCTTGTCTTTACACCATAACACTAGCACACCAAGTAGGTAAAAAATTAAATGCATATAAAAAGAAAGAGGTGCTTACTTTTTTAAGTTTGTATGATATCATAGAACCTCTTTTAGACTTGCATAAAGCAATACATGCATTAAAAAGGATGTAAAAAAGTAATGTAAAATAGTGGCAACCCAATCACTTAGAAAGGATATGCATGAATTATGTATGAATTAGATAATAATCATAATAATAATATATTATTAAATGGGGAACAAAGGCAAAGCACCGACGCATTGGCGTTGCCCATTAGACAAGACAAGCAGAGAACCATGTGGCAGCCATTCTTGAGTAATATTTCTTCATAAATGTGACAAATAAACACAATTAATCGTGTTTATTTAAAGAGAAACCGAAAACAATTTCCATGTCAAAATAAAAAAAAAGAAAAAATTACAAATTATTAATTTAATAAACCGACTACCTAACTAAATCCTCAACCACTAGGTTACTAACTCGTCACGGCGTCACCCATGGGCCATGGAATTTTTATTTTATTAGTTATAATCAGTAAAATTAAAAGCATTGCCACTTTATCAATCCACAAAGCATCACCACAATAATTAAAAGTTAATAATATTATTCTATTAAAAAAGGCATAAACCAATTCAATTCAAAAAGGTATAAACTAATTCAAGAATTAGAATATTAAATCATAAAATGATAGAGGTGCTTAATTATCAAAATAATTTAATCAATACTTGATAATTAATATAAAAGCTGCAAAGGTGCAAAGGTGCAATGGTAGTACTAGAAAAAATGCAAAGATGCGGACCATGTGGTGATGCAAGGCTGGGAGTGCAAGGACCATACGGTGATGCAAGACTGCGACTGCGACTCCGAGCTACAAGTTGTAGCGTCTATGGCAATGACATGAAAACAAAGAGGTGTGATGACATGGGAATTGGACAGAGATAGACAACAAGTTGATCACTAATGTGTTAAAGTCTTGGTTGGGAGGTGGCTCCCAAAGAAACAAACAAAAGAGAAAGAAGAAAAAAAAGAAAAAGAAGAAAGAAAGAAGAAAAAATGGACTGGCCAAAATGCTTGAAAAGGTAAATAGAAAAAGAAGCAGTTTGAAGAAGAAAGTAAGGAACATGGTTTTGAAAAAGAGAAACACAATTTTGACTTTTTTGACCATCATTTTGCTATAAATAGAAGTGCAAATGAAGAGTTGTTGTATTCCATTTTAGAGAGTAATTTAGTAATTGAGAGAGAGTTTTGTGAGCTTGAATTTATAAGCTCTTGTTATAGTGATTTAGAGAGTTTGGGTGTATTGGAGTTTTGGGAAGTGAGTTAAAATACTACAATACTTGTAACTCCTTTTCACTAGTAAAATATTTCCTTCTGTCTTCGCCCGTGGACGTAGGCTAAAAGCCAAACCACTTAATTTCTAGTGTCCTCTATTGGGCTTGTTCTTTATTTTCTTATAATTTTACTTTAGTTGCGTGTCTGCTTCACCCACTAATTTCCTAACAGTTGTATCAGAGCTATTGATTGTATTTTTAGAGTCGGGTACTATTCACGTAAGGGGGCACTGTTCACGTATATGGTACTATTCACGTAAAACGGTGGGAGCGACCTAAGAATTTTACAGTGCAAAGCAAGAAATAGTGGTGTGAGTAAAATAACTGTGTGGTTTTGTACATGTTTAAGAAAGTTCTATCACAAAGGCAATAAAAGCTTAAGGAGTCTGGGTTTTAAGTGGGACCATTGTGACCCCTCCAGTGTTTCCTAAGAACTTTCTTAGTGTGCATTCTCACACATACTCACAACTATTCAAGGTGGTATACTAGCTTGTGTGCGGTATTTATCAACAAAATGGCGGCAAAGTATGAAATTGAGAAATTTAACGGAAATAATTTTTCGTTGTGGAAAATGAAGATAAAAACTGTATTGAGGAAAAATAATTGCTTGGCAGCAATTGGAGAAAGGCCCATGGAGATAACTGATGACAAGTGGAATAAGGTAGATGGCAACACCATTTCTGATCTATACTTGGCACTTGTAGATGAAGTATTATATGTGTGGTAGAGAAAAATACAGCGAAGGAAATATAGAATACTCTTACAAAATTGTTCGAGGCCAAGTCACTATATAACAAAATCTTCTTGAAAAGAAAACTTTATACTTTTCGAATGGCATAATCTACAATGGTGACCGACCACATCAACACCTTGAAGACTCTATTTTCACAACTTGCAATGTTGGGTCACAATATAGAGGAAAATGAACGTGCAGAGCTTCTACTTCAAAGTCTACCAGATTCGTATGATCAACTCATCATCAACCTGACAAACAACAATCCAATGGACAGTCTAGTTTTCGACGATGTTGCAGCCTCCGTATTAAATAAAGAGAGCAGGCGAAAAAATAAAGAAAACAGACAACCAAGTTCGCAGCAAGCGGAGGTGGTATCAGTGATGAGAGGGATATCAACATAACGTGGCCCTAGTGGGAGTCAAAATCATGGTAGATCAAAATCCATAAGTAAGAAGAATGTTAAATGATACAACTGTGGCAAGAAAGGGCACGTCAAGAAAGAGTGTTGGAGTAACTAGAAGAGAAAAGAGGGCAAAAAACCTGAGTCATCAAATGCTCAAGGGTGTGTAGTAAGTACCTCAGATGATGACGAAATTCTTTACAGTGAGGCAACAATTGTTTCAGAAGGCAGAAAATGACTATCTGATGTCTGGCTTATATACTTAGAAGCTACCTAGCACATGACCTCTCGGAGAGAATGGTTCCACACATATGAACCTATCTCAGGAGGATCTATGTATATGGGTAATGATCATGCCTTGGAGATCGCTGGTATTGGTACTATCAAAATAAAAATGTTTGATAGTATAATTCGCACAATTGGAGAGGTACGACATGTCAACGCCCTGAAGAAAAATCTATTGTCTTTGGAGCAAATGGATAGTCATGGGTACAAAACTCATGTGGAGAATGAAATTATGAAGATCGTTAAAGGCGCGCTTATATTAATGAAGGCAGAAAAGATCGGTGCTAATTTATTCATGCTTAAAGAGAAAACACTACAGGAGGCTGATGCATGTGTCACATCAAATGGAGAAGAGTCAACGATGATGTGACATCTAAAACTTGATCACATGTCAGAACAAGATTTGAAGATTCTCTCTGATCAAAAATTGCTTCCGGGGCTCAAATCGGTAAGTTTACCATTTTGTTAGCATTGTGTTACAAGTAAGCAGCATAGATTAAAGTTCAGTAGATCTATTGATAGAAGTAACTACATTCTAGACTTGATTCATTTTGATGTTTCGGAATTACTGGATATATCTATGGGAGGTGCAAAATACATAGTGACTTTCATTGATGATTATTCCAGAAGATGTTGGGTGTATCCAATTAAGAAAAAATCAGATGTATTTACAGTGTTTAAAGAATACAAAGCGCAGTTGGAACTTGAATCTGGTAAAAAGATCAAGTGCTTGAAGACGAATAATGGTGGAGAATATACAGACGATGAGTTTCTTGCTTTCTGTAAGCAAAATGGTATTTAGAGGCAATTCACAGTAGCATACACTCCTCAACAAAATGGAGTGGCGGAGCAGATGAGCAAAACTCTTACAGAAAGAATAAGAGCTATGTTAAGGACTGCTGTCTACCTAATTCATTTTGGAAGAAGTAGCCAAAACTGCCTGTTATATAGTAAATCGGTCACCATCTATAGCTATTGGGTTAAAGACGGAGATAGAGATATGGACTGGAAAGCCATCTGATTATTCCTACCTACATGCATTTGGATGTCCTGTGTGCATGACGTACAATGCCCAAGAAAGAATAAAACTAGATCCAAAATCTAGAAGATGTATCTTCTTGGGATATGCTGATGTAGTAAAGGGGTATCGTCTGTAGGACCCTACTGCCCACAAGATTGTCATCAGCAGAGATGTTATCTTTGTAGAAGATCAGCTGCAAAGGAGAGATGAGGATGATAACAGTGTAAAATAAAAATTAGAGACTATGCCGGTATATGTGGAAAATAATCCAGAAGATTCAGATTCTTCTGAAGCAGCACCAGAGCACGAGGAACAAGAACTAGTCGAGTCCGAGGCTCTAGAAGGTCGTCGGTCAACTCGTGAGAGACGACCGCCAATGTGGCACTCGGACTATGTCAGAGAGATCAATGTTGCATACTGTCTTCTAACAAAGGATGGAGAGCCTTCAACTTTCCATGAAGCTTTAAACAGCTTAGATGTTGCTTTGTGGATGACAGCAATACAAAAAGAAATTGAAGCTCTACACAAGAATAATACATGGGAACTTGTACCACTACCACGTGGAGGAAAAGCTATTGGAAACAAATAGGTCTACAAGATCAAATGTGATGGCAATGACCAAGTGGAGCAGTGTCGCGCGAGTTTGGTGGTGAAAGGATATACTTAGAAAGTAGGTATTGACTTTAACGTGATATTTTCTCCGGTAGTTCGACTCACAACAGTCATAGTAGTCTTGGCAATGTGTGCTACATTTAACTTACATCTTGAGCAGTTAGATGTGAAATCTCTTCATGGAGAACTTAAAGAAGAAATATATATGCTCCAATCAAAAGATTTTACAAAAACAGGAAAGGAGAACTTGGTTTGCAGGTTGAACAAATTTCTATACGGTCTCAAATAGGCATCGAGGTGTTGGTATAAAAGATTTGATTCCTTAATTATGAGTATTAGATACAACAGACTCAGTTTAGACTATTGTGCATATTATAAAAGGTTTGAAAATAATGATTTCATTATTTTGTTAATTTCTACCCCACTTCCTGTTAATTTCAAATTGTCCTCAAGTATGTGTCCTAGTAATGAAGCAGAGAGGAAGGAGATGTCTCGAGTACCGTATGCATCAGTAGTGGGAAGTTTGATGTTCGCTATGATATGCACTAAATCGGACATTGCACAAGTAGTAGGAGTAGTCAATAGATACATGGCAAATCCTGGAGGAGAACATTGGATAGTTGTGAAGAGGATTCTGAGATACATTAAAGGAACCTCAAATATTGCATTATGTTATGGAGGATCAGAATTTACTGTCAGAGGCTATGTGGATTCAGATTTTGCAGGAGATCTTGATAAAAAAAATCCACTACTGGTTATGTGTTTACATTTGCGGGAGCAGCTGTAAGCTAAGTTTTAAAATTGCAGACTGTTATGGCTTTATCTACAACAGAAACAGAATACATGGCAGCTATACAAGCTTACAAGAAAGCTATTTGGATACAAAGGTTATCGGAGGAGCTCGGGCACAAACAATAAAAAATTCCTGTGTTTTGTGACAGTCAAAGTGTCTTACATATTGCAAGAAATCCAGCCTTTCATTCTAGGACAAAGCACATAGGATTTTAGTATCACTTCGTTCGAGAAGCAGTGGAAGATGGAAGTGTGGATTTACAAAAAATCTATACCAAGGAGAACCTAGCAGATGTTTTGACTAAGTCAATAAACACTGATAAGTTTGTCTGGAGTAGATCTTTTTGTGGCCTACCAAAAATGTAGGCAACATGATTATGGCGAAATAGAAAGGATGGTGTGGAGATTGATTGATTCACAATCAAATCTCCAAGTGGGAGAATGTTAAAGTCTTGGTTGGGAGGTGCCTCCCAAAGAAAGAAACAAAAGAGAAAGAAGAAAGAAAGAAGAAAAAATGAATTGGCCAAAATGCTTGAAAAGGTAAATGGAAAAAGAAGCAGTTTGAAGAAGAAAATGAGGAACACGGTTTTGAAAAAGAGGAACATAGTTTTGACTTTATTGGCCATCATTTTGCTATAAATAGAAGTGCAAATGAAGAGCTGTTGTATTCCATTTTAGAGAGCAATTTAATAGTTGAGAGAGAGTTTTGTGAGCTTGAATTTATAAGATCTTGTTATAGTGATTTAGAGAGTTTGGGTGTATTGGGGTTTTGGGAAGTGGACTAAAATACTACAATACTTGTAACTCATTTTCACTAGTAAAATATGTCCTTCTGTCTTCGCCCGTAGACGTAGGCTAAAATCCGAACCACGTAATTTCTGGTGTCTTCTATTGTGCTTGTTTATTATTTTCTTACAATTTCATTTTAGCTGCGTGTCTGCTTCAAACACCAATTTTCTAACATGATGGTAGCCGATGGAGGTTTTCTTTGGCAAAGGATTGATGGTGGTGGTTATGGATTTGATTTTGAATTTTTTTTTGGATTCTAATCACCATTTAAAATACTAATATTTTAGTTATTTTTAAAATTTATTAGGGCTTTATTGTAAATCCACTAAAAAAATAAGATGAGTTTTTTTTTTAAATCTAGCAGGGGCTCTCAAGTGGCGCCGCCACTACATATGTGTTTGTGTGTTTTATAAATAATTATTCATACAAATAAATTGTCACTACATCTATAAAACAAATATTAAACCTCTCAGATATAGTCAAACTAATCAAGAAATCAGAACAAAACTACACAAATTACTAGTAAATACTCCTAATAATCAATAACTACTTTTTGTGAGAAACCTTGTGCAATAAGTCATGCTTTATATCTAGCCACCTCATTCTTTTCATTAAGTTTTTGAAAAAAATATTTATTTATACCCAATGGTTTAAGAATAATAGGTATTTGGATTCTAGGTCTAAAAACATCATGTTTTGCTAAGGAAATCAATTTCACATGGATTGCTTCTTCCTATTTGTGCCAATCATGTCTTAGTCTAAATTCGTCAATGGACTATTAGTCAATATCATCATTTATCAAATCAGTAGCTATTGTAAATCAATAAGCATTGTCAATAGCTTTTTTGCTATGATTATACACTTTCCATTTTGTAAGTAAAATTTGCAAACTTTCTTCATTCTTAGCTACATTAAGAGGTTGGCTTACATATGAGGTATTTGTCTCTTCAGAAGGTAGTGTCGTTGTAGGCATATAGGAGAGGACCTATTCTTCTGAATTAGCACTTTTATTTACAACTGATTAACAAAATCCTAACCTTTTTTTTATTTTATTTGAATATTATCTTTTAAACCAAGTGGTCTACCATACCTTAGGTGTGCCTTAGATTAATCAATTAGCTATTTTTATCAAAATTTTCAATAGGAACAACTACTTGGTGAGATACATTTACATGTGGTATACATGACTTGGTTACTTTAGATCCATCTATAAATGCATTTGACAAGTGATTTGCAAAATTGTTGTAAGTGAATTATCCTCCACACTTTATTTTCACTTTGAGTAGTGCGATAATCTAGATGAGACAATTTTGTCACATGCCATAAAAGCTTGCATCAATCATCATATGGCGGCTTTTTCACTCATATCAAGGCACATTTTATCTCATTAAAATGGAAATTCATATTGCATACGTAAACAAGTCATTGGTAATATGCTAAAGATAATTGATAATAGATGGTGAGTCATAACCGCATAAATCCCTAAACATCATTGGAGTTCCTAACATTGCTACATTGAAGATATGTAGTTGTTTGAAACCTATTCCTCCAAAATCCTTCGGTTTACACAACCGCTCCCACTTCATCCAATTAATCCCCCCACTGCCACCACTGCGTTTATTACCCAACCAAAACGAATTCATCATGATCTCAAGCTCTTTACAAAGATCAAGAGGGAGGAGATAGATATTCATGACATAGTTAAGCATTGCTTGCACCGCCGTTTTCAGCAAAATCTCTTTGCCAGCTCTAGATAGCATCATCGTACTCCATCCTTGAATTCTCTGCCAAACTGTGTCCCGAATGTTTTGGAACACAACTTTTTTCTTCCTGCCAATACAAGAGGTATGACCTAAATACATCCCATGGTCAGAAGTGGCTTGAACATCCAGCACTTCGCAAACCTGACTTACAACACCAACTATTACTTCTGGAATTTAAATTTTGGTGGTAGTGTAATAAAATTATTTGAAAATTACTCGGTGAGGACTTTGTGATAAAATGACTCTTTTTCATGAGCGTACCAAAAATAGGTATAAGAAATGAGAATTCTCTCATTCTGTTTATTCGACAGAATATGACTACCGCAGCGGAAATTGAAAGCAGTGGAAATTGAAAACAAAAGGCTAACGAAAAGAATAATGACTAGTAAATAATTAGAAAATTATTAAAAATTAATAAATTATTTTACGGTGTCTTTGGGGTGACACAGTTGGACCTTAATGAAATGATTAGGCTTTGATAAAGTTGTATTCCAGTTTGAAGAGATGAGTTCGCTTGAGTTGAGGCCAAGTTGTGGTAAGGAGCTGCTTCCTTAGGACTCAGGTCTTGAGTTTGATCTTCATTAAGGTACGTGCAATTTAAAAAAAAAAATAGAGTTTGTCCCGGTTGTCTGCCACACCAACTATTGTTAATATTATAATATATCATCTATAGTGATGATATTATCAGTTAAAAAATCTAGCAAAAAAATTATTTTTGGAAAAAAATTTAAGAATGATTAATTGATATGAAAAAAGAAGAAGAATTGAAGTACCATAATTACACGTGTGGAACTAAGTGGGTAACAAATTAAAAAAGCCTTCTAATAATAGTACAATCATAGTCCATATATGGAAGTAATGAAGCCTTCCAATATTGTCAAAATAATAATCCGTAAGTGGAAGTAATGAAGGAACAAAATAAGGGTATTTAGTTGAGACCTTTAAGTGCTAATTCTTGAAAATTATAGATTTTATTTGAAATAAATTATTTCCTATAGTGAACAAAATAAATTACTTCCTTCACGACACATGCAGTCACATAATTACATTCAAGTATATTAAAGCGTACAAAGTGTTTGCTCTTGCTTATTAATTATGTGTTTTGAGAAAACGGAGAAAATAGGAAAAAAAAAAGAAAGAAGGAAACTCATGACCATAGTTTGTTAAAATGTCACTTTAATTTTTCTAAATCGAAATTGATTTTATTCACGTCTTCAACTGGCTAGTTATAACCTTATATTTCGCATTAATGGTTTAAGGCTTATTTTATCTGAATTTATTAATTGTTATTTTTTCACAGTTTAAAAAATTAATCCAATTGCTCAATAATTAAAATAGATTTAACACCAAAATACTTGAAGGTTTTTCACATTATTTATCATCACATATTTTTCTTCCCTATACATATAAGTCCCCACTTTCAACTAAATACTTTAGATTTTTTTAACTTCAGGAGTATTTTTTTTTTCTCTCACTTTCAGCGCAATATCTTATATCTTTATACAAGTCTATATATTGGCTTTCAAGATCCTTTATCAGCAAATTAAAGTTGAACGAGGGGTTATAATAGCAAAGGACCCTGTAAAATTATGAAGTAGGGTTGAGCAACAAGAAACTGTTAAAATAGGAAAGAACAAGTAATATAAAAAGCTGAGGTTTTCTAACCTTAGTCAGCTTGAAACCTTGGCACTGCCGTGCATAAAATTAAAAATAAGAAGACTGAAAGCTTAAATCTGAGTAAAATGACATAATGCTATTTTTTTTTTAATTATGAAATTCATTCAAGAACTTGAAGGAGACAAATTTGTATTGACAAGGACTTAAGTAATGTATTTTTAAAAATTTTGGTGTGAATTTCTTTCTACAAACGAGGACTCAAGAAAAATATACCCTTAAAATCAGTTTGTATTTAGTCTAAATCAAAATCAAAATTTTCTTTACTTTTTTCTTTTAAGGGTAATGGGTAAATCTAAATTAATTTTTTTAACCCTACCTTCCAAGATTCAAACTTGGTCAGCCAATCAAACAAAACTATTAGAAAATTACTTGGCCATGCCCATTGGGCACATTTTTTTTTGCTTTTTTTTTTCCAAGATAGAGAAGTGGGCAATATTTCAATCAATTTTTTAACTTTTTATATGCCCAAAATTAGAAATTGATAACCAACTAAATAAAACGTTTTGAAAACCACTGGACCAACCTCTTAGAAGGTAATTGGTAACTTGTATAATAGGTAGAATTAGTCAGATACGCTTAGATTTTTTATAATTAATGTTGTTTTCTAGTTCTCAATAATTTGGTAAAATAATCTGTAAGATGCTTGAATTACTAATTTGGAGAGCTTGAGTTGGTAAAATTTGAAAGAACATAACTAAATCTACATTTACATATGCATAAACACATGCACGCGCTCACGAGCGTAGGTGTATTTTACGCGCTATTCCGTATGAATATCTTGATATTTTCCTTAAACCTTGTTCAAGCTTTAACATTACTAATTGAAAAATAAAAGGAAAAAATACTTTTTTGTTGTATTGGAAAGAGGATAATTGGCGTCGAGCCTCAGCAAGAGGGTGATTGTTGTCATTAGGCTGCTGGTTCAATCCCAGGAAACGATTTGCAACAGCTTCAATGGAGGGGTGACCAAAGGAGTAAGGGTCGCCAGATGGTGAGACCACCATAATGGCAAATCTAGGCGCCTGTGAGACTGACAAGCTTACTCGCTTTCTTGTAGATCCCAGATCTACGTTCAGAGAATGTTATCATCCTGTCATCCTCATTCTCAATCTTCTTTATCTCAACCTTTAAATTCTTCAAAAGATTGAGAAGAGAAGGATTGAAAATGAGGTGACAGGAGATGAGTACATTCTCCAAACGTAGATCCGGGATCTATAAAAAGGCAAGCGAGCTTGTTATTCTTACTGGCGCTGAGATTGGCATTGCAGTGATCTCACTAGCAAGCCTGTCTTAGTTGGTCACTTCTCCATTAAAGTTATTGCAAATGGTTTCGGAATTTTTGAATTCGGAATATGACTGAATGCGTAAGTTTAAATGATATGTTCGTTTTTCATTGTTTAATATCTGATTATAAATGTTACATTGTTTGTTTTTCTAAAACTACTTAAAATATCTGAAAAATTAGTGTTTGAGCTTATATGTAATGTGTCCTTTAAGTTTTTAAATACTATCGTATTTATTTATTTTTAAGAAACCTCGACGGTCTAAGACAAAGAAAACGATAACAATCAGAAGGTTGTATTTCGCTTTGCCTCTCAAACGTGCATGGTGCCACAACAAAACGTAGCCAAAGTTCTGCAGGCAAATTATTAAAATGCTTGAAAGAATCTAACTATAAGAAAGAAAAATATCAATGAAACAAATAATTAGAGAATCCATTAGCATCTTCTGTAAAGAATCCGAGAAAGTGAAGTCATGGAGGGAATGCCAAGATTGAGAATGAGGATGACAGGATGATAACATTCTTTGAACGTAGAACCTTGTACTTCTTCAACCTTCAGCCACAAAAATTTAAGTAGCTGACTTGAGCATTGGAGTGTGGTCACCGGCCACTGTCGACTCCACCTCTAACCTCCCTGGACTATTTTGCAGGTGTACTGACACTATCTCAAACCAACTTACTCCGTTTTAGACTTCTCGCCATTATCCACCCTGGGCACCCTTCTTCTTCACCTCCCTTAAAGCCTAAAACAGCCTCCTATGCCACGATTTAGTGAGGTACCCTAAACTCCTAAAAATAAATTCATTGTTTTGGTGAGATTTTTATCCATCTTCCTGGCAACCAAAATCCGCTTAAAACACATATCATGTTGTATTAGTGATTTTGGAGAGCCTAAGGAAGCTCCGACCACTGGATTTTTATTTTATTTTATTTATTTTTAATAACCTCGACAATGCAAGATGTTTATGAAATAAAAGTCCAGAGGCTACTCCATGTTGTACCACCAATTTGGAAAGCTAAGGAAACTCCAACATCTGTTTTTTTTTTGAGGGGGAAAATAAATGTTTCATCCTTGATAGATATGTCTTATTTACCTCTTACATCTCCACTAGATTTTTAATTATCTATTACATCTGTGTCAAAAGATAACAGATAAAGTCAATAGTTTTTGTCCGTTTACAATTCTATCCCTCATTATAGGATTTCATGACATTTCAAGTAAAGGGGTTCTAGTACTTCTATATTTCAAACCCATTACAGATCAATACCCATTTCATTTTCAAAATCTTCGTAGTTTTAAACAGGTAAAGCTTTCAACTTTATTTCTTATTTATACGAACATATACAATTTATAAAGATAAATCAACAATAATTTTTTTTCTTGATAATGAAGGTAGGTTTACCTAGAACAACTAACCTCGAAGGATTTTGGAGCCATCTCCACTGATTTTCACCGATCTGATTCGATCAAAATGCTGTACCACACATCAAACAAACGTCTCGAACAACAGAATGTATGGATTAACGGTCGTGAGTGATTTTTGGGTTTGATGTTGTCTACAAGAGAAAGGGTTTCATGAGTGACACAGTATTTCACGGGTAAGAGAAGAGTTTTGTTTGTGCAGAAATATAACCCAAGAGAAAATGGAAAAGATTGGTCTGTTTAGCTCCAAAAAAAAAAAAACCATTAATTTTTCAATTTTTTTCTAATCCTAACAACTTATTTCAGATTTTAATTCTGAATTTTTAAAAATATCACACTTTGAATGATTGTTTTGTGCTTACTTTCACAATTACTTCCGTTAATTTCTAATGGTAGGGATGAAGCAAATAATTAAAATTCTAGTGGGAATGTAAGTAGTAAATCAACTTGATAGACTTAGGGGAGTTGCCAGATGGTTTGCACAAGACGAACCGATCGGATCCAACCCATATAGAAGTAATTACCACTTGAGTAATTACTAGCAGTAGCGTATAAATAAAGAAAAGATGAAAGGAAGTTGAATCATGGTGGTTATCACTAACCTCTCTACCTCCTTTTTTTTTACTCTCTCTCTACGCACATAAAATAAGAATTGCACAGAATTTAGTTTTATGTGTAGATATAAAAGCACGAAGAGCAAAATATTGTTGAGATTTGAAAAGTGCAGAGAACTCACTTTAGACTTTTGGGAACTCTATAATTCGAGCCCCATTGCATATAAATTTCTTATGCTGTGATTTGAGAAGACTTCCAATTTTGTGATTACTTTCCGACCAAATTGAATGGTGATTCAACCTTGGTTCTTCCACTTCCACTTTTGCGTGCTACAGGTATGGATTCGGGTAATTGTTTCTGAATTCATGGAGAATGCTATAGATTCTGACAAAAACATCTATGAGGGATGAAACAATCACTCTTTCTTCTTTTTGGAATAACCTCGACAATACTAGACATTTACTAAATAAAAGCCAAGAAACTAGTCAAGAAGACATAGTGAGTTAACCCTGAAGATGACTATACTTGGCTTAGGTTCCATCACGTGTACTGCAAAACGAATTTCCATTCCTTTTCCACCCATGAAAGTCAAGTGCGGGTCCCTTCCTATTGCTTCCTATTCCTTTATCTTCTTCGTCCGCATGTGCATGGGTAAATGAATTTGTTGAATTCGGTTTCCTTGGCTTGAATTAATATGCATATAAGCATAATTGCTTCCAAGTTAATTAATCTTTAAGCTCACAAATTGAACTCCTTTATACTCTTTTTATCCATAATCTCCAATTAATTCCCTACTCAATAAAACAATTCAATTAATTAAAAATAACAAATAAATATAACTAACAATTATTTAATTAAGAGTAAAATATGTATATATTATATGCTCATCAACTATGAAGTAAATACAACGGCCAAAAAAAAAAAAAATTCACCAACATAAAGATTACCGATGCAACTAATGAAACGTAGTATCTGTTGGATCATAAACTTGATCCAAGATGAATAAATTCAAGCCCAACTCATGGAAGGTTCCATGAGTTTGTATGGTTGGTGAGATTTGAATTATTTGTGTTAGGTGTGGTAGATTTGGTAGGTGAAGATGAATGGTTATTAATTTCTTATTTAAATGGTTGTGATTAATTTGTTTCATGTATAAGTACCCTCCTCTCCCCCTTGGTTTATGCACCAAGTGAAGTAAAAAAAAATCTCTAAGTTGTAGAGAGTAAAAAATAAGAGTTGTATTTGGTGAGGAGTGTTGTTGAAGAAATAAAATAGTGTGTTTTTTGTGTGTTTTATTTGTTAATTCTTCAACAAAGTGGTGTCAGAGCTAGTGTCCGAAGCTATATATAGCCATATAACATATTAAATCGAAGCTCTCGACGAGAGGTACGCGATACTGTAAAGACCATCCTGATTTGAGACCGAACGCGCCCACACTCGCCGCCGGAATTTTTCTGTCCTGAAACTAAGTCAACTCACCGAGTTGAACCAAGCTGAACCGAGCTGAGCTGAGCCGAGTTGAACTAAGCTAAATCGAACCGAGCCAAGCTGAACAGAACCGAAGCAAGCCGAGCGGAGCTGAACAGAATCAAGTCGAACAGAGCCAACGCGAGCCAAACGAAGCCGGATATAACAAAGTCAAACCAAACCGACGTTGATCGTTGACCGAAAGTTGACTCGAGTCCCTCCCAAGGTTTTTCGACGTGCAGAATCCATCTGTGCATTCAGAATCTCCAAATTCTTAATCAATTTATGAGTTATGGCAAATACTGGCATGATGTCATTTCAAGTTCCCCAATTAAAGGGAAGTTTGACAACTAGAGTATTAAAATGAAGGCTCATTGGGTGCACATGACATATGGGATGTCATGGAAAAATGCTTTATTGTGCCAGAAAATGTAGTCACTTTAACTGCGATGTAGAAGGCTAATTTAAAAGACTTTAAAAAGAAAGATAATAAAGTAAAGTATCTCATCTTTCAATCATTAGATGAAGATGCTTTTGAAAAGATTGTTGGTACAACCTCCTCAAAAGAAGACTGGGAGAAACTAAAGACCTCTTACAAAGGAGTGGAGCAAGTTAAGAAAGTTTGTCTCTAAACATTACGAAGAGAATTTGAGTCTTTATACATGAAAGCGTTGGAGTCAATTTTTGACTACTTTACTCAAGTTGTGACCGTTTCCAATGAATTAAAAAGAAATGGCGAGGAGTTAAAAGAGGTGAGGATCATTGAAAAAAGACTTCAATCAAGAGACTCAAAGTTTGACCGTATTGTTGTGACAATTGAGGAAACAAGAGATCTAAAGGAAGGTTGCAAGCCTATGAAGAAAAAACTAAAAAAGAAGTAAAGAATTGAAGAACAACTTCTCAAGATAGAAGTCAATAAAAAAAAAAAGAGAAGAAAGCTCTGACAATGAGAGAAGGCACTATGTTCGAAGTAAAGGTTAAGGATGAGGTAGAGGTCGTGGTCATGGACGAGGTTGGAATTTTAACAACAGCAACTTCAATTATGCCAAAGGAGAAAGCTCAACCAGAGGACGAGGCAGAGCCAATCCAAGATCGAGGTATGACAAATCCTAAGTACAATTTTATAATTGTCAAAAGTTTGGGCATTATGCTTCAGAATGTAGAGCTCCAAGTACTAGAGTTGATGAGAGAGTGAATTATGTTGAAGAGAAAAAGGGTAAAGATAGAACTCTTTTACTAGCACGCAATGACACAAGTGGAGGTTAATAAAATACATGGTATCTTGACACAGGCGCTAGCAATCATATGAGTAGAAATAGAAGTATGTTGATGGAACTAAATGAATATGTGAATGGCATTGTTGCTTTTGGAGATGATCCAAAAGTACCAGTGAAGGGTAAAGGTACCATTCTTTTTTGTGCAAAAGATGGTAGCCACCAAATTATTTCGAATGTTTACTATGTGCCCAATATGAAAAGTGATAACTCTATGAAATGAGATTTATTATAGTAATTCTAGACTCAAATCAAGATTACTTAGAGAGTAAATGATGTGTTTCTATTGCATTTTTGTTACATTTTACATAAACATTCATTTTAGTTTAATCTTACTAAATTTTACTTGACTTAGAGTAATTCATCTCAAATTGTGTGCATAAGTGTAGGTATCCAAAAGCTTATATTTCATGGAAGGAATGCTGGTGCAATAGGCTTGCGAAAAGGAGGAAGAACATGGCTACAAAAGAATTGAAAAAAAATTTGGAACAATGTAGTGTTGTAGTCGTTGCTGGAGCAACCATTACTGTAGCAATCCTGGAACAATGATAGAGAAAATTTAGCATGGGATATATGCAAAATCGCGATCTGCAGTTTCTTAATCTGACTTATGCGTGCCCTAGGATTCTGTTTACCCTAGTTTTCAGATATAAAAAGAGCATGCATCATATGAAAAAAGCGGGTAGTGAATTAACATCGAAGGAATCAAGAGGAAAAATCATAGTTCAAGGGAAAACAAGTCTGCACCAGTGAAGAAATTAGCAGAATTATTTTTGGATTCAATTTTCATTGTTCTTTACTTGTTCTGTTTCTTATTCTTTGATTGAATCGATGTATTTCATGGCTGCTACTTTGCTGTTTGTTTTCCTTTTTCAAAGTATGAACTAAATTTGATTGTAGTTGAGTAACAAACAATCTCAATGAGTTTTGACTGTTTTTATGAGTTGTTGCAAGATTGCTGTAACATTTTACTTTGATAGCTTTTATTACAATCATTATTTCAGTTGAGCACCCATTTAATAGTACAAGTTAAGAGAGAGTCGCAAAAGAGTCTGTCTTAATAGAAATTATTAGACTAATACTTGATCTTAATTTAAGTTTCCTAGATTGAGTTTGACTTGAGTCCCAAAAGGGCCACACTTTAGTTAAGATTTGTGAAGAACTAGATATAAGAATTCACCTTATTGGGTAGAGAGAGTGTACGTTCATAATGCCATACCTTAGGTAGAATAACAACTGGTCATTATTAGGGTGCTTAAGGGTATGAGAAGTCTAAAATAATTCTGCCTAGTGCTGTAGGAATTGCTGTAGCAACTGGTCTTAATTTGAACAAAAATACTCAACCCATGAAGAGATTTTGATCATTCAACTACTTATTCTCATTAAATTCTTTTTACGCAATTCATCTAGTTTACTTCATTACTGCATTTATTTGTTTTATTTTCTTACAATTGTTAATTTCGGTAGTAATCAACTTTAACTAGATTCCTCTTGAACTAAAGGAAGTTTGCACTATCGTGATTGTTGTAGCATTTCTAGTAACATCAGTCCCTGTGGAGATGATCTTGAATATTCATCACTTTATTACTTGTTGTGTACACTTGCACATTGACATTAATAGCAATTGAGTATAAATAACCAAAAAAAAGAGAATTAAAGATTTAAACTAAGGGCTGCAACAAGGAGAATTTGCATAAATCAATCGGGAATTCAACCTTTTTTATTCTTCTCTTGTTTTTTATTTATTCATTGGGATGTATTTAATGACTGAAACTCATTTATTTATTGTTCTTTCGCAAACCATGAACTAATTTAATTGTGGTTGAGTGATAGATAATCTTAATGGTTTTTTTCCTAAGTTTATATGTTGTTGCATGTTTGCTATAACATTTTATTTTGTTAAAGCTTATTCTATTCATTATTTCGGTTGACCACCCATTTAATGATACAAGCTAATAAAGAGCCACAAAATGACTTATCTTAATGGAATATATTAGAGCAACACTTGATTTTAGATTTGGTTTCCTGAGTTGAGTTTTACTTGATTCCAAAAGGGTCATACTTAATATAAAATTAGTAATGAACTAGACATAAAGATTCACCTTTTAGGGTAAATAGATTCTAAGTGTGTAATGTTATATCTTATATTGGCATAACAATTGGTCACTATTCGGTTGCATATAGATATAAGACATCCAACATGCCACAACTAAGGATATATAAGGATTCTGCCCAGTGTTGTAGCAGATTCTATAGCTACTGAACTGGAAATTACAAGAAATAGTCAAGACTATTAAGAAAGTTTAATAATTCAACTACTTTATTCCCATTGGTTACTTTTTTGTTTGACGTGAGAATTTAATTTATTGAATTTTTAATTATTGCATTTTATATTTTAGTTAGTTATTTAATCTTATCAATTTTCTTATTTAAATTTAGAACAACCATTGCACTGTTACAGATTGATGTATTAAATTTGGTAACATCAATCCACGTGTAGACGATCTTAAATACTTATTATTATATTACTTATTTTGTACAATTGTACATTGACACCAATAGCATTTGAATTCACAATAACACTCAACCACATTAGTTCTACAACTCTAACAATGATATGTCATACAAGCATGAATCCTCAAAATTACATATCGGTCATTTGAGTTTTGAGTTCATACTTATCAATCTCCACTTTGAACTCATAACTTTAACTACTCTCGTCAGCTATCTTTCTCAACACTTGTAGCCATTAAAACCTACAAATCTTTTTTAAGTTCATGCGAAGATTAAACTTAGCAGATGGTACAACTTTGGTAAGCATATCAGCTTGATTTTCTTATGTATGTATCTTCATAAGCTTCACACTTCTTATTAATATTTCTAATCTTATAAAATACAACTTCACATCAATATGCTTTGTTCTTTCTTGAGTAGTTTGATTTTTGTTAAGATGCATTGCATTTTAACTATGATAATACACATTAATTGACTCTTACTTTGCTCCGAGTTTAATGACCATTCCATTAAATTAAATAACCTACTTGAAAGCTTCTGCAATAGTTGTGTACTTAGCCTCCAATTTATATAATGCAACCACACTCTATAATGTAGCCTTTTAGTTTACAACACAACCTCTTCTTTTATCAAGGTGCCCTGCAAAGTCAGAATCAACACAACCAATCCAAATGCATTCTTTATCTTTCGATCCACCATACATGAAACCATGCTCTACAGTGCCCTCAGGTGTCTCATTAACCACTATACTACTCTCAAATGTTCATGGCTTGGATTAGTTATAAATTTGCTTACTACAATCACATAAGAATCCCAATAGAGCTAAAGTAAGGAAATCTTGTCGTTTTCTATTGCTCTGCAATAGTCTGTGGGTCTTTGAGTAGCGAGTTTGAAATGAAAGATCTTAGAGCTGCAAATAAGATTCTAGGGATAGAAATAATCAGAGATAGGAGAAAGAAAGTAATATTTTTAACTTAGCAGTTGTAACATATGCACTTTGATTTTCTTAATCAAGTGTACGATTTAATTTTTCGTCTTCGAATCGAGATAAATTGAGCACGATTAAGAGCTCGAGTGGTCGGATTTTAGTTTCGTTACGGGTCCGGTATAAGCTTAAACTGTATTAAGCTTTTGTAAAAAAAAAAAAAATCGGGTTTATATGTTTTGGTCGAGGGGAGTTGTTTGGAAATTTTGGATTTTAGAAAGAGAGAGAGAGAAGAGTTGACCCGTTTGACCCGACCCGGACCCGCGACGTTGACCCGGTCGTTTCTCCCGATTCCGGCCACCTCACCGGCCGTGCTTGGTACCGTTTTGAAGCTTGACAGACGAGCAATGTATCCCTGCCATCCTCGTCCCCGGAAACTGCCTGGAACGCTGCCGGTTGAAGCCCGAAACCCGCGGCCTAAACCCGTTTTCGTCGCCGTCGATTTCGCCGGATTTGTGGCACGCCACCACTTGAATCTTGTTCCTCAGCGCCCCAGCATCATTTTCCGACCGACCCCGTCACCTGAATCGGCCGGGTTGCCGCCAATTTGCTCTTGGAAAACTCGCGGCTTTGGGAGCTCGATCCGCCGCCGTCGCCGCGCGTGGGAGGTCACCGCCGCCACCATTGGACTCAGCGTGTCCGGAACTAGCAGACCTAAGCTCCCCGTCGCCGTTGACTGAAGTCCGGTCACCGTTGACCGGCAGGGGCAATTCGGTAATTTCACAAAACTTTGGGGGTGATTTTGTAATTTGTGAAATCAGTGGGTAATTTAGTAATTTGAGGTTAGGGCAGTAAGGTAATTTGTGATTTTGAGGATAAATCGGTAATTTAAGTTGATAAGGATATTTTGGTAATTTTACGCTCCGAGAGTAATTTCATAATTTCAGACATTGTGATTATTTCCGTGATCTGAATTGAGAATACTTTGGTAATTGAAGATTCTACGGATATTTTGGTAAAATCATGATGTTGAGGGCATTTTGGTAATTTTGGCATGTATGGGTATTTTGGTAATTTTATACATGTGAGAATAATTATTATTAATAGCTATTCGTTTCGAGAAGTATTATATAAGAATAGTTGTATTTCAATTCACGGAGAATGATTGTTGTTTCCTTGATTAGGAGGATCCGCGAACTAGAATCAACCCGCGGACGTGGTTGATACCGAGTTTGGACATTGTCACGGTGAGTGGAATATACAAAACTGATTTTATAAGTATATGCCGATTTTATGATACAGAGTAGATTGTTTGAAAGATAAGTATTTAATACTTTAATTTAATGATTTTCTAGAAATTGAGATTTATCCATGTGTTGCGATTTATTGTTATTAAAATGAGTTTGAATATGATTTTATTGTCGCATTTAAGTAAAAGCATGATATTAGAATATGTTGAGGAAAAAGGAAATGAGATTTCAGATGAGATTATCTGTTCATGTACACGTGCGTTAAATGTTATTTGAGAAATTATTAAACAGTACCCTCCCCTCAGATAATATGAGATAAATACAGAGACATATGAGATGAGATAGAGGCCTTTGAGGCCGTCCGAGCACACATAGAGGCTTTGGGTCGTGTGTTTGGGTGCTTTTGCCTTTTGGGGGCTTATGCATGCAGTATGAAAGTTACAGAGATACAGATAAAGAGATATATAAGTTATGAGATATGAGATTTATTCTGTCTATCCGTGTAGCTCCGGGGCGTGACGATACCCAGATAGTACGTCATTGCCTGTCTGTTGAGGTCCGGATATAATGAGATATGAGATTTATTCTGTCTATCCGTGCAGCTCCGGGGCGTGACGATACCCAGATAGTATGTCATTGCTTGTCTGTTGAGGTCCGGATATGATGAGATATGAGATTTTCCTTATCTATCCGTGTAGCTCCGGGGCATGGCGATACCCAGATAGCACGTCATTGCCTGTCTGTTGAGGTCCGGATATGATGAGATCATTTTCCTGAGTACTTGTTTGATGATAACTTTTGATATGACAAGTATTATGCTTCCATCGACTTTACGCAGATTTATGTAATATAGTATGTCAGTGACTGATTTAACTTATATATGTTGATGTAAGTAAATTGGATTTCCAAACGAATCACAATAAACGATATAGATGTTTTACATGTTTGAAAAGTCTATTTTGAGATATGTACGAATATTGATTTCTCTGTTATGCCCATGTGTTTATGTGATGTTTTGATATGATATGTTGATATATATGTGTTTATTGACATGGGCATACATATGAATATTTCATTGGCATGAGCACGAAAATGCATTATGTTTTCCATGTTTCCTGGAAAATGAGAAAGTTGATTTTAGCAAATGAGATTTGAAAAGAAAGAAAGATTGTTTTATAGTTTTAGCTTGGATGCTTGAATTCGTTACTGGCTTAGTGGAGGACTCTCCAGATGTTTACATAGTTATGAGATAAGTGGGCGAAGGATGCTTTGCGAGAAGCCCAAAGAGAAAGTTAAGAAAGTTAAGAGAGTGTTCTACTAAGCGGTAATCGAATGAAGGTAGCTCAAGTAAGTAGTTTGAAAGAGAATGTGAAAGTTTGAGACTAATAGAATGATATTTTGATGGAATTGATTTGAGAAAGAGTAATTCTTTTAAATATATTTATTTTTCAGAAACTAGTATCCACTCACTGAGTTTTATACTCACCACGTTTTATTATATTTTATTTTTCCCCCCACAGGAGATTTGCAGGTACATCAGTCAACCCAGCATCGGTAGTTAGATTTGTAATTGTGACCACGTGATGGTGCTAGAAGCCGTAGATTTAGTATCTTGTTATTTAGAATATTATGATTTATATTTATGGTTATGTTTTGTATTTAAGGATAACCATTGTATTTGTGTTTATATTGAAGTGCTTTGTGCGATATTTGAGATGATGACTAGAGAAGTTGGATTTGAAGTTTGGATGATTATTGGGAGTGTTGTTTTGTAAATTGTAATTTCGGAAATGTTGTATTGATAGGGGAGGTTCTGTCGAATTTTCGGTTGAATCCTTAGATAGTATTATATTATTCGATTCGATTTTACGGGATTAGATAGACTCGCCCTGGGGGTGCGGGGCGGGTCGTTTCAGCAGTACTATATCAAGAAAGTTTTACTAAGGTTTGGTAGTAATGATTCCAAACTTGTTTAAGTACCATTAGCAAGCCATTTTAAATTGACCTTTCAATATCTGCTATTAAAGATAGACCCTAATAACCATAATGTAATAGTGGAACAACTCAGGTATATTGAATGAAAAGACCAGAGTGCAATAGTGGTTTCATCCGAGGGCGGAGTATTAGTTGTATTCTATATGGGTTAGTAAAGAAGAGATACTTTAATTTATAAGTAGGATGGGTTACTCTACCCAATAGGCTAGTCTTTTAGGTTAGATACTTAAAAATTATAGGCCAAGTTCTCCTAACAATTGGTAATAGAGTTAGACCCGATTAACTAGAATGTAGTGGTAGAACAACTCAAATGTGTCAGATGAAAGGATCAAAATTTTATAGTGGTTTTTTTCAGGAGAAATTATTGAGCTGTGTCCCACATTAACTAGTAAAGGGGAGATACTTGATTTATATGTAGGATAGGTTACTCCACCTAATAGTCTAATTTTTTAGGTTGGATGCCTAGAAAGCTTAGGCCAAGCCCCTTTAACACATACTCAATAGATTAAAAAACTAGAATAGGTCTTTGAGTTTGTAAACAGCAACCAATCAACCTTGAAACATTTTGTGGCTCATTTGTGATATAAATACAAGAGTAATAAAACAAGAACAAAATTCTTGTGGATAATCAGAGTCTACAAACTTCATGATAGAAACTAGGTGGTTTTGTAGAACTCGTTGTCCATTTTCAGTGTTCCAAATTTTTATGTATCATAATTATTTGCTGCTGACTTGAGCTCTTTAATAGAGAAATTGTAAAAATACGTGATTAAACATATCAAATTATAATCAATATAGCAACAAGAATATTGATTAAAAACAATGAAAAACACAAACTATAAAAAATACAAAGAATGCCAAAGATTAATGTGGTTCAGTTGTGCATAAAAAATGCTCATCCAACATACATGGGTAAAGCTTTTATACGAGCTTTTATTGATTAAAAAATGGAGTCAGTTACAGAGCCTTATACCAAAAACAATACAGAGAACAAGATGATGTTTTCTCTCTCTTAAATCTCTTTCTACTGGACCCTAGAATCACACCCGAAGATAGCTCTCAGAACCAACTTATACACCCTATTTCAATAACAAGCTTATTTTTAGATTGTATAGTTTGTTGACACATGGTCAACAAACTTAACTAACTTGCTTTCTTATGTGGTTACTTAAGTTATTGACCAAAACACCAGTTTTATGTTATATGTAATATGAGTAGCACATAACTTTATAATGCTTTTCAGGTCTCAAACATTGTTGTTTCTGGAGAACTAGTTTGATTCACTAGCCATCTTCACAATTCCCTACCTTGAATCAAAGGTTCTTCTCAATCTTGCTCCTTCTCTAAAGCCATATGTATCTTGTAAATCACATAAGCCAACTATATTTTCACAACAGCCTTTTACTTTTCATGATGTGCAGGGCTTTTGCATAAGTGTATTCACTTGAACTGTCACAGAAAACAGGCACTGCCTTTTAATTCAACCCTAATTCGATCACTCCTTAAGCCAAAGTGCATATTTTACAACTTCTGTAGCACTGACAACATGAGCTACAATTTGTAAAGAGCCACTACAATTTGTAAAGTTGCCTTCCAATTCACAACAGAACCATTGAGCATGAATACAAAATATGTGAGTGATCGTCTACATACCCTCTCAGGCCATCACTGTATACTTTGAATCTACATATCCTTTCAGGCCATCACTATCAACTTTTATCTTGCCATACATCAAGCCACAACTTATAGTGCTATTAAGATATCTCTTTCTATGTCAGGTCTTGTCAGTGCCATTGCATACATGAGGCAACCTATTGCCTTAGCATAAGTTACATTGGCCATGTCTTGCTTTTCAGCTTTTGTTTGAGCGCACTACAAATTGCATAACATAAAATGTGGTGCCAAAGGTAACTGTACAGGTTTAACATTACTCATCTCAAACACTTTTAGCATCTTTCTCAAGTATTTTTCTTGTGACAGAAACTTTGTACTTTACTTCAATCCCTTTTGATCTTCATTCCCAATATCTTCTTTGTATACCCTAAATTTCTTATGTCAAATTCAGAATTCAGTAGCATCCTTAGCTTATCTATCTCTCTCTTATCCTTATAAGCAATTGTCACGTCATCTACATATAAAAGGAGATATTTGTATAAACTATCCTTGATTAGCTTATAGTAAGCATAGAAGTCATAATTACATATAAAAAACTCATGCAATTGCATGAATTCATTAAATTTAAAGTACCATTACCTAGGAGATTGTTTGACCCCATAAATTGTTTGACCCCATAAAGAGACTTCTTTAGTTGGCATACATGATCTTTTTTTCTAAGGAAAATATACTTTTGAGGCTGAGATATTAGTATTTCTTCCTCAAATCTACCATGTAGAAATGTTGTCTTGACATCAAGTTAATCAAGCTCTATGTCTTGGACAGTAATTATAACTAAGATAACTTTTATAAAGGCATGTTTGAAAACTGGAGGAAAAAATTCCTTAAAGTATAACCTTTAGCCAAAAGTCTAGCTTTGAATCTCTTTGGTTTAGATCCACTTAAGCCCTCCTCGATCTTGAAGATCAATTTGCATTCAACCACTCTCCTATTTTCAGGCTTCTTAACCAACTCCCATGTGTTGTTCTTATAAAAAGAAGCCATTTTGTCATTTATAACCCTTCGTTATTCTTCCTTGAATAAGCTCTGAGTTGCTTCTGTAAAACTCTTAGGTTCCTCATCATCGATGTCTTTTGCAGCTGCTAGAGCATGGGCAATAAGATCTACATATCCAAACCTTTTTGGTGGTTTGATCTGCATTTTCTCTTTATCTCTGATAAGATGACAATTTTGAATTTTCCCTGAGAACCTTATTGATCTTGAGGTGATTCTTTGTCTTCTTCATTTTTTGTAACGCTATTTAAATCTGTAGTTTCACTTGTGTTTCCTCATTCAGAAGGCTCCACTTTAAACTCTAATTTATCAGTTGATTTGGAACCACATAGAATATAAAAATCTAGTAGTCAATTATTAAATAAAAATTAATTAAAGAAAAAAATTAATATGGATCAATCTGACAAAAAATGTTAAGATTACAAGATCTATTCTTAGTTGTCAAATTATTGTCCTAATACTCTCTCATAATTATATTTTACATTCATCATTTATTTTTCTAGTTAATTATTATGTTATTTAATCTTTAACTAACCGTTTGTATGGATAAATATAAAATTAAGTACCTAATGTGCCACAATTATATTAGAGTGTCGACATTATGCCAAAATACTATATAGATCTAAGGAGATTTAGATTTATAAATTAATATGACATAAAAAGAAAATGGTAAAGAAAAAAATACAAACAAATAAAATAAACTTTAGGACTCACTTGAGAGAGTAATTAATTCAATAATTTAAATCCTTGAGCTTCACATTTCATCCCAACTTAGAAAATTTAGCCACTCATGTTGATAAACAGAACACTCATTTTATTTAAAAAACTTCTAAAATATATTAAAAGAGGGTTAGCTACACAAAAGAAAAAAAAACTTCTAAGTCTCAGTCTCAGCTCCTTTCTCGTCTTCTCTCGCCCGTCCCCTCGTTCTTCCTCTCCTTACCTTTTATAGGCAACAAATATATCATCTTCCTTTATTATTATTATTATTATTATGATTATTTTTCAATTATATATTTACATAGAAATGTGTGATAGTCAAGTGATAAAATGGCCACTTGACTATCACGATATAGCTCACTTCCTTTTTTTATTTTTTTATTATTTTTATTAATTACATCTCCTCAATAATTCATTCCAAATGACTTCATCAATCTTCTTTGTTTCTTGCTTCTGGTTCCAATTCCCTCTTTATTCTTGAAATAAAAATAAACATAAAACTAACATATTGTAAATAAATTTAACATAAAAGTTTTTTGGAGAGCATTGAGATAATTTGTAAGTTATTAGCCCATTAATTAACATTGTTAGTGAGAAGCTGATAATTTTTAACCTTACTAAATGTAAACTTTTCGGTGTCAATTAGCCCCATCGTATTCATGAACAATATCATATAAATATTACTGAATACATGAACAACATTGTATACCCCAAGTACGAACCATCAACTTGATACCACTTGTTGTGCTGCGGAAGTGTCATTTCTTATGGTATAATATCACTTGTGTGCAAATGCAGAATTAATATGCACCAAATATTCACAAAAAATAAAGGACACAAGAATTTTATATGGCTCGACAATAAAGCCTACGCCCACGGATGCAAGAGAGAATGATTATTTTACTAACAATTAATATAATAAAAATTTGAGTAACGAAATCTTATATTCCAAATACTTAAATACACCCAGTACTCGCATATACTCTTGAACAAAACAATTTTCGTAAGATAGACATTCTTTTATATATATAGAAATAGTGCAGAACCCAGCTGAGCGCCTAAGGGAAACACTCTCATAAACTTTTCAAGAGCTCACTTGTAAATGTTCTTTTTTTTCTAGACTCTCTCACAAAAAATTTCTCTACATTCTCAGAGAGAGCTCTTTACCTAACTTCTCACACTATATTTTTAGGATAATTTACAAATGAAAATTGCGTCTCTATTTATAATCCGGCCTTACCATAAATGCATTTAATTATCACAACAAAAGTCTAAGAAATCCGCAACAATTTCCTCTTTTTTTGACAAATGTCCAAGACTCCAACTTTTCCAAATTATCAACATGAGGCTCCAACTCTTCTTGATTTTTTCAAGAAAGGCATGTGGATTTCAGTGCATTCAAATTGAATCCAACATGTGAGCCCCATTTACTTTTGAATTTTCAACAGTTGCTGCCTTTAGCTCATTTTCGTTAGGCAACGAATAGGATTGTGCTTACCATTACAAGATGCAATCAATTTTTTCAATAAAATTTCGCCTTTTCTCTTCGTAATTAATCTCACTCATCTGTCTTTCCCAATTGGAAGGGTAATGTACTATTGCTCGGGACTGTGTTATATTAACATCCACTTTTACTCGACAACTTATTACTTTCTAATTAAAATATTGGATCAATTCACATTTGATTCATGAAGTTTATATATAGGTTATAGGTTAATTGAAAAAGGCTATGTGAGTTAAAATTCTTACTTTTCTCCCCACAAACACAAGTTTTTTTTTTTTTTAATTTTCCGAATAATTGGTAGCCTTCAATTTGTTGGAGATTGTATGGCAGAAGTAACAACAAAGTAAAAATTGATAGACCAGATCTAGAAAACTACCGATAGCCACCGTTGAGTGAGGGAAAAAGAAAAGATTTAAAATGGGATTCATTAAACTCTTCAGAACATAATGGTATACTTATCTTGCAGTAGCAATTAAGGTAAAGTTATTCAATATACATATGGAATATGATAGAAAGTCATGAAGTAGCAGCAACATAAGTAAAGAAAAGATGCAAACATATGAATGCTTCAACAAATTACGTTTCGGAACGATACATTAGTCTAAGTTTTCTAGCCACATCAACCATTGTTGGTCTATCTTCTGCTGATACAGATAGACAACTGAAGGCCAGCATGGTAAAAGCTTGCACCTTCTGCTCTGTTGCGGAGCATTATCCGCCTCCAACAATTACGGCATCTATTATCCCATTGAACCTACTCCTTTCAATGTATAACCTCACGTGATCACCCAAAAAATATTCATCTTCAATTTCTTGACGTCTGGATCGATCAACAGCCCTCTGTCCAGTTAAAAGCTCAAGCAGCAACATGCCAAAACTATAAACATCACACTTCTCATTGCAATCACCATTAGTAACATATTCAGGAGGAATATATCCAAATGTTCCCAACAACCAATCGGTTATGTGGGTTTCACCATCCGGAATAGACACGGAAAATGAAAAATCAAACACTTTTGCAATATTTTGCTCATCCAATAAAATATTGGAAGGTTCAAGCTTTCTGAAAACGGTTGGCCTGGAGAATCCAACATGAAGATAAGCAATTGCATAAGCTATCTCCATTGCAATCTTTAGCCTCAGTGTCCATGGTAAGGGCTCAAAATGGGGTTGACGAGGATGATAAATACGATCAGCAAGAGTTCCGTACTCGGCACTTTCGAAAACCAAAAGAGGATTTTGAGTCTCCAAACAGCATCCAACCAACCTCAAAACATTTCTGTGAATCATTTGTGATGCGTATACAAGGTTATTAAAACAGTATGCCTTTGCATAATCAAAGTCTTCAAAGAACTTCATGACAGAAATGGGATGGTCTTGCAGAAAGCCCTTGTATAATTCATAGCTCATTCCAGTTTTTATAACTTTGTGTTTGTCATAATTGTTTGCTGCTGACATGAGCTCTTCAGCACAATAACAATGAAGGGGGTTGCGTTTGTTATTACAAGATTTGATCAATTTCTCCAGAAACATTTCTCCGTTTCTCATCACATATATTTTCGTTTTTTCCCTCTCCGAACGCTTGATCTTTCTCAGCAAACAATTCATCTAACCAAAACAGAAACATAAAGAAATGGCTTCACTACATTGACTAAGATAAAACTAGTTATATAAATTCTAAATTTTTAGGTAGTTTTGAAGAAAAAGAATATTTTGCTAAATAAATAATCTAAAACAAGAAACAAATCATTGGAAGCATGGAGTGAAAGTAAATTTACTTGCAGATGCTCTCGAAGAAAAAGAAACGAAGGAAAGAATGATGTACCTTTGGGTGGCGTTTTCAGATCAAGAAAACATGAAGCCTTAAAAGTTTGAGAGGGAGCTTGGGATTTGGCATTTGGGCATAAAATCTGAAGAAAGACTTAAAACTTTTAACTTGAAACTTGAAACTTGATGTCTCAGGAAGTCTTCTTAATTAGTCAACCGTATGCAAATTTTGGTCTCTGATTGTGACATGTACAATAATTAACCTACATGACATATTGACTAAGGCTCATCTGTTTGTTTCTAATTGATTGCGCTTGTAGATAGAACTTTTATATATGAAATGAATGTAGAATTTACCATAGAGTATGTTGACTGACATTTCTTTATGTTTTCATAAATATTATATTTTTTATAAATTAACTCTCTCCAATAAGTCTAATTGACAACAAATAAATAAAAATCTGTAATGTAACTTATATTAGAGTTTATGGGTTACCTTAATAATGAAGAACCAATTTTCTTTTTCTAATTAATTTGTTTGTTAATTAAACGGTTATATTTATCTTTTAATATTGCTTTAATAAGATATTAAATTAAGGACCAAGCGGTAAAATCAAATTGTAAGAGAAACTAAATGATCATTCTCCCTTTATTATATCCAATAAATCAAAGGGTAGGGCTAACCCACAATAATACTTAATAAACCCATATGCTTAGTAATTAGACTTCTTATCACTGCTTAAAAACTTTTCGGAAGAGAAATATTTTTTTAATATTAAGTTATAATAGTAATTTAAGTTAAGGATATTTAACATTAGGATGGGGACATTTACGTCCACCGATTTTCTCTCTATACCTATTTTTTAATTAAAATATTTATTATCGAATTAATTTTAATAAAATTACCCAATTAACCCTATTCTCTCGCTCTCACAATTCTTGATCATCTCTAACCAATTCCTTTGATTTTCTCATCCGCAAATGAATGTTAAATCTTACAAGTAATCGAAATTAATTTTTCCTATAAGCTACAAGCAATATCAGATCAAGGTTTAGTGGCTCATTATTTCAAGACTAGGGCTCTCGAGGTTTGCATGCTTTGCTTGGAAATTTTAGGCCCTAAGTTGGCTTACTGATTTTGTTCAAAAGCTCTTCGTCCAAGAACGTAATAATAATCACTACCCTGTCTTCAATTTATATGAACAAACCCCCCATACAAAAATAAGTATCAAGAATTTTAAGTAATCGTGAAAGCTATAAATTTTTTATTTTTCCTAAATCTGTGTAAAATTATAAATCTTTGTTTCATTTGAAATAAAATAGAATAAAAAAGTCGCAATTCAGATGCCACAAGTAAAATGTAGTGAAATTAATGAAGATAAAGAATCCATGGCCATAGAGAGTGAAATGGTAAGCTTTTAATTTGCAAGTGATGTAGAGAGAGAACAAATAGGGTGAAAAAAGGAATTTATGCGTTAAAATAGCCCCTCCCCCACCATTAACCTTATGAAAGCCCTCATTTATGTAATTACGATAAAGAACAAAACAATCTTTCTAAATCTCACCTCGTTTCCTCTCTCTCAAAACTATCTCACACTGTCACCTCCACACCGTCTGTTACTCACCGCTAAACCCACGATTTATTTATATTTTTTTATTCATCATTACTCTCATTTTATTGTTTTGTTTCTAATCCCAAATGAATGATTAAAATGATTGATGAATTTGCATCCAACAGGAATTCTTTTACTCTTAATGTGAAAGCACTAAAAATATGATGGAGAGGATAATGTGACAAGGCAATTCAACTTAAAAATCATAGAATTGAAGATTACATTTAATCTTTCATTGAAGGTATTATAATATTTATTTAAGCAAGAAAAGTATAGACGCGTGATGGATAATGGAAAATCAAGAAAATTGTGTTTTTTGGGTTTTGAACTGAAAGATTACGATGTTTATAAGAAGTAGTTTTTTGAATTAAAGTGAGTATTAATATCGATAATGGTTTTTTTCCTTAAAAATGGAGTTTTAAGAGTGTATTTGAGGCTATTAAAAAAAAAAAAAGAGTGTATTGAAGGAAAGCTAATAGTTAAACCCAACTGGGTTAGGCCGATTGATAATCTGGGCTAAACTGCTCAAATTAATACTTAAAATCCGTATAGATTTATAATCTTCTCTATAATAATATAATTATCACTTTTTTCTCAACTGTATCCTGAAATCAATTTCTTTTAAAATAAATTAAATATATCTTCTAGTTAAGTTGATTTTGAATTTGGACCTTTAAAATTCATATAAAAAGAGTAAGACTTATTTTATTAAAAGTTTTCATTTTGTTTAGAGTAAAATTTTTAATTGTTTATGTGCACTGACATTAACTCTAATATATACTATAAGTTTATAATTTAGCACAGCCTAAATTTGATCATGGGCCGGCTCTGATTTATATGTTCTATTCATCTTGTCTTCGGCTTATCTTTTTTAAATCTATTGATCGTCAGTGGTTCATGGAATCAAAAACAATGAAAAGTTATTCATAAACTATAAATAACTAACAACAAACACGTGTCAGGATCTTAAAAAGGCAAGGCAAGACAAAATGAATAAATGATCTACTAATTTCATATTACAATATAAGGGTAATGTAATAATGTTGAGGATTGTATTGTATTTCTACTTAGTTTCGATAAGTAAATACTTGTTTAATCTTTATATTTTGATTAATTATGCATTTATTTCTTATATTTTTTAAAATACCTCAAAACATCTATATTGTTAAATATGTTACACTCGTGTCCTTATTTTTTTTTTTGTTTTTATGATGATGCCCTTGCAACAACATTTATAGGGACATTAATTAATTTATTTATAAAAAGATTATTAAAGAATTAATGCTAAAAAATAAAAACAAATGTAAATCTTTGTTATTGATTTACTTTTATTTTATGGTTAATTTTGTAAATTATTTATGCATTATTGCAAGGTTCCAAATATTGCTTTAGGTTGGCTAGTATTAACTTCTTTAAAAATAATTATTAGGAAGAATATTGCAATGTACAAAAAGTACCAATTCTTTCATAATAATATTTATTAGTTAACTCACTAATAAATAATTATTGTTAATTATTAGATAACTTTTTATTATAGATAAACTAATTAATGTGCTCAAAAATGTAGTAAGGATATAATTGTAAAAGTAAAGAAACAATAAGGTCAGTAGTGTCACATATTTAATGGTTTTGAGAAACTTTTTAAAATACAATGACTAAATACACATGTAACTCCAAACTAAAAATAGGGATTAAACAAATATTTGCCCTAATTTCGACAGTGCATACAATTAAAAGATTTAGTAAATCGCCTTTTTACTTGACAACTTATCCCTTTTTAATTAAATATTGGATCAAATCACATTTGATTCATGAAGTTTAAACAAGTTAATTAAAAAATGCTATGAATTAGTTAAACTTCTTACTTACCTAACCACATGCAACACAAAAGAGTTTATTTACTGGTAGCCGTTAACAGAATTTGTTAGAAATTATATAGCGGAGCAACCACAAAGCAAAGATGAATGGACCACAGAAAACGACCTATAGCCGTTGAGTAAAGAAAGTAACCCTTGACTAAGAAAGTAACTCCCAAAATCATGCTAAAATAGGCCACTTGTATTGTTTCATATATAATTAGTGGACGAACAGCTATCACACTACTTTATAAAATGCCTCTACATTAGTGTTCTATTTGATGCAACTTAAAAGTAATAATTAACTCCCAAATATAAGAGTGTCGTGTTGTATTATAACTCAATGAGTTCAAGGTCGATCCACAGATAAAAGATTTAATTTGTTTATTTTATTTTATCTAAAAATTGAAATTAAAACTTGAATATAAACAACTTAATTTAAATGAAACTATGGAATTGAAATAGTTAGGGTTATGGATCCACTCTTAGAAATAAATAAAACTTAATAAATTCTTGTTACCAATTTTTTTAGATTTATTACCCAAAAGATTAATTATACAAATTATTATTATTTTCCCTTTAATTTTATGATGGATTAAGTATTTATTGTGCCAAAATTTAATTTGTCTGCAATAAGTCAAAATACCATTTCACCATGCCTTATATTAAGATCTTAAGAATTTATTGTGCCAAACTCATTTGTTTGTCTACAATAAATCAAAATTTCAAAATATAAAACACGTAGAAAATTAAATACAAAATAATTTAATTTATAAAATTAAAAATAGAATTTGATTAAATCATATTTATTTCCTAAGAGTTTCACCTTCCCCTAAATATTATTATTTAGTTAAGCATAATTAAAATAAAAGTAGTAAAATTGAATTACTTATAATTAAAAGTAATAAAAACAACTAAAAATGGAAATAAAACTAATTTTATTTATAAAAATAATTATACAAAATATTAAAAACACACTTGGAAATCAAGATTATAAGGAGATGGAGAGAATTTGAGAAGAAGAGAGTTGTAGCGAGATCATTAAAAACATAAAAATGAGGCTCTATTTATAGAAAAATAAACTCATAATCCAGTGCTTTGTGGTCCATTATAAACTTCATGCATGTGCTGCTCACAATCTTTAGATCAAGATCCAATGGCTGGTCAAGCTTCAAAAGTCAACATCACATGTGGCATCGTTTGACTTATTCGATTTGCCCAAAGAACGGTTGAGATTTGGCGGGTTAATGGGTGAATCGGGTCAACTCGAATACAAAGATTCAAATCCTCCAACTTGCTTCACAAACCATTGCCATGTGGCACAATCATAGCCATTGAATCATGGACGGTTGAGATTTAGTCAAAATTGCCAACTATCTCATGCACTCATATCTATTGTAAGCTCATTTCATCATCTAATCAGTGTTCAGTCAACAGGAACAGACAATTTTTTTTTATACAAGCCTAATTTTAAGACAATTTTAATTTATCTTAAGGTTTTCAGACCTCCAGAATCCAAATTTAACCTCCATTTATCTGTTTGGAGCCTCAAAGTACGTAAAATTAATATTTTTCCTAATAAATACATAAAAATACTCAAAATTAAATATATTTAAAACATAATTAATAATTCCTAATATATTGCATAAACACAAATATAAATTATGACATAAGCATAAAATAACATATTATCGCTTGATAATTCAACAATATTTAATACTAATCACACCCCCAACCATCTTATTACTAGCCCTCTAGCAATTAAAGTGTTATAGTAAAATTAAGATTTATAAAATTCACATGCAATTAATAGTTGTTCATCGATCCTCTAAATTACCAAATAAATGAACTCTCCCAAATTTCTTTACTACATTGATGTTCACTCATTATCCAGAATATCGTCAAACCTTCTTTTGTACTTCAGTAATTAACACAATACTTATGGGGCTTCATTAAAAGAAAAACAACATTTTCGTTCCAAATTTTATTAGAAATTATATCTTTAGGTAATAGATTATTCACACATATTTTTAAAATATTATATTTCTAACCCGTGTAGCGAGCTTTAGGTCCATGACTTTTAGACCAATTGGCCTTAGGGAACTAAGTGTTGAAGCACCCCTACGGACTTAATTACTCGGGTTTCTAATAAACAAACAATATATCTATTACCCATGTAGCGAGCTTTAGGTCAGTGACTCCCAGACTAGTTGACCTTAGGACACTAGGTGTTGAAACATTCCTACAGACTTAATTACTCGGGTTTCTATATATAAAAATATTTTTTTTGGTTTTTTTTGCTTCTTTTTTTTTTTGCAATATACACTTTCTACTACCCTAGATACTATTCCTAATAAATCAAAAGAATTAAATGCTGTAAAATTTTAACTTACAACCCACTAGTATGTGTCATAATGTGTGAAGAATGATTCAATAATATTTGTTAAATGAGTAAACAATTAAATAACTTAATAACCAAGTGGAGAGATCACAAATTCGAGTAATTCAAAGAAAAGGAAACAAAAACAATTTACTATGAATCTCAAAATCAACATATAATATAACAAGACTATTAGGATGCATCTCAAAAGTCATGACTCTTTACATGGCCATCATAGACAAAAAATAAATAAATGTTTTTTTAACTAAGAAAAGAAAAGAGAAAAAAGAAAAACGACACATATTAAAAAAAAACATACGTCAATTATCCCCACCCCACAACCTAATCTAAACATTATCTTAAAATTTTGTAATTTTACAAATATGCAAAAAAATAACAATAATAAAAGAGAATAATAAATGAAGAAGAAGATGAGATCTCACTTGAACTTGATGCAGAAGCTTAAAAGCGGGTAACAAAGATAAAGAAAAAGTCAATTTTTGTTTTTAACAACACCCTTAATACTAAGAAGATGTGTTTATACAGGTACTACATTCTCTATATCTTGCTATCTTCGACTCAAATTTGTCCTAAGTTAGTCTTTATTGAATTTTTTTTTGTTTTTTTTATAAACACATCACCAGGACGAAGACATTCCACAATTATCAACTATTCCCTCCCCCCAACTTGAAAAAGACATTGTCCTCAATATTTTAAAAGAAAAGAGATAGAGTTTAGTACATGAACACTACAATAG